>JAWZYV010002533.1:0-334925 GCA_038373885.1 Cheiracanthium punctorium | reverse complement strand
ATTTACGTTTAAAAGCCAAAAATGTACCCTGCTCCGGTGAAAATCATGTCGCTTTTGTAAATGAAAACGTTCTTGATGTAACTTCTGAGAAAAAGCTTATTACCCTTATTGAACTCTTAATGCAGTATCACACTTGTTACATAAAACTGACGTTTATCTCACTGTCAATTCGCCCTAAATAAATAACTGATTTCATTTTTCATTTGTTACAGATTACAGTTGACCCCTTTATAACATGGGTCTACAACACGAATTCTTAGAACACGACGAAAACATTACGATTGTTTTTCGTGTAACACGTTAAAAGAGACTCGTACAGCACGGTAAAATGAGACTATGTTCTGATATTATGACGCCTTAGCTCCTGTAATTAACATTCCTTTTGAATGGCAACACCAAACATCATTGCATTTTTACGGAGCGCACATAAGTTTTGCCGCGATTATACCGCACAGTCCGCATTCCAGGTGGAGTATAGCGCAGGACCCGTACAACACGGATTCCTATAACACGGAACGTATCTACCGTGTATAGGGAATCTAGTGTAGTTGCATAGTGTCAAATTCAATAGTTAAGAAAATTCTGGGTTTCCGTATTTACTAATATTTCATCTCACCCTGGTAGCCGAAATGTATTAAAACCAAATATCCGAACTGTATCAAAAGTAAAATTTACTAAAAGCAAAATTTTTAATTTTGTATAACCCTCAGAACAACTTCGGAGTTTGCCATCTACGACGGTTTTTCATGACGTGACAACTTATGCTTGCGTACAGTGGCGTAGCCAATAAGGGGATCGGGGGTCAAAACCCCCCATGCGGAGTCTTTTTGCCATACAAAATGTATATTCTTCACTCCCGTAACATTCAGATGAAAAATTCTTCACTCCCGTAACATTCAGATGAATTTTTGGCTACTCCTGCTTGCATATAATTGATCTTTTTTTTTCATTTATCAGTGATCAATATACTTCAGGATTGGAATCTCCGCGGTAAAAAATGGTGTAAAAAATCTGACACCAGAAAAATCTGATTAACACAGTGGGGTTACACAAATACGCGCCGGACATACGCTCTTGCTTATGTCCGGAGGAGCAAATACATTAGAGGTTATGTGCTGCTCCGGATAATCTGCCAGCAAAACAGCAAAAATGACGTAAAAAATGACATCCACACGCGAAGGAAATAAAATTAATGATATGTAGAATTGCATGAAAACTTCGATTATTTTTAAAGTGCAAGTCTGTAACAGTTAGTTCTATTTATTTCACGTTTGATGCGCTTTCACTTTTTCGAGTCTTAAAAGCTGTAGAAATGAGTGGTTTCACTTAATTGTTAAATTTAATAACTTAAGTGGCAACAATGGATTCCGTTGCTACGGAAACTATAAAAATGGAACATGAAATGAGTTATTTATGTTTACTTTGCTAGAACTGCCATCTTGGTGTCAATAACGCCACCAGTCGATGCCAAATAGCTCAAATCACAAATTAAACTTGACACTAAAGGCAATTCGCAATACCCTGTTTGGCGGAATTTAAAAAAAAATATCTATGCATACGCTAGGGACATCGGCTCATCTCAATTGTGGAATTGAATTAATAATATGTACAGAGTTGCACTACATTTCAATATTTTTCGTCAACTTTGCTAAGAAATGTACTAAAGTAGGAATCAACAAACATTTCAATTCGTAAACAAAAAATATATTAGACAGTATTAATTACGCCTTTCTAACAGCTTCTAGTAAAAGAAACTTCCGTAGCGCTGCTTTAACAAATAAGAATCAATTATTTATTACACAGTACTTAGATCGCCAAAATGCCAACATACACCATTTTGCGAGATTTTTTTGTTTTCAGGGAATCATTCGAAGCATTGATTTAACAGCAATCAAAATGGGAATTAATTATCTATCATTTATATGGTTTGATCGGCAAAATTTAATGCAGGCATATTATTATAAGTAGCAGTTATTTAAATTATTATTAACTATAACGGGTTTTAATCACCGTTAACTACCATGTACAAAATGTGAGAATTTCAATTTTCTGAAATTTGGCGGAATTCCTCTAACTTAAATCAGTTTACTTAATTTGGTGAAAATTCTATGGATCGTTTAAAATCGCTTTAATAACTGCATTATTTCTCTATGAAACATCGAAGTAAAGCGCCGTAAAACTTATACTTGTTATTAAAAATACTATTTCGTTACGCTCTCAGTAATTTGCGCCAAGCCCAAAACTGTGCAAATCGGTAGAACGTACTACTTTCTCAAAATCGCCAAATGAGCCATTTTTATTTCGCCAAACTAAAAAATATACATATTAGTCTCGGAAATCTCTCAATCCCTTATTCTTTTACACATAAAAAACATTGAATTCCTGCTCTGATTTAACATGAACGCAATATTTTAATTAAAAAATAACTTTGTAAATAATCTAAACAGAAAAGAATCACTATTCTTTTATTTTTACTGCAGGAGTCTAAATAATTTAATAAAATAGCCAAACATGGCAACCTCGATGCTTATTTTTCACTTTTTTGACTACAGGGGTTACAATCACGGAATTGCGGAGAGCAAAAATTAGCGTTTTTGATGGGTTTTTTTATCAATATCTCCTAAACTTATTCGAATTTCGAAATTTAAATTAGCGGAGGTTCTTTCTCGAAATTTTCCGAATTCGTGGATACCTCATTCGAAACTCAACTCCCAGCCGTTTCGGAGGAGATGATGCTACACACAGACAGACAGACGCGCACAGATTTTAATAGTATAGATATTTCTCTTGCATTTATTCATTACTGATAATAGTAACTGATTAAATGAAATAAAAATTTTATCATTATTATATAATATACTAAATATTACAATACTTAGCATAATATTATCACATCTATTAATATTTTAAATAGGCATTGATAAAATTATGTCCCAACAGGACTTTTTAAGTCTCAATTTCAAATTTAAAAAAAAAGAAAAACAAGTTTTGTAAATTTGAAAGACGTGTTTCTAATACATAAAACATACAATAAAAATGTTTCAAACTTTTTTATATAAAATAAAATAATTTGGGATTTTAAGGGTTAATTTAAGAATTTTTACAGGTATGAATTAATGAATTATGCTCAAGAGCTATTGAGCCTTGCAATTTTAATCCCTTTTTCTTAGTTATAAGAATTATTAATAATCTATATTCACTTATTTTATTATAGGAAATGCTAAACCAACATCTGGCCAAAGCTATTTTTGTCAGTGGAAGTCCATTTTCATTGGTAGAGCATGCTTTATGGATTGACTTTTTAAAGAAAATTAGGCCTTCGTATTCTTTACCTTCACGTTTTCTCCTTGCATCAACATATTTAGATGCTGAATACTCAGAAATGCAGTGTGAGGTTAAGAGACAGCTGATGGAATCAAAGCACCTTCATTTGCAATGTGATGATTGGAGCAATATAAGGAATGAGTCAATCCTAAATTTCGTGATTTCGAAACCACAACCTCTATTTGTTGACTTTGTCATGTCAAAAGAAAACAGGTATGAAGCATCATATTTGGCTGAGCAAATCGAAAAGGTTATGAAAGACCATGGTCTTGAAAAGTTCTTTATGGTGATAATGCTGCAAATATGAGAGCAGCTTTTGCATTAATTAATGAAAAATATCGAAATATAGTTCCGCTAGGCTGCCTTTCCCATCTTTTACATTTGTTATGTTCGGATGTTTTACTATGCAAATCAATTCAAACTTGTGTGTTACATGCAATAGAAATAGTGAAAACTATTAAATGAAGTCACGTATTACATGCCATGTTTGTAAAAATGCAAAATCAAGATAATGAGAAATCTGCAATTTCGTTGAAACTCCCTGTTAAAACTAGATGGGGAAGTTATTAACACTGTTTCGATAGCTTATAAGTAAATAAGTTTGTTTTGCAGACTATGGCATTTAGTGAAGCCCAAATACCCTCTGAATTGAGAAAAAGGCTTCTAGATGAAGATTTTTGGGATCGGGTTGAGAAAGTGGCTGTATTTTGGAACCAATAGTAAAATTAATCATTTGCTTTCAGTCAAATGAACCACAAATCCATCTAGTAAATTGTAAGTTTAACAACTTAGAGAATATCTTATTAGATCAGCTTCCAAAGTCTCTACGAAAATCTGAAGAAAAGCTAATTCTTGATAAATTTAAAAAAAGAAAGGCATTTGGTCTTGGACCAATTCATCTTGCAGGAGATATTTTGAATCCCATGACACAAGGAGTCAATTTGAAACCATCTGATCTACTTGGTGGTTTAACTTTCATTTATGAAGTTGGGCAGCAAATGAACTTAGACAATATTCCATTTTAAAAAACAAATCTTGTTCATTACAGGGAAAAGGATGGACTGTGGGAAAGAAAAATTTTGTGGGAAGGTTTAGAGAGTTTGAGCCCTCTGCTTTGGTGGAGAAGTTTGCGTGGCACTAGTATCCTAGTTGAATTACCTTTGCACATTTTAAGTGCTCATGTTACATCTGCTGCAACTGAAAGAACTTTCAGCACTCTCGGTTGGATTCATGGTAAGAAAAGAAACCGCTTGACATCCGAAAAAGCAGCTAAGCTCACATATCTGTCCTATAATTGGAAACTTTTACACTGTAGTGAGGACACTAAACAGAAACAAAACTTAATGAACAAAGAACAACAAAATGCACAATACTTTGTAACTGAAGAAGGTAGCATGGACTATACTCAGATAATCTGAGTAATTCATCTGAGAATTCAAATTCTGAAAAATCTGAATCTGATTTAGACTAATTCTTGAGTTTTAACAATTTTCATCAAAACTATGAAAGATAGCATCTTTCAAATATAAAATTTAAAAAAAGCTATGTACATAGAAAAAGTGATAAAAAAAATTTAGATGTTTATTATTGTTCCTTTTTTTTAACCCTTTAAGCGGTCAATTTTTTTACCGAAATGCTTCCAAAAAAGGCATATTTTGAAAGGCATATGATGAAATAGTCCCGCTCTCTCGCTAGGAAGAAAAACCCGTATGAAAAGCATTTCAGTTACATTGACAAGCCACTTCATCTATTGAAAAATATTAATACTAAATAGTCTCTTCACAATAATGAAATATACGGGCAAATCAGAAAAGGAAAGGAGAAAATACGGTTTAGGCCGCTTTGGTATAAAATTAGCGGAAAGAACTGAGTGATTGATTGCGCATCTGGTCAAGAAAAGTGGGTGCAAAATAGGGGTCCTGTAAAAAATGCACTTCCTTTTGTCCAGGTTGAGCGAGCCCCTTAGTCTAAAAACGGTTAAAGAAGAAAGAGAGTTTATCTTTCTCCCCTGTTTAAAATAACAAGCAGAGGGGGATGAGCGCCATTTTCACCCACACACGAAACAGAGGCAGGCGTACACCGGATTGAACGGGAGAACTGTGCGGGATTTTACTGTATCAAATCCCATATAGAATTTCTCATTTACAAAAAAACTGTCTTCATTTTCTTCGTTTTTACCTAAATTAATTGAGAACCAAAATCATAATATATTTCAGATGTTTCTAAATAAGATTTGATTGAAGTAACCCTTTATGAATTAATTCACAGTAAGTTTTACATTAAGTAAGTAATTTCTTTGCAAAAATGGGTAAAACGGGGCAAAATTTGATAAAACTTGTGCCAAGTTTTATATATTAATTCATGCTTGTCAATGCCGACTTCACGCGTTCAAAAAAGTAAAAGCAATAATGCTAATCTTTATTTAACTGCTTAGAGAAGGTAAGCAATTCTAAATAATAGTTGGGCAAAATTTTCCAAAATTACGTCATTTAGATATCGCAGTCCATATCACCTATGTTGTATATTTCTTTTAAGGGCTCAGCTCCGTATTAGTTTAGGGGAATTTTTAAAAATTATTATTACTATTATTATTAACTTTACAAAACTAAATAATTACTGGAGAAAACTTATAGATAAAAATATTTGTTTTAATTCGTGTTTGGGGGTGTGAACTTATACAAATTTATATTTATATATATATATATATAATTTGCCCAAAATATTATTTACTGTTGTTTACCTTCTTGAACAAATGTTAGCAAGTTTTGTCCCGTTTTACCCACCTTTTGCAAAGTACACTGCTGGCCATCGTAAGTGCAACACCCTGAAGGAAGCATGCAAATAATATGAAATTTACAACATGCATTAGCTGAGGTGAGATATGCAAATGATTAGAATTTCAGCGCAGACGCACATCAAGCGCGCCTGTGGCGCCACCTCAAAGCGCTATTTAAGGCTTGGAGATTTCGACGGTTTCAAGTACAGCAATTGTGTTTTTCTTGCTTTTTTTTTCAAAAAAACGATAAATTATGCCTCGTAGGAAACAACGATCATCTTTTGATCAAGTATCCGAGTTTGACAGAGGAAGGATAGTGGCATACCGAGATTGTGGGTTATCTTTCAGGGAAATCGGTCGTCGTATTGGACGAAACCAAACAACTGTGATGCGGATATGTGATCGTTGGGTGCAGGAGGGTACGACGGACAGACGTGATCGACCGCATCGACCTCAGTGCACCACGTCACGTGATGACAGGCAGATTGTACGCATGGCAGTGACGGACCGCTCAGTCACATCACGAACCATATCACAGCAGATTCAGTCTGTAACGCATCATCCAGTGTCTGCGCGTACCATTCGACGTCGTTTACAGCAGAATGGTCTGTCCGCAAGACGTCCGTTGCTTTGTCTACCTCTGACGCGGAACCACAGACGTCTCCGCCGCCAATGGTGCGATGAAAGAAGGATGTGGACGACAGAATGGAATGAAATTCTCTTTACTGACGAGTCACGCTTCTGTATGCAACACCACGACGGTCGGATTCGAGTCTGGAGACACCGTGGAGAGAGGATGCTGAACAGCTGCATTATGCACCGTCACACTGGTCCTGCACCGGGTATTATGGTATGGGGCGGTATCGGATATCTCTCTCGCACTCCTCTAGTACGCATTGCCGGTACTTTAACCAGCCAGCGCTACATCTCCGAGGTGTTGGAGCCAGTTGTCCTTTCTTACCTTCAGGGCTTGCCAACAGCCATATTTCAGCAGGATAATGCACGGCCACACGTGGCACGCATTGTCCAAGGGTTCTTCGTCAATCACCAGATTGAATTGCTTCCCTGGCCGGCGCGCTCTCCGGATCTTTCGCCGATAGAAAACATGTGGTCCATGGTTGCTCAACGACTGACCCAGAGTTCATCCCCAGCTGTCACACCAGATCAACTTTGGCAACGTGTGGAAGCTGCTTGGTCTGCTGTACCCCAAGAACACATTCAAAGTCTCTTTGAATCAATGCCGAGGCGTGTGGCAGCTGTGATCTCCAACAACGGCGGCTACTCTGGGTACTGATTTTGGCAGGAACCACGCTTCATAGAATGCTGTAAATTTAATCATTTGTTACTTGGTCAACATGTTATCTACACAATAAATTTTGTTGTGATATCTCTTGTTTTTCTTGGTGTTGCAATTTGGGTGGCCAGCAGTGTATAATGTATACACAATTACAGCATATTTTTGCTTCCAGTAACTGTCTAGACTGTAGGTTTAAAATGATTTAAAACTCATTTCTTAAAATGTAAATGTCTTAAAATGTTAATCTAATTAATGGTTAATTAGTTTTACTATAATAGTTTTAATAATTGTATTTATACTATTATTGATATTGCAAAGATTATTTTCCCTCACCAACTGTGATTGAAACATATCTGTAAACCTTTAGTAAGAAAATCTGAAACTTTCTACATCATCTCATTAATATATAGGGGTATATTTTACTTAATGGGAATTTTTGTAAGAGGGCTGTATAAAAAATAAAAGTTTGTATTTATTTACATTTAATTTCCTGAAAATTTTATTCGATATCATAAAATAACTATGTAATTCATTCCATATGTCTTAGATCAACATTTAAAGAAGGAAACCATAGGCCACTGTTTTTAAGACACTTTCGATTATAGGGATTGAGAGTTATGATTTTTATTTAATATTAAAAATATTAAACTTTTTACTTTCACTGTAAATGATCATAAAAGTTATTTAGGTTTTGGGGTTAAGGCAGATCTACACAAGGGTTGTCTGCTTAATTAAGGCATGCCTTGGGCGGTGGACTTTTTGAGGGGTTCTAACCCGAATTCACGTTACAGCTGGAAAAAACGACCGCGCGGTAGGCCAGAACCCTAGACCTATGCACTTCAGCCGTTTACTACACTGTTAGAAAAATAGTTCAACGTTTCACCGAAATTCCGGTGCAAATTTAGCTGCAACCGATATTTTGAAAAATGTGGTGCTAGGATTCACCATTTTAGTGGTGCTTCCTCAAGCACCATTTTTGCGGTGAAACCTTGAACCAGGATCTAGGATTTTTCTCTAACCGACTGTATGGTTAAAGCTTGAACCAATATACAGGATTTTTCTCTAACCAATTATATGGTTAAAGCTTGAACCAATATATAGAATTTTTCTCTAACCTACTATATGGTTAAAGCTTGAACCAAGATTAGGGTTTTATATCTAACCAAATGTACGGTAAGTGATTGAACAACATCGAGGTTTTTTCTCTAACCAAATGTATGGTATAAGATTAAACCAAGATAAGAAAACTCTCTTTAATGTTTTATTTATACACCGAGGGCGGAGAGGGCGACCCCCCCCCCGCCGTGAAAAAAGAAATTAATGTAAAAGATCCTATTTTACTTCCATAAAATGGATATATATGTCAATTTTCTAACTGCCCCCACCGACATACTTGCATTAATCCGCCCAAGGGGGGGGCAGAGGGGGCGACCGCCCCCTCTCCGAGAAAAAAGAAATTAATGTAAAAGATCCAATTTTACTTCCATAAAATGGATATATATGCCAATTTTCTAACTGCCCCCCCCGACAAACTTGCATTAATCCGCCCAAGGGGGGGCAGAGGGGGCGACCGCCCCCCTCCCCGAGAAAAAAGAAATTAATGTAAAAGATCCTATTTTACTTCCATAAAATGGATGTATATGTCAATCTTCTAACTAACAATCCCCCCCCCCCCAGACAAACTTGCAATAATCCACCACTCTTATACACTGGAAAAGATTTCAGACCCAAATTACGGTACATGTACTGGCAGCTTTGGGATGAGTACATATACCGTAAATTTCACAAATGGCATTAAGTACCATAAAATATTTTACAGTATATATATATATATATATGTGCCGTTAAAAAAGTGCATATACCATAAATTTCCTATATGGTATATGTACCGTAAAAAATTACACTACCTGTACATATACCGTATATGAAATTTCCGGTAAAAGCACCATATTTCATTTTTAAAATGGCTTTGGGATGAGTACATATACCGTAAATTTCACAAATGGCATTAAGTACCATAAAATATTTTACAGTATATATATATATATATATATATATATATATATATATATGTGCCGTTAAAAAAGTGCATATACCATAAATTTCCTATATGGTATATGTACCGTAAAAAATTACACTACCTGTACATATACCGTATATGAAATTTCCGGTAAAAGCACCATATTTCATTTTTAAAATGGTATGTAAGCTGTAAACGAAATTTATAGTACATATACCGTAAATTATTTTTAATCAGTACATAGGCTGTAAAAATAATTTATGGTATTTGTGCTGTAATTAACTTTTTTTTAATCAGTACATATGCTGTAAAATGTAAAGAAAATTGTATCATTGATACATATTGCTACATGCAGTAGCGATTCAGGGGAGGAGTTAGGGGGTCTCAGCCCCCCAAAAATGAGATTGCTAAAGGGTAACATTCTGCTTCAGTATGCACTTTGAATATGTAAAGTGATCTTTTTTAATCACTTAGCCCCCCCTCCCTGCCCCCCTAAAAAAAGTTTTTACATTGGTATAGACTAAAATTTTGCTTTATTGTACATTTTGCTTGGGTGAAATAAGCTTCTTTCAACATTTAGCCCCTCCAAAACAGAATTTCTGGATCCGCCACTGGTTACATGGTAGCAAAAAGAAAAATAAATAGCTCTTACATTAAATTCTGCTTACACACACCTAATTTTATGCTGATCTAGTCCAAAAAATAAAAAATTGTACATTACGATTCTGTTTCCTGCATGTAACTTAAGTTAGACAAGGTGGAGTTAGTACCACATGAAAAAAAGATGTGAATAAACAATTATTCACAAAGTAGAAGTTTCTTTTTCACATACATTAAGCACTATCTCTAAACCAAAATAATTGCGTAAAGCCTTTCAGGGTAACTTATACAAAATTTGCTAAACACTCCTGCTCAATTTGATATTTTATGCTGAAACTTACAATTTAACCTTGTGAATATATTTTACCTTACCTTTTCATTGTTGTTGAAGGATTGTTTTTAAACTTAGGAAAAATCCATCACCACCATTACCCCCTAGCTCCAAACTTTTCAAACAGGTCATGCCCGCCGACCTAACCATTCGGAGTTTTCACGTGGTTTTCTGCACAACTTTGTGTAAATACGGGTTAGGACCCCTTAGAAAGTTCACCACAGAAGGCAATCCCACCCCCGGCCTAGATCCCCTAGTGTAGATAATTGGCCGTAACCAACATTTCCATTTTCAAACTTTTCACGCTTAAACTGGGTGCTCCCATATGAAATGGCTAGTAGTTTGGGCCTTAGTAGTGAAAGGACTTGATCAGTAAGTACCCTCCAATTACACTATCAATAGTTTTTTCAATAAAAAGAATAATGAGAGATTTTAATGATACTCAGAGTAAAACATAATTAAAATTAAAAACCTTTATTAGCATTCTTTATTACATACAAAATAAATCTGCATTTCATGAAATAAATAAATAAATATATTTTTCCTCCCTTTTGCTATCATCTTCCATCTAATACCTATTGGTGATTCGCAGGAAGAAAGTTGATAACCAGAAACTGGGGGAGAAAAAGAAAAAAAAACATTTAATTTACAATATTCAGAATTCATAAAACATTAGCATCTCAGAAATAAGATAAACAAAAATAAAAAGTTGAGTAAATTCAGACTGCAGTACAATCTTAAAATGTTTGAGTCAAATGCATCTAATTTAAGTCAAATTGCAAAAACTCCAATTAGCAAGCAGACAAACTTAGTGCCCCACCCCCTCTTTACAAACAAACTAGAAATTTTAGAACATTAATCAAACTACATGAGATAATCTATTAATACCAAGCGTGCATAAGTAGTTCATAAAACTACAGAAATAAAATCTGTAATTTCTTTAAAAAAAAATAATTTCTAATAAATTAAGCCTATTTAAAGAAATTAATTTTTTTACATCCAAAAAAATTATTTTAAAATTAAATGTTCTGTTAATTTGATCTATTTGATAGTAATGACAATGATTTGATAGTAATGACGTACATTGATCCATGCTGTGTTTGTTGAAGAAAGTTTGGAAAACAAATTTCTGATTAACTCATGAGGAGCCTTCGAATATGTAATACAATTCGCAGGTCAAAAATATGGTAAAGAAATCACATTTGAATTCTCACGGGCAGAAAAATTTATTCTCCTGCTTATGTAAAAAAGATTGTTTTCTTCACTGTCCAGTTCACAATTTTCATTATTTGTAGTGCTTCCAAATATAATACAATAAGTTTAAAATGCTGCAATGCTTTAAAATAATCTACTTACATAATACGCTAACGTATGCGGTACCAAAATCGACGATATTTGTATGCTGGGAACGGTACAACTAGATTGAAATATTAGCATAATAGCAGTAACACACACGCAAAAATGCAAATTAACAGTTCAATGATGTCAAGTGAAGCAAGCATATTTGTTACTGGTTATGTATGTCACATAGTAGCTAGATTAAAAAATAACAATGCATGCACAAAAAAGGAAAATCTTTTAGCTCTTTTCACAGTGTGTTTATCACACATCTATTTATATAATATGCTAATGTAGGTGGTACCAAAATCGACGATATTTCCATGCCTTGAACTCAGGCTCTCAAATCAGTCTTCAGTACACATATGAACAAAGCAAATCTCCCTTCTGAAAGAATAGATGAAGTTTAATTAAGTTAATAATAGCATAACAAATAAAATCTTTTTGCATTTAATGATAATTTCATAGGAGAGAAGAAAATGCATGCAGTCAAATGTGAAAAACTATTCTGCAAAGTACCCTAGCAAAGAAGTCCAAACGAGACAAAATACTGAACTTTGGATTATTATTTTATTTACTTGCAAACATTCATCAGAGATAATTTTTACTAATATAAAATATTATTTTTTATTTTACTAAATAATGAAATGCCCATAAAGGGAATTGACTAATTAAATGTCACACTACTTTAAGACAGAGCACATTTAAATTACATTTCTTTGGGAACTTTTTACAGATTACATTTAAAATTATATTAAAAAAACAAACAAAACAAAAACATAAACAACGAAGTAATAAATATCTCCTTTTCCTGTATTAAAACAAACCAAACAGATATACAAACTGTCATACAAAGTCCTCTCTTCTAAACATACATATATTAAACGGATTTCTGTAATTTTAATTGTAAAAACCAAAAAAATAAATTAAAATAAAATAAAATATACTTTTAAATTCATTCTCATGGTATTTGTACAGCAGGAACAAAATTAATTTTTCAATAATTAATAATTATCATCCTTGTTAACATTTTAAAATGATTTAACAAAGAAATTCAAGTGCAACGATATATCAAAATTTAAGAGTCTACATTATTTTAGATATTCATAAACATGTTAATACTGAACAATTTCATTTTATATTAAACTAAGAATACTCCTATCATCTTTCAATAATATTAAAAATGAAAACAAAATGACATGTTGAAATGTGCTATTATTCCAATTATCTGCGCAAGGGATCTAGGCTCTAGGCTGAGGGGGGAGGGGATTGCCTTCCGTGGGGGACTTGGCATAGACTCTACATATAAAAACTCTTGCACTTTAAATCACACTTCTTTTTGGAAAATCGTTCCAGATTACCTTAACAATTACCAAAAAAAGTTAAACTAACACACAAGCAATTGGAAAGTTAGAGACGCTCCTGGCTAAATGGACACATAGTATTCATTTTATAAACTAAAACCATAATGAATTATGTTATTTGAAATTTATTTTGATGATATTTGTGCAACAATATATGAAAATTAATTTTTATTCAGTATGGAAAAAAGTTGTATAAAATATAATCCTGTTTTACATTTAAAAGTGGAATAACATAGAAACAGATATGGAATGCCAAAGTTATCACTCTAAATTATTATAGATATTTACAGACAATTTTAAAAAATACTCAACATTTTCACTGTACATTGAAATAAGAATACTCAAAAAATGGAAACAAAATGAATGAAACCCAAATCGAAATCAGTCTATGTCATATTACTTTTAAACGATTTTTATTTTCATGCACCTTGCAATTATAAAGAGAAATTGGTTCAAAACAATGAGTCTTCTTAAAGATGTAAAAATTTATGGTTTTCAAATGTTCGTTTCTAAATTTTCGTATTTATGGGTAAACTTACTAAAGTCTTTGAAATTTGTAGAGGGGGGGGGCTGGAAGACTGCTCGGTAGCGCTCACCCCACACAGCCCGCCACCTCTGGTTATGCCCCTGGTTGGTAGAGTTTTAGATGTAAAAACAGAAAATAAGAGAAAACATTTAATTAAAAGTAGTAAGAAGGACTTGGATTAAAATATTAAAAGGTTAAAACTACACAAATAAAATCCCTTGTTAGCAGCTTTCGGTGACAGCCACCACCTTCCTCAGCCATCGGCGTTTCTTGTTTGCACTGATCTCTTCCTCAATGCCTCGCCCCATCCTGGATCGATCTGCGCATGTGTCATGCCATTAACGGCGCCATCTGTAGTTAAGATTTGAAGTGCTTCCAATGTTAAGTGCATAGTTGTTCTTGGGCTATTTTTGAGAGAGATGTGCTGGGTTTATTGAATTTAATTTCGTTAAAGCGTTCTTTTTTTTCTTTCTTTAATTTTCCTTTTAGTCATTCCTATATAGCACCCAGATTTATTTGATTTATTAAAGGTAAAATTTATTTTATAGATTCCGGCTGATTCATTTTTATCTATTGAGTCTTGATCACTACGTATTCGTTTGACGATAGTTTGATTAGGCTTTATAGGAATTTTGATATTTTTCTTGGTGGCTTCATTGGTCATTTTTATTGCTGCCCCTGCAGTAGGGTACAGCTTTAGTAAACAACGGTTTCTCTTTTTGATGGCTGCTAATGTGTTCAAGTTTTTTAATTCTATTTTTAAAGAGGTTCTTGACAAGGGATTTTGGCAGCAGGGGTGCAGAAAAATGTTTAGGGCTCAATATTTCCCCAGAACACAATTTGTTCTATCTAAAATTCCCCCCAAACTGAAGCATATTTTCATTTTAGTTTAAGTGAATATCTATAGCTAGCTTCTTATGATAACAACTGCATCTCGGCACCCTTCCCCCTCCCTTGGCAGATCGCCCTAGTGTAGCGTTGCCATAATCATACACAATACTATAAAAAATAAATTCTTTTTTTTTTCTTCCCTTTTTTAAAAATATACTTGGGAGAAAAATTTTCCCCGAATCTCGTTCGGGCATTCGAACATATTCTGCACCCCTGATTAGCAGTAGCCGGATATTACAAATATCTAGCAGTACATCCGGCCTAAAATTATATAGAGAAATAACATAAATAAACATAATAAATGGATAAATTCTAAAACCTGCAATAATAAAAAATGCAAAAAAAAAAGTTTTGTGAAAATATTTTGTTTTCAATACTTTTTAGAATATATTTTTTTCATGAGAAAAAAGGGAAAAAATAAGTACTTCTATCTTTTTTTAAGATTGGAGTAAATTATTACTGGAAGAAATTAGTGTACAAAAACACTGTTTTTCAATCTTTGTAAGATTTTGGTTACCTTTTTTCCCCACTATAAATTGAATAGTGTACTTGCTGTAGTATAGCCTGCTGTGAAAATGTCCCCATCTACCAGGCACGTATCCAGAAAAACAATTTTTTGGAGGTGGGGGGGGTCACTGACCCCCTGGACAGTTGAATGAAAATGTCTCTTTCAAGAACTGATCTTTTAAGATATTTATCAAACTCTTGAGGTAGAACATTCATGACATTGTTATTTGTCATGACTTTAATTGCAGTCAAACTGGTACTAAATTCATGGAAACAACCCCAAAAGGATTTGATTTTTGAATTAAATCATTTGAAACTAATGAGAAAATTTAAAGAAAAAAGGGAACAATACTGTTACCAGGGGCAGGTCACCAAGTATGAAGCTTCGCCAAACTGTGAAGAAGGGTAAACATATTTACGATGGTGTCATGTTCTCAAGTAACCCTTATAAGGAGTTGAGGTGTAGTTGAGTTCTGTTGTTGTTTCATGATGTGATTAGAAATTATGTTATTGGTCAAAGAAATTAACTTAAGAAATTTGATTTTTGAATTAAATCATTTGAAACTAATGAGAAAATTTAAAGAAAAAAGGGAACAATACTGTTACCAGGGGCAGGTCACCAAGTATGAAGCTTCGCCAAACTGTGAAGAAGGGTAAACATATTTACGATGGTGTCATGTTCTCAAGTAAACCTTATAAGGAGTTGAGGTGTAGTTGAGTTCTGTTGTTGTTTCATGATGTGATTAGAAATTATGTGATTGGTCAAAGAAATTAACTGGGAATAAAGTTTGAAGGAATTATGTGATTGGTTGTAAGAATTTATCTGTAACCGAACCTGAAATGAACCGTTGAACACGCTTGTTTGTTGTGATTCGTTGGTGGAAAAGTGCACAGTTATTTATTATCATGTTTCAGAAGTGAAATTTCATTTTTTTTTTCTATTAAATGAAGATAAGTTGTCTAAAACTGTAATGAATTTGCTTTATGTTAAGATGTGTCGTGTATGAATTATGTATGTGGTTGTATATGAAAATTTGAAAATGTTTGTTGAGCAGAATATTTAATGTATCCACGGTAGGCTTAAATTTTGCTTATTTGGGCGCTTTTTGATGCATCAAGGCCATTACATAAGGAATTAAATAGAAGATTTGAGGTATGTGCTTTTGTTTATTTAAATATTCATTGTATGATTTACTGTACTGGTTTACGGTTGAGATTTAATATTATTGCTTTCTATTGTATCATATTTATATAAAGGTTATCGTATGCTGTGTTAGGGGATAATACCGTAAGCGGGTGTCCATCGCCAAGGGAGATGCGTTGCCAAAGCTCACTGTATGTAGTAAACAATCCTGGCAGCGTTGCCAATCGAGATTACCTATTCAGCAACCTTTCCGGCGGAGTTGTGTTGTTTTATGTTGTCATGAGAAACTAAGCTGTTCGAAGGAATTATGTGATTGGTTGAACGAATTTCAAGGAGTTTAACTGGCAAAATAACTGAACTTGAATTTGCCGGGAATGGAAGTCATGTCGTCTGCTGAAGTTTTGTATTTTATAATGGTTATTTTTGAAAAGTGGAATGTTTGTTTGGTTTTATAATAAATGTAGATAATTTGTGTAGAGCTGTAATGAAATCGGTTCCTTTATACGCTCAGTTGTTTCTTATTTCTTTATCAAGTGAATTTTGACAAAAATTTGAAAATGTTTGTTGCGAGTTGTGAAGAATATGTATATAGCGTGTGTTGAGGTATAGTTGTCATGCTTATTTGAATGCTTGTAATGGCTTTATTTTGTGATGAACGCACATTGTTCATGAATAAAATTACAGGTATGTGGTGCTTTTATTTATTTAAATGTTTATTCCTTGCTTTACGGGACAGCAGTGTATAGCTGAGAATATTTATGGTGTTATGTTTTCATAATTATGTTAGGTTTTTACCAGTGGCGCAGAGAGGGAGGGGGAGCAGGGGGAAAATCCCCAGGGCCTCAGCTTGTGAAGGGCCCGGCTTTTGCTGTTTATATGATACTTAATTGTGTGTTGTCAATTTTGTAAAAAAAAAAAAATGTCCAAATTATGTCAACGGATGTTTCAAATTAATTTTTGAATGAAATTACAGAAAGATAGCTAGAACATAAACCACCCACTTGACAAAAACGAGGAGTGTTGGTGATTGAGTTTTCTTTTGCAAGAAAAGTAGACATTGACGGTGTTATTCAACGGTTTGCCATGACTTAAAGAAGAAAAGATTTATTTAACAAGAAATCTTTTTTTTTTTCCGAGACACATTGTTAAATAGTGGAAGAAAGGGTATAGCCAGAGGAGAGACTATGGGTCCACTTAACTTCCGAAATTTTGAATTTTCCTTAACAAAAAGTTAAAGATCAAGACTTTCTAGGAGAAACTTTGAAATTTTTACTTTTTTGGCCTTCTGAAATTTTTTTGGCTGCCTGCTGGCATGGAAGTATGAATAAAAATATTAATTGTTTCAATACTGAGGAAACATGCCATGCAAAAATGTTAACATTTCAAATACAGTTTCTCTGTGGAGGTGACGAAACCTTCAAAACAAAATGTTGGTATTTTTTAGGGCATGGGTGTTTATTAAAGTATAATACTCGTTTAAATTAATAATTTTAATTCTATTAATTATTTTCCAAATACTATTAATTTAAAGTTTCTTTAAGTGATTAATAATTTTAATAAGGAATAAATGATTGATCTAATACGACATCAAAAGGATTTCTGGATAGCAAAGGGACCCCAAAGATTTTATCCCCGGGGCCCCGACTTGGCTCTCTGCGCCTCTGGTTTTTACTATGTTATTTTTTGTGAATTGGAATGAAAAAATAAAAAAATTTAAAGGTTTTAAGAGGGATGGTTAATTTTATTTGTTATATGGGTTTGCTCATGATTTACAGAATTCCCGTACAATTTTTAGGTTTAATATGAATAAATATATAAGGATTTTTGAGTTGTTTGTGATCAGATTTGATTCTATTCTGATTAATAGTGTAAATGTTGTGTGTTTTGCCGGTATTAAATTGCAAAAATCACGTGGGGGAGGAAGTAGTCTGTTTATTCTAGTGGTTTTCTGTTATTTATAAAGAGTGTTTTTTAACATTTTATGAAAATATTTGCAGTATATTTTTCTTGAAATCACGTGCACTATTCATGTTAAATATGATTTAATATATGTATTTTTGAGTTGTTTGTGGGAAGTTGTGTGTGTGTGGGGGAGAGGTAGTGGGTTTATTTGATGTTTTTCTATTAATTTAAAACTGTTATTTTTATTTAAATTATTACTATTAATTATTATTACTATTAATTTAAAACATTCATTTTGTTAGTTATGTGTCAACGTATGTTTATGTTTTGTTTGGCGCGAAAAAAAAGTCACCAAGGTTAGCCGCTGGCGACAAAAAAAAGTCACCAACTCAACCGACACCCGCTTACCGTATTATTCCCCTGTGTTATTTTAATTTTATGTGAATTGCTGAATAATTATTCGTGATGGAGATTTTTAGTGTTTTAAGAAAGGTGGATAATTTTATTAGATATATGGGTTTACTTACACGGATTTGCAGAAAACAGGTACAATACTTAGGTTTAATATGAATTAATGTATAAGGATTTTGGGTTTGTTTGTGGTGAGTTCTGATTTTATTCTGTTTTTAGTAATGTAACAGGGTTTCTACAGATTTCACAGCTTTTGCTTCCCTGACTTTTCCCTGACATCTATCACGCTCTTCCCTGACTTTATCTAGCGTGCTTTCCCGAATTTTTTTGTTTCTATTTGTAACATTACATCCTTTAAATAATTTTTTATATATTTTGCACCTTTTTTTTTACAAATAATAATAATAATAATAAAATTAATATATACAAGAATCTTATTTGACATCACTGGATTCTAACAAAAACCATGTTTGATAATAATTTAGGATAAAATTAAGCATATTTCAACTGCACAAGATATGCTCATAAAGAAAACATTTTAAAATTATTTATAAGGTTGAATGAGAAAATGAAAATAAAACAATTTCTATACTTAGGTTCAAACAGCAAATATTTCCTTGATTTTACTGCAAAATTTCAATTTTTCTTGCATTTCCCTGACCTTTCTTTAATTTCTGCTAATTTCCCTGGCTTTTTTTTCCCAAATCCCTGACTTTCCAGGTCTGTAGAAACCCTGTGTAAATTTTGTGTGTTTTGAAGATATTAAAATTGAATGAATCTTGGGAGGGGGGGGGGAGGTAGTCTGTTTATTTGAGTGTTTTTCTATTAATTTTAAACTGTGATTTTAACATTTTAAGGGAAATTTTGTTGTATATTTTTCTGCAGAAACATATTTTAGTATTTTGCCTCTTTTGAACGTTTTATATTATTTTTTTTTAACGTACCCATAGCCCAGAGGTAGTGCTTTGTTTATGTTCATTTTGTTTGTAATTGGATTTAAGTAAGTCTACAAATGTTTTAATAAGGTGTTTAGATAAGTGTATTGTAGTTTTGGGGTTTATTTTTCCTTATATAACTACATATGTTTATGTTATGTTTGGCGAGAAAGCAAAGTCGCCAAGGTTAGACGCGACAAAAAAAAAGGTCGCCAACTCAACCTGCACCTGCTTACGGTATTATCCCCCCCCCCAAAAAAAAAAGTAAATAGTAAAAGAAACAAATTTATACAATGCATGAATAACTTATCAGGCCTAAAAATATGAACACTATGTATACATATCATAAACAAATGGCTGAGTAAGTATGCCTGTTACATAATTTTTATGTAGATAAATAAGAATGAAAATTTGGGCAATGTTTTCGTAATTAGAACTAATAATAACAATAAATAGATGGTACTGCATTGCATATAGATGTGTTTTCTTCTTTTTTCGTTTTATTTGCATTAGTTTTCTTAGATCATTGAGCTATTACTTTTTCCGGTAAAATCATACAAGCTGGTGCGCACCCGATGTAAACACGGCGACAGTCACTGGAGCTTTTGGTGGCTGTCGCCAACCATTTTGCACGATCAGCAAAGTATTTTAACACATTTTTTTTAAAATTTACATATATTCCACTAACAAAAACATTAAAACAAAATACACCATGCATATTTAACCTAAAAAAATGTCAGCAAATTCAGTAACAGGCAATTTAAAATGAGCAAACAGTGGACTGTTTTTAACTAAAAAAACTACAGTGGATTAAGCAACCTAGTTGTACAACTAATGTAAACTGGGCAAATGCTGGCCCATTTTCAACTCAAAAAACATCAGTGGATTAAACAACCTAGCTGTACACCTCATATAAAGTCAGTATGATTAGAATAGCACATAAATAACACTTATGACAACATAAAAACATCAAATATCAATGTAAAATTCACATTAAAAACCTTAAACATCACAAAGATTCGTTAAAAAAAAGCACTTACCTTTATTTTTTTTAATTAACCGCTCAGAAATGTCCCTAACACACACCAGCTTATAACATAAAACCAGCATCCTTTCTTTTATTTACTTTTATATTGACACTGCATTTCTAACACACAACATTTTGACTACTAGGTGTGCCACCGAATATATTGAAGATTTGAAATTGCAGTTTCAATTTTTCTAGAAGAATGTTAATGTTAAAGTTTATACTGAAATCTCAAGAGACGAAGCCAAAGGGGTTGTGTTTGGTCCTCCCAACAAAATATTAAATGTAAAACCTGTCTTTAAATGGGTGCTAAGCTGAAAGCTTCTTTAGGTCAAGCCTGTTTTTATTAAGTCATGTTTATGAGTTACTACCAGGGGTTTAGTGGGACCAGAATGACGTTCCGGTACTTTTTTGTGAGCCAGAACGATGTTCTGGAACCCAGATAAAATTCTGTTATATGATCCGTGATTTCGGCGAGATTTCCCCTTATAAATGATTTTTATTTACAGTCAACTCTGAAATCTAAAATAACTTTTAATGTAAACAGTGAAATTTACAGTTAACACTAACAGTGTACATAGATTGTGTAACAGTTATTATGTACGATTGATGTGTTAAATGCAATTTCCGTTGCTTTAATTATTCCTGTGGACAGGAAAATACTCCTTCTAAAAAGGTTAAGGAGTACTTCTACTCTTCTGCAAAAACCTTAGATTGATCACTGGTTAACATGAGCTCTGTAATATTGTGATTATAACTCAACTTTGCTTTTTTCGCCCCTTGTGCAGTAAAAATGTACTTCGTTTTGCCTATTACAGGTATTTCAAGCAACAATGATCAATAAAAATTTGAAAATATAGTACAGCTTTACAGTAGTGGATCCAGGGGAGGGGCTAGGGGGGCTTCAGCCCCCCAAAAAAGATTGCTAAAGGGTAACATTCTGCTTTATTATACACTTTAAGTAGATAAAATGATCTTTTTTTTTATAACTTAGCCCCTCCCAAAAAGTTTTACATTACTTTATACTAAAATTTTGCTTCATCGTACATTTTGTTTGGGTGAAATAAGCTTTTTTCAAAGTTTAGCCCCTCCCAAAAATAATTTCTGGATCCGCTACTGCAGCTTTAGTATCCTTTTGGTGCACTTTTGTTTTGGCGACTTTTTCTTGCCGTGAAAAAGGAAGCCTTTATGGTAATCCTGCTCTTTGAGGATCTGAAGTTAAGACACGGTAATCCTAAAGCCGGCTTTTTATTTCTGAAAATAGCTACCTGCTAATGATGACGATGTGTTTTATGATTTTATTTTAATGGCTTTATTTTAAATTGAATTTTATTGTTTAATTATTTTTTAAATTTAAAATGGATGTTTAGGTTCACACTGACTGTTTATTTACAGTTTAGTATGAATTAACATTCTTTTGATAGTAATTTTTTTTAGATTAATATTTTTGTTTTCCTTTTTTTTATTTGTAAAGGGTAGAAGCAACAAATAATTATGTTAAATTAATATTTTACACCGTGAAATAATATTGGATATTTTGCTTTTATAATTAATATAAACAAATACTTAATTAGTTAGATTTTAAACAAAATATTAAATTTCATATGGTATAAAACATGACAAATTAAAATATTGGAAAATTTAATATCCAAATGTTTTATTTAATATATTATTAAAATCTTTTTAAATATTTGTGAAAAGATAATTTTTGTTTACGCGCATATTTTATTTTTAAAAAATAGCAGTTAATTCATTTTGCATATTTATGAAAACTTAAAATGAGTTTTTTTTTTTTCCTGGTTACCGTTTCATATTTGACCCAGCAAGATGTGCACCTGGTCTTTCAGGCCAGGGAGATTAAAAAATTACTGTAAAAAATAAACCATCTGGTGAATATTTTTTAGATTTCGTGTAGCTGTATAAGCCTTTATTTTTCAACGAAGATTACCTTGCAGACTATTTTTGTATTTTTAAATCTGCATTGCAGACTGGTGTAGATAATTCTGCTACTAAGATTATATTTAAAAAAAGCAATAAACATAAACCATAATTAAAAGCATATCTAATGCCGGATATCCATATATGCCAGTCAAAAGACCTTCGGATATATGCGATATTCGGCAAATCATTATCCGGATCATCCCTAGCGTAAAACATAAAAGCAATATTTAATCACGCCATAAAATTACTCTTTTGTCTGACAACGCTTCAGCTGATTGACAATTTATGACTTGGCCTTGAATATCTCAAAACTTGCCCTTTTTGTTTTCCTTGATTTTTTATATTTTAATCACCTATTACTGCTTTATAAGATTGCAAATTTTTAAACTGGCAAGGCTTTTTAAGTTATGAATTTTTAAAGAAATAACATTCGGATCTATGTGCAATGCAGTACTATCTATTTATTGTTATTATTAGTTCTAATTATGAAAACATTGCCCAAATTTTCATGCACTGTATAAATTAGTTTTGTTTCCTATTTACTTTTTTTTGCATACCGAATGTCATTGATTTAGTGTCTTTAGCTGAAAATGTATAAGTTCTTTCTGTAACAGGGCTTACGTGAAATTTTTTTAATATGTTGCTTCTAGGTACAGTCAGGGCACAGGGCGGACTGCCCTCCTCATGGGAGTAAATGGGCATGCAACATTGGGGAAAAGGAAGGGGTGTTTCCTATTATAGAAAATACTGTTTTCAAACAAGTGACATCTAAATTTTCTTGAATTTTAGGGGGGCAGTTGTCCCTCTTGCCCTTATTAAGTCTATGTCCCTCCCTCCTTATTACAGGCATGAAAGCACAAAACGGCTAAAAAGACTGAACTTTGATGAGAATCATACAGAACAAATAAATTATTATGCATTTCGCACATTATCTGTTATTCTTTTATATGTGTTCATTATTAAATTAACTAATATTCATTATAAAACTGTATTCAGGATAACTAAATTCATTAACCTAATTTAAATACTACATCTCAAATGCATCAATGATGTTGTCAAAGACTGAAAACTTTCATGCTTGTTATTAGTCTGCCACTAATATTTGTGATAATACAAACTTAAGTATACAATCTTATATATAAAGTAAACAAAATAATCAAATACAATACAAACAGACAAAAGTAAACAAAATAATCAAATACAATACAAACAGACAAAAATAATCAAATACAATACAAACAGTTTCCAAGGGGAAGTACGGTATAAGTAAACAACACCGTCGATTATTAGGGTTAACGTACCCGCAATTACGAGTTGAAGCATGACAAACAGAAGTATTCAGTAATGTAATATAATTTATTAGCCGACCCATTTTAAATGTATATCGTTTCAATTTCAAAAACTATCAAGCTGTTATTCGTGACCATTTGCCAAAATAATATTATAATTGATTCATTTTGTGTCATCAGTCGATCGCGTATGATTAGGGTTAGGCCATGCCCATCACCATGGCATAATGTGTGGATATCTTAATATTTTCACTTATTCAAAAACTATTATACATTGTTCATAGACTTAATTGATTCAAAATGAGAAAAAATTAACACTTTTCTTACCTTTACGGAATCCCCTCTATCCTACGCGAGCGAGCAGCGTGGGCAGCCATATTGTTTTGGTTGGTTTCACCGAAAATTCGACTTTTCGTATATCGAACCTAAAATTCCGATAATTCGGTTCGACCTGGGTTAGAATTTTTCAGGAATTTTCAAATGAACCACAAAAGCGGTTAAAGGTTTATGACATTGCTTGTAGCTCTCTGTTTTCACCGGTTATTTGGTGAAAGGTTGAACTTATATTTATAACAGTGTAATTGTCATGAAATTAGTAAAAATTATTTATACTACAATGTAAAAGGTACTTGATTAATTTTTTTTCTTATTTTTTATTAGATAAATTTATATCCTATACAGCTCTCTTCTTTATAAAACTTATACCTTATTTAACTTTTAAGATAAACTGAAAAAAACTTGCTGAAATACGCAAGAATGGTGAATTATAAATTTATTTAGAAGGATAACTTATAAAATGTTGAACTTCATCTATGAATAAAATACAGCAAGATAAAATAGAATGCAAAAAATCTATTATAACGATTAATATAACTTGATGTAAAACTTTGAGAGTATTATTAAGAAAAGGGAAAATCCTATTCACTTTCGCTCAACAAATAAAACATTTTTGCATAAAATACTTTGTATTGCACTAAAAAATAAAATAAAAAATGAATAAATATTTCAAAGAAACACTAATGTTTAGAAAGCATTTAAAACCACAACCTGTTGGGAATGAGAAAAATTGTTTAAACGAAGTGGTTAAAAAATAACCTTGTTTAACTTAAGCTAATCTGACAGTGAATAGTTTCTTTTAAATAATATTTTCTCAAGACGCAGATTGGAGGGGTTTTTTTTTTGTTTTTTTGGAACAGTTAAAAATGACCCGTCAAATAAATGTTTAAAATAAAAGTTTTGGGGACAGAGAGGGGACACGTGCCCCCCCCCCCCCCACCGATTGCTACTCTTAAAATACTTAGGAAAAGTTTAGCTTTCTAAAGAAGAATTATCACCGCTCCCATACCAAATGAAAATTTGGAGGGGCACATGAAAGATTTGAGGGGGTCACATATCGAAATAACAGCAGAAAAGATTAAATTCTTTTCAATTTTAAAACAAATGTTCGTTTAAAAATAAGTTAACGTGTTCTTCTAATAATTCCCAAACAAAGTCATCCGTATTCGAATTCCAGTATTCGTATTCGAGAAAGAAGCGATCCGTTTCATTTTTGTATTCTCGGATATGAGAAAGAAATGATCCGTTTAATATCCGTATCCACGGATATATATAAAAAAAAAACCTATTCGTTTTCATATCCGTATCCGCCGATCTACCTTTTATGACGATACAGCACACCGCTGTTGACACAATTTAGCCCTTTTAACGGCCTTTAAAGGTGTTCCAAAAGCTTTGCGGTCAAATATGGGCACTCTTTCCTTCCTAACAAAATAGCTGGGTAACAGGTGTCAGGAACGTCCCCCCCCCCACTCCCTGTGTCCCTGACCAACGCGGCGATCTTACAGAAACCTAATTTTTAACTGATCCCCCAGCTCCCGTCAGGAACTCCCCTTCAAGATGGGGGTAGACACTTTTTATACCAAATGGCGTATACACCGAAAATACCGATGCCCGTACGCTATATGGGCAAACCAGTTGAAGCCAATTTTGGGTAGCACGTACACTGTACGGGCAAACCGCTTAAGAGGCCTCTCTACTCGGCTTGCGGAGATTCACGTCCCAATGCTTTCCTATGAAGAAAAGTGCCTTAACGCCTAATAATTTTTCTCGGAAAGTATTTGGTATTTTTGCATGAAATTTTCTTGTGTGAATCTTGAGAACTGTTTGCAAGTATTGCGTGAGTCAGATTTGGGTTAATTAAGCCGAAAGAGATTTTATTGCAATCTGAAAAGCAACACAAATTCTAAAACCGTTATTTTCATTTTTGACGATCCGTTATTTCAAAATCCCGCTCTTTAGCAAAATTTTAACTCGCATAAGTCATTGTATGGCCATCTCACTATTTTTACATGCTTTTTTCGTGTTTTTTCAATGACAACTTTTCGTTATTTTCAATTAAATGTAAACGTTATATGCTATGAAATGTATGATTTCGACGCGAATTTCATCCCCCCACTTTGGTAACCATTAGTTGCGGTGAGGGATGAGGTGGGCGTATATTGACCCATTGACCCCCTGTGGTGTCTTCACTTCCCACCCCAGTGCCTCCAGAAACATTCTCTTCACATTTCAACTTTCGTTTGTGTGTGTATCTGTAAAATCATCTGGCTCAGTGCCTTTTGCAAAGCCTTTTGTAGTAACAAGTGTTGTTATTTTACTGCTCTCAAGTCTTGCTTTGAGCAGTGTGCATTCTCCCGGAGCTCATTGATCCACCTTACAAAATGTCTCTTCGATTCAGAAATCCTTCTTACATTATTGACGCAATTAAACATGATGAAGATAAAAAAGATTTAAAATAAAATTAATAAGAAATGAAATTAAAACCTTCTATAGCCTTTTTTTTTGTTGTATGGTATTGTAAGGTATTTTTTTCTTTCAGCAAATGCAATGTAAATAAGTGTATTTTTATGTACTGTAAATACTGCGCTTTATGTGAGTGTCTAATACGGAGTTCTATGAAATGATGCAGTTGATAGTTCACAGCAGTGGCGTATGCAGACTTCCTTCAAATGGGGGGGGGGGGGTTATAGCCATAACTTTGTGTTAAAATGCGTAATAGTGAAAATTTATGGACATTTTATTAAAACATTTTTGGCAAGGAGGGTTTGAACCCACCCTCTTGCATACGCCACTGGTTCAGAGGGTCATATTTTACTTTTGGAAAACTCATTTTTTAATCCAATTCATTTATTGTATGTTATACATTACAAACAGCTGATGCGAAACGAGCACCCCTTGATATATGTTATTTGTTTACAACTTATTGGTAGTACAGTTATCTTCGGAATTTAAACCAGAATAGCGGTTTTTTTTTTTTCTAAGGTTTTGTTTGATATTTTTTTCTCAGCACATGCAATGTAAATAAGTGTATTTTTATGTACTGTAAATACTGTGTTTTATGTCTACGGAATTTTATGAAATGATGTAGTTGATAGTCCACAGGGTCGTATTTTACTTTTGGAAAACACAATTTTTTAATCCAGTTCAAAAATTAAGTGGATGCTAGTTGAGAATAAGACGTTAAAGTGGTGATCATAAATCCTTCCTTACGAGTTCTACAAAATAAACACATTACACATAATTCGTAAAATTGGATATTAAAATTTCTTACATTTTTTTACATGGTTTCTACGGATTTCACAGCTTTTGCTTTCCTGACTTTTCCCTGACATCTATCATGCTCTTCCCTGACTTTTTAAAGAGCGTGCTTTCCTGAATTTTGCGTTTCTGTTTTTAATTTTACATAATTTAATTAATAACTTTTTATATATTTTGCCCCTTTTTTACAAATAATAATAATAATAAAATCAATATACACAAAAATATTATTTGACATCACTGGATTCTAACAAAAACCATGTTTGATAATAATTTAGGATCAAATTAAGCAGTGGCGCACCCAGGATTTTAGTTTAGGGGGGGGGGGCTGGACAACAAATTCTGCTGACCTCGGTTATAGTGACCTCGATTATATTTATAACTCTCTTATAACGTCAAAATATTATGTGCCACTTGACTTGCCCATAGAACAACATGCCCACAGGCAATGTCACTCGTTATACTCAAATAATTGTCTGATCTTTTCAGCATCCTTGAAACCGAGTTTAACTGTGCGTCGTACACTAACTGTACGTAATTATGTAAAAACTGACTTTTTTTTCTTTTCTTTTTTGTAAAAAACACTTCAGAAATAATTTGAAGACAATTTTTAAAAAGAAAAATTTAATTAATGGGGGGGCAATTTTCAATTTTTAATGCTTTTCACTTCTAACTTTTCACCTTTAGGGGGGGGCTTGAGCCCCCATAGACCCCTCCGTGGGTGCGCCTATGAAATTAAGCATATTTCAACTGAAGAAGATATGTTCATAAAGGACACATTTTAAAATTATCTATAAGGTTAAATAAGAAAATGAAAATAAAACAATTTCTACAATTAGGTTCGAACAGGAAGTATTTTCTTGATTTTGCCGCATATTCTTGCATTTCCCTGGCCTTTCTTCAATTTCTTCAGATTTCCCTGACTTTTTTCCCAAATCCCTGACTTTCCCTGAATTTTCAGGTCTGTAGAAACCCTGTTTTATTACCGCATTTATTTTCATTACATCCAAACATAGAATTATGTGAGGGTTGGCATTACTTTTGCTTAACAAATAGTCAATGTCTGCCTGTACACTTGACATTGCTAATGCAAAATTCCTACAAAATGTTTCGCGGTCAGAAGAAAACTAGATCTCGTTTTCACGGGTTTCATCATGGGCGCCCATAAGGGGGGGCAAGGTAGGGCACTTGCCCCCCCCCCTAGAGTTTTAGGTTGATGTCTCATGATGTATACAAATGACAAAACCATAACTAAATTTGTTAAAGGTTTGAAATTTGCCCCCTCTAGAAAAAAAATTTTGGAGTTTGCCCCCCCCCTAGAAAAATTCCTATGGGCGCCCATGGTTTTCATCCTCGAAAATAGCTGTTCACAGCAATATGAGACACAGTACAAGAGACGGATGTAAACAGGCTCGAGCAGTCTTTTACAAAATTTCTATCAGATAAAGGTTTGTCTCCCCCTTCGCAATTTCTTGGACAATCAAAAACTGATCTTAGTAGCATTCTTAAAATTTAAGTTTATTCGCCGCAGCATTTCTTGGAACTACTTGCTTTTCCACTTGAAATACTACTAAAAAGGATTTCTAGACTGTTTCTGCGATTTTCAAAAAGTAGTAAGTGGGTAGGATTCAAACAATCGCCGGGCCATATGTTGGACAACCCTGCTATACACCAATTAAATATAGAGAACAGGAAAAAAAAAATCTGGAGTGACTCCACTCGACTTCCCGAACACTTACGATTAAGATCATTACCAAGCATTTAAATAAATTTTAATCGATGAATAATTCAAACATATACGTATACCAAATTGAAACTCAATCGAATGCACCATTTAAAAGCTAGCGCACTTTCAAGACTTTCTCCCCATAGGCCATAATATAAAAGAAATCTTTAGCTCTGTAGAAAAACTATAAGTCCTACATATACCAAAATCAATACCGGTCTTGTGACGGTGGTTTGTAACACATATACCCAATTTGAGCTCAATTTAATGCTCCGTTTAGGAGCTACCGTGTTCACACACACACACACATCTCGTAAAAAACAGCATAACTGAATTCAGAAGACCTCAAAACGTGTCAATACACCAAAATCTCGAAGCCAAATTTTTTCATGATTACAATACTTTCTTTACATGGTACATGTTCGGGAAATAAAAATCCCGAAGTGCAATAGCATTAAAAATAAATATTCAGTCATGCTGTGAATTAGTTGTCTATATAATTTCATATTTTCTTTCAGAAAGAAATTTTTAACTGTCAGTTTTGCAAACTTTATAATAATTTTTGTGCTCAATTCCTTTTCATTGGTTTGTGATAAATAGTTCTTTTGCATAGTACAACTTGTTTATTTGATTTTAAAATGTTTTTTTTTTTTTTAAGCATTCGATTTGAAAAACTGAGTTTGGCATTTAGACAATAATGATGGAAATTAATATAGGGAAAATATAAAATGTACAGAGGCACAATTTACTACTTGTCTCTCTAGACGAAGTAAATATCGAGAACAGGGGGAAAAAAAGACTGATGAAAGCGCAACAGTATTAAAAATAAGTCATGCTGTGAATTAGTTGTCACTATATTTCCTTTCAGAAGGAAATATTTGAGTGTTAATTTTGTAATCAGTATAGAAATTTTTGGGAGCAATTTCTTTTCATTATCTTAATTTGTGATAAAATTATGTATAAGTTGTAGTGTTTATCAGATTTTTAAAATTAATAATTATTTCTTTTTGAAAGTATTTGATTTGAAAATTGAGTTTTTTATTTTTCATAATTATAATTTTACTGCCAAAAACGTAATCTAAAATGTGCCTATACCGTTTATTACTTATCTCTTTGGACCACTGTTTATATGAAATAGCAACCACAGATAGATCGTTTTGTCAGTGGCGGATTAATACAAGTTTGTCAGGGGGGGGGGATACGATTAGTTTGTCTGTGGGGGCGATTAGTTAGAAGATTGACAAATACATCTATTTTATGGAAGTAAAATAGGATCTTTTACATTAATTTCTTTTTTCTCGGGGGCGGGGGCGATGCGTTTTGTTCGATCAATAATTGTGTTCTTTTTTCTTTTCGTTCTCTCTCTCTTTTCTGTCTCCCCAACCCCCCCCCCCCATCTCTCTCTTTTTTTTTTTCTTTTTTTTTCCCGAAGGAGAGAGGATGGAAGTATAATTGATATCGTAAATTATCTAATTGTCTCTTTTAATGACCTTTATATTATCTTGTTGAATAAAAGAGCTATTAAAAATATTGTATTTTCACATTTCAATTTCTGAAATAAAAACATGAATACGTATTAAAAATGGAAAAAAAACTCTCTTTTTTGTCTAACAGAATTGCAGATAATGTGTAATATTTTTATGTTACTTAATTTGACTTCTAATGGAAATTTTATTCAGCATTTTAATGTATGTACACACAAATCATAATATTAATACTTTGAATATTTTATTATTATTATTATTGTTTTCATGAATAAATATAATTTGAAAGAATACTTTGCTATATAATATACATTATATTTGATACTACAGTATATATTAAACATCCCTCCATAAATATACATTTTTTCGGAGTTGTGTTTGTGTATATTCAGTATTTTAAAATCATTTCAAACAAAGTGATATTTAGTACATTTAAACTACTCATTTTTATAGTAAAAGGAAAAAAAGAAAAAATCCCATACAGTCCAAGTTCTCAAACGGAGGTGATAATGAATAGCTTATTTCCAAACATCTAGGAGGGAACAGGGGTTGTTGTGTGTGCCCCCTCACTCCTGGGGGTCTTCTGTAAGATGAAGACTAGAGGTGTGGTCAAGAGAGTAATAAAACTGTCATAGATTGCTATCCCCTCTTTCCCAATTTCCAGAGCATCCCAGAGGAAGCCACCGTTTGTGCTTTTTTCCGTGAGTAGAGAGGCCTCTTAAGGGGTTAATACGAAGTTTTTAATTTTAATTTGACTTCATTATGAGTATTTTTGTAGTGTTTTTTTTTTTATTATTAAGCGTTTGATTATTTGGCATAAACTACTTTATCGGTCATACCGCATTTTTTTCACTAACTTTTATAATGAAGGATGTTTTATGACAGTCCTTAAATTATTTTGTGCAAGTGGCAGCTTTGGCAATATTTTTAATGTGTTACATTGATTAATATACCTCATAGCTTATTTTAAGTTTACTATTATATCCCAGATCTTATCTTTATAATTTTTTAAACTGTGATAGTTTATTATGGTTCGTTATTGAAGGGAAGAGGGGATTATATGCATCTTATGATTGATTTAATGATCACTAAATAAAAATTACATGCAAATAGTTACATAACTAGTTATGTTTTTAAACCTATTACATAATAAGTAATAGGTTTAAAAACATATTTTTTACGGTAAATTTAAACTTTAATATTTATTTATTTACGTAAAATAAACTTATTATTCTTTCTATAAACAACATTTTCATGCTTTTTTTTTTATCGTCAAATTGTGATTTGGTGACTCTTTTGTTGCCAATAATTTGCCAAGCTAGCACCGATACTGTACTACGGAATACTGTAGACGTACTGTAAAATCTCGTTACAGCGAACTGTTATGAATATTTCAGATTGATGAACAAAATGTTTCTATTGAAAAAATCATTAATACCAATTTTTTTTATAATACAATTTCCCTTTAACGAATTTTTTAGAATTACAAATTTGATTTTCGGTCTCCTGAGTTTCGTTGTAATTCAGATTTTACTGCCTGTATATATTTAGTATAGTTGAAAATTTCTCTCTTTTTTTCCAGATTGTCAAATACACTGCTCCTTGTTATTATTCCTATTTACAATTTTATTCCAACAGTTATATTTATAGGCTATATTTTATCAAGAATTTCATTCAACATGTGTCATATAGCTTCTTTTCATAATTACATTTTTTTAAGTTTTATGAAATTAAGAAGTTGTAAAGGGTTCCTAAGTTTCTCGTTTTTTTTTTTTTTTTTTTTTTTTTTTTTTTTTTTTTTTTTTTTTAACTTTATACTTAATATATATACGTGTGTGTGTGAGTATCCTTGCCCATCAATACAAGCTTTTTTTAAACAATAGAGTTAATTCAAAAATAAATACCCAGGTAAATACCCATTTTGGGTATATACCCGGGTATTTACCCTGGATATTCACCCTTGTAAATAAATACCCGGGTTTTTTACATTACTGCGTCAAATGGGAAGCCGTGCACGTAAAATCTGTTCGTGAATCCAACGTCCTCCATGTTAAAACAATAACTCTCAGCCGATCCGGGTGCTAGGTCTCTTATCTGGTTTTTGTTCAACTCGACCTAAATCGGTCCCCGAGACCGTAGATTAGAGACCGCGAGCTAAATCGGTCTTCCACCCACTGGGGGTCATTGAATTGGAAGCCACTCTCCTTCGATCATCGCCGTTCTATATGGAGGATCTGGCTCCTTTCTGCGGTTGAAAGAGGGCATTAGTAACAAAACAGCGGTAGACTGTATATTAACCTAATAAGCCATGCTGATTACCCAGATGAAGGACCTGACTTAAGATTTGGTGGCTATTGTCAATTAAATCAAATTAAATTCAGTCAAATATATAACGTACCCCCTTTTTCTGTCTTTTTTAAGGCAAAGCACATTAGGACTCTGGTAGGAGTGCCACTGGTAGAAATGCCTTGAACAGAGGGCATATTAATCGGTTCTAATGTGTATTCACGTGGAGAAAACCGTTCGAAACTCATCACCGTTAGATCGACAGCCGTGCGGTAGGCCAGAACTCAGGGGCTCTACCACGATGTTATCGAAGAATAACAATGACGGATAGTTCTCTCTCCCAGATAGTCCAATTCTTCGGATAAATAGCCGCGACCCTCCATTTGGTGCTAGCACGATGAGTGTCGAATGAAAGAAGTGAGAATTTTTGTGCCTGCTAGGTCAATCTCGACACTGGGACCGATCAGCCAATCCAAACGCATGGATTTCTCTCCTTTTCTTAAACAAATGCATTGTCTTCAGAATGTCCAAGGGATAGGGAGAAATCGATCAAGGAAGGAGTGTACTTTTTAACAGGGGGAGTGAGTCAGCCTTGCAGGAAAAGGGTTTCTTTTGTGGGAGTACTTAACACTCCATAATACACACAATAAAACACCCATCCATCTTCTACACTTCGTTATCGGAATGCAAGTTTTCGCCTTCATCCGACGTGTCGGGGAAAAAAAACAGCATTATTTCCGATAGTGAATACGACATCGGAACGTTTCCGACGCCTTCGGAATAAGACACATCGGATATTTGTCGGATGCCGGTACGGAAAGCTTTCCGATACTATCGTGGTAGAGGACTTTTCACACTTAAGCCATCTACCAGTGTCCGGTGGCTTATTCAATCGACCATTGGTAGCTCTTTATTTTACTTAAAGTTTTTTACAAAACAGGACAACAAAATTATATAATTATACTACATTTCTTGAAAACTTTTAATCCATTTTTTTTTTATTGCCCCACCATGACACAGTGGTTATGCCACTGAAAATGGTAGATGGCCGAAGAGTGAAGGTCCCGGGTTCGGGTCCCATCGCGCGGCTGCCGATCTAACGGTCTGGAGTTTCGGTAGGTTTTCTCCAGATGTAACGTGAATACGCGTTAGAACCCCTTAGAAAGTCCTCCTACCAAGGCACCGCTCCCTTGGCAGATCGCCCTAGTGTAGCGTTGCCATAATCATACACAACCATTTTTTTATGACAAGTAACAGGACAACACATGCCCCCCCCTCAAAAAAAAAGTGACATCAGTCAATCCGTTAATCCACTAGCACTTCCATGAAGAAGTGGGAAGCAGAGCAGGACAAAAATAAGGTGAATCAAAATCGGTACATTAAATGTTAGAGTGGGTAAATTACATAATGTTATACACACTTAATTCAAACGAGCGAAATTCGATCAGTCGGAGCGAATTTCCGATCCTTTCCGTACTTGAAAGTGCACTTCTCCTAGAGCCCCCGTAGGAGTGCTAACTTCTCCTGTAGGAGCCTGTTTTCCGATCACTGAACGGAGCAAAATTTTCGGGCCGAACGTTATCAGCATATTGGTAAACAGAAAGCGGAGTGTGGATTTCGCGGAAAAGGAATACTTAAAGAGCATTTTTGGGTTAATACTGTGGGTTTCGATGTAAAAAGTTCGAAACCGACAATTCTTTTACTCCCTCTTTGATAGTTATTTTCGCTCCTTTGAATTAAGCGTGTACTACATTACTTTAAAACATATTCGGTAATCGGTATATTATACGAAAACGAATTATACGAAAATAGAACGTTCATTGTATACTAGTTAAATTGAAACGTGAAATGATAAATTGATGATTCAGGCGAAGAATAAAACTCTTATGTTAAAGTGAAAAATGTAGAAGTTAATTTTAAAGCAAATAAGATTACAATTGTACAAAAAAGGTTATTTTAAAAAAAATATCGGTCAAATGATGTAAGGAGATTTACATAATTTAAAGGCTGTAGTTCGAAAGTTTAATTTGCGTGATGCACAGTGAAAATATGCAGTTGTTAGGTAGATACGTTTGATAACTGCTTGCACGCCACACTCTTTTTCTACCATCAGAGAACATGCGTCATAACCCTCACCCCAAAAAAAATAAAAATAAATAATAATAATAATTTCGTGAAAACGCTGAAAATATACTGGCTACTGGGACGCCATTACAATTTCCATTTATTTACGGAATTTTATTCCTGTAAATTCCATTAGAAATTTTGTACCAGTGAGACGCTGGCCCTTGATATACAGAAATTATCCTGTATTCAAATATAAACGAGGAATATCCGTAAAATTTTACGGAAAGTTTCCAGTAATTGTACGGTTATTTGTACAAAGGGCCACACCTTTGAACGGAGAGAAGAGAGGCAGATGTCCCTAGACTGCGCTCAGAGGTGTACGGTTCCTTTTTTGCAGTGAGAAAAGTTCAGCGATCAATGAACTTCCAGCCGGTCTGAGATGAGACCGCATATCCTGTCCTCGACTGAACTTTGCCAGTAATTTTGTTATGTTTAAAATTAAATTTTGTTAAGTTTTAACAAGTGTTTTTATTACACGATACCACACAAAGAATAGTGTATGCTTACAGATTAAAACTAGCTGTGATGAGATTAGTAGAGCCGCTCCTATTAATCTGAGACTACGTCACAGCTAAGATAAAATGGTGGAATTTCGGTGCGATTAAGAGTTGAATGAAAAAAAAAAACTCTGACCCAGCCGTGAGAAAATTGGACTTTATGTGACTCGCCGATATTCCAGTGTTCAAGTCCTGTGTCGGGAGAAATAGTGCCCTGCCGCGCGAAAGGAAAGTCTACGGAGCCCTGCTGTGTGCTGTGTCCAGAGTTTCCCAGTGGTTTGCCGGAGAGCAAACGAGACAGAAATTGAACGGAATCTTCTAATTCTGACTGAGGAAGTGGTTGATGTCATCAAAAGCATCTACGAAAAGAGTAAGTCCCTTTTATACTGTTGGATACCATTGTATTGGAGAGTACTTTGTATGCAGAGAATTTAATGGTTAGCAGTAGTCTTACAGGATTGTAAGAAAGTAAAATATGTGTGTAGTATTTTAAGGTTAGTCAAAGTTCAGTTTAAATCGAAATTTGTAACTGTTTTGTGCATTTAGAGTAATATTGTAAGAGAGTATTATTCTATCTAACAGAGGAATTGTTTTTGAGTAATGTGATTTTGCATGAAAGGTTGATAATACTTTAAAAAGCCAGAAGGTTTTAAATTTCAGTGAATAATTAAAAAGGTTTTAGTTAGTTTATTGTATATGCGCGAAAAGAGGAATTTTAGAATTTGTTAAATTGTAGGTAAACTTGAAATTTTATTTGTGTTATTAGGGTAAATAAAACCCTACCTTAGTGTTTTCTTACCAAATTGTTGGAGGAATAGCATTGGGTGTCCCAATTAATTCCGCTTTTGCCCCGGATATTGCCGAGATCATCGTAAAAGAACCGAAGGAGAAGGCAGGCAATTTCCAGCATATAAAGCAGGTGCTATTTAAACGCTTTAAACGTAGTGCTAGAGCGCTGCGATGAACAAGTTCGAGGGTCACGAGCGAAAACCGAACGCGCCGTGGATGGACTTAGTCTATGAGTTACGAGGATATCTAGAAAATTGGCTAGAAACTTTAGAGATAATAGATTTCGAGACGTTAAAAGAATTGATGCTCACGGAGCAGATAAAGAAACGTGTTCCTTTGGATATTCGAGAACATTATGTGGATGTCTGTGACGAGATAAATGAAGCTTCTAAACTAACTGAAAAATGGGACAAATTTGAAGCGGTCCGGAGAGACATGAAAACGATTGAGCCCCAAAATTTTGGGAGAAATTCTTTTAAGAAAAGTTATAAGAACGTGCCTAACCAATCTAAAGTTACAAGGGATCAGAAACCGGGGAAACCTAGAGAAAAAGGTTGTTCCGAAAGAGTCCGCTCCGAGCAAAGAGAAAAACTTTGATAGGCAAAGAGAAATAGTGTGCTATGTATGTCGAGAAAGAGGTCATATGAAACCCAATTGCCCGAAAAACCCTGATAGACAGAATCACCCGGTACATAACTTAAATGCAGAAAGTATACTAGGAGAGGGTTTTGAACCGTATATTGATAAAGCATTTATTAATGGAGAACTAAGGAATATCTTAGAGATAGCGGGACGTGCATAGATTTATGTGAGAGCGAGATGATTTCGACGGAAGATTTGTTGCCGGATCTCGTCTGGATAAAACAACCGCTGGACGCCGCTTGTAAGTGTTTGCCCTTATCTAAGATTGTAATCGAAGGAGATTTTGGAAAGGTCGAAACGAAAGCAGCTGTGAAGCCCGCTGAGCTTAGTCAAGGTTTATATTTAATGGGCAATCGAACAGCTAAATTAATTGAGGAAACGCAACGTAAATCCTGTAAGTGTAAGTGTAAGTCACCCACCGGAGGGGCCGCCCCAAAAGGGCTTACGGCAAAAGATCCCTCCGGGGAAGCACCCCTTTATTTATTTTTTTATAAACAAACAAAAAATACAAACTATACCGCTGGCACAACACAAAGAGCCAGTGGTAGAAAAAGAAATACAATATAAAAAAATACAAACGAAAAGAACACAACACAAGAAAAACAGCCTCCTTTTTACACATGGCCTTCTTCACTAGCACAACCTATATCCGAGGGGTGTGAGCACTGGACAAGCATATATTGATTTATGTCTATGTAGTTTTTTTTTTTTTTTACACCGGGGGAGAGCTATTGATATCTAAAGTTTATATCACTATATATTTCTATTAATTTATTGTAATTGTTTTTTATCATGTTCATTACTTTGTTAATCTGTATGACCTGTAGAAAATTGGCACGTAAATCCTGTGAATGCGATTATTACGCGGAGTATGGCACGACAAAATTCGGATGTAAATAGTGTACAGAGCCACGGCTACCTCAACTAAAAGGCTATGGCGCTTCTCCCGCTCTTAGCTAATGACGTCACAGCACCAGTGCGGGTTTATCTGGACTTCCACGAAAGAACATTACATGTATACAAAATGCAATATTGCGTCTATTAAGTTTTAATTAAATATACATATTTTGGAGTCTATATTTTACTAAGGATCAAATGTAAGTGTAAAACATAGTAACAATACGTGGGATTCATACGAAATATACCGTTTTAAAAATACTTAGAAAAACTTTCGCAAGACTTTATAAGATGAATTTGGAATTTTTTTAAATTACTCTAATTGAGTAGAACCGAATAATTTAAATTTCAGCATTTTAATCACAGATAAATAAGTGTTTGACTGTGGGGAAAAAATTGAAGAACATACAAAATATTGGTATACTACAAAGGAATGCAAGAAATATTTTTGAAGATATATAATGTATTAATAGCTATATTGAAAAACTCTTACAATTCAAAATATTGAAATATTAAGACACTTAAATTGAAATGCAAATATGTTATTACTAATAGTTACTTTTATGTATATGTATTATGCTTCAGGGCATAAAAAATGAAATAAATCAGGAAAAAACATAAAATTTTTTGCTGTGATGTCTTTCAATAAATCAGCACATCAGGGTACTTTTATTTCAGTAAACTCATGCTTTCTGACGAAAGACGTAAATCTTATCTCTATTTTTTTCCAAATGTAATATGGAATTAATGTAGTAAGAAATTAATAACAATTTTCAAAAGAAAATTTTAACAATATTTTTAAGAATTACAGAAAATAACTTTAATAGTGACATTTAAAAGAATTAAACTGGATTTCTATTCTCCTTCTGCTAAATAATAGAACAGGCTAATGAGTCCCCCAGAACTTAACCATAATCAAAGTATATGTAGTTCTGTATTATCACAAGATTGTGAGGTTATCACCCTTGAAAAAGGGGCTCATTGTTGCTCAATTTGCTCTAATTTTTTTTACTTTTCTTTCTGAAATTTTTTTCAAATCCTGATTTTTTATTTTAAGGTAATTACTTAACAAAATATTTGAAGATCTGGATAGAGCATCTTTAACCAGCTCAATACTCTTTTTTCCACACATGCAAATATCATCACCATTAACAATGTCTTCTTTAATTAATTTAAGCTCTGTTAATTTCATAAGCAATAATTTGTGACCTATTTCAGATTTTAAAAAATTTTGCTTCATTTAAAGGTGATGTCAACAAATTTAATATTATGAAATAAAAAGATACAACCTGTGTTAAAAAATCAGATGGATAAGTTAAGCTTCCTCTGCCTAATGCTGTTATAAGTTCATAGAATGAATCATCTTCTATATCCATAATTTAATTAGTGGTAATGAGTGTAATACAAAAAGAACAAAATAGTTTTCTCTTTATCTTGAAAGATATATATCCAGCTATATACACAATGGCCTTAATAGCATTATCATCGTAATTAATTAAATCGATTGTGTCATTTAATATATCCCCAAAATTATTTAGAATGGTGTTGTTTTCTATATTCACTTGTTGAACTGAAACCTCTGTATCAATCAATATTTTTAGGTCAATACTTTCTCCACCAATTTTAATTGTTGAGCACAATCTAAGCTTTTTCTCGGATTCCAAAATTTGCTGATAAGATATGTGATAATTACCTCCCGACATTTGTCTGTATCTGCTAAATCGTTGTTCAAGTAAATCACTTTGAAATTTGCCAGGTAATACATACTTGAAAGGACACATATCTGTTTGCAATAAATATTGAATTATTTGTATCATCGCACTTGCAGTTTGTAATAACGCTGTGAATGTTTCTTTTGTGAAACCAGATAAACTATCTGTATTTCTCCATACATGAAGCCATTTACACAAATTTTAACCGTTCATCATTACAAGAAGTAAAAGGCAATTGCCGACTATCATAAAGTCTTATACCTTTGCTTGCAGATTTTACATTAAAAATTTTCCACCATTTAACGAAAAGTTCTATAAAATCTGAAGTATTCTGTTTTAGTGACCAATCTGTATTAGAAGCACAGTTGTTTAAAAGGAGAGCAGTCACATTTGTTTCATCAAATATTTTTAGAGCAAGTGTTACGTTTTGTCCTGCGATATTAGATAGATGGATAAAGTGCTTTTAATGTTAGTTTGTAAGCACATTTAGCTAAACTTTGGTTTTCTGAGGCATACAAAGAGCGAAGAACTTTAAAAGATGCAGTAGCAGTTTCTGACACATTTTCAAAGTCAGGAAAAGTAAAAGAAACTATAAATCATCTTTCTTATTTATCCAGTTATTTCGCACTGATTTTACAATGTGAACTGGGTCTAAAATAAAAAAACAAAGGTCTTTCAGGACATGCAGGGTTGGGAACGGACATATCAAAATTTTTTCCATCAAAGAAAAGCTTGAAAACTTTCCTATTTATTGAATTATTATCTGTTATAAGAGCAAACACTTTTATACCCAGATTTTCAAGTGATATTATTGTTTTCAAAACAATTTCATATAAATCCTCTGCATTAATCGTTGTCACAGATATAAGTCTTACAACATCTTGATAAGATGATAACAGACTGGATATTAATAATGTATGAACAAACGTAGCTTTCTGACAAATATCTGTTTCTGATCCTCCAGTGACACTTGCTCCTTTGTATGTAAACATTGGATTAACAGGAATTTCATCCTTTGTAAAACAAGTTTCTCATGTTCTTTTAAGTGTGCTAAATTTATTTGAATATATTCTAACGAGTTTGTACGAATATCATTCATCGATCTTTGATTCATCACTTTTTGTAAATTCCTGAAATGGGGAATATTAATCAAATCATAATCACATATTTGTTTGTATGCTGATGAGGACTGCATGAATAATTTCAAACACCATAACAGTGTTTGATTACTGAGGCATTCTTTTTTTGAATAAGTAACTGTAACTGCTCAATTATAAATGTAATTTTTCTCATCTTGTTATCGGAAATTAATTCTTCTTGAACTATATATTTCAGAGTGTCGCACACACTATTAAGGAGATATTTCAGAGGATCGGTGCTCTCAGGAGAATCTGAAATGGTTTTAAGCTCATCTAAGCTGCTGTTTATCTGGGAAAAAGAATTTAAAATGGAAATATTATTTAATGTAGAAAGGCGAACAATCCTGTCATTATTATAAGCAGTAGCAGAAAGTTGTTTATCTATTTTCAATGAAGCTTTTAGAGTATCAACGATTTGAAAAATTAAAAGATAATTTTCTGAAAATGTAACATGCCAATTTTGTTCTTTGAACAACTTTATTTTCATTCGCAACATATCTTTTAGCTGAACAAAAGTTTCAAATGTATTTTCTTTAAGAAAAATTTCATGTGTTTTTTTACTTTCATAGCCATACTTTCAAAGCATTTACTTTCATAGCCATATTCAACAAACGCTCTTCTTGGTCGTCTAAATTTTTTCGCTGCTTCGGAGGTTCATGCGATAAATATTTAGAGCGGTTTGGGAAAATGATTGGCACTGCTCCTTCCTTTAATTTTGGACGTTCCCTTTTGCGTGTCAGAATAGTCCCATCATCTTTTTTGATGCTGTCATTACGAATTATCGTTTGGATCAAAATGTTTTTCACAAACTACGGCACATTTTCCTGGATTATAATCTTTTCTGGGAATATTTTTTAACCATTTTGCTCTTAAAATGGGGTCCTTTGGAAACGAGAAACACGATACTCTTTCTTTGCTACTGCGATAATTCGATGTGCAGTTAGTAACAACACACATATTAGGCATTTTGAAAATTGCGTCTTACCTCCAAATGGAATCCAAAACTGCACAATTCTTGTAAAAAAATAGCAAAATATAAACGTAAAATAATAATATTTAATGAAAATCAAGACGCAACCACGTGGATAAAAGCATGCTCCTACTATCAACTCTAGCCACTAACAGGTGTGTAAGTGAACAGGTGCTCCTCAAGCAGATTTTTCCTTCCCTAGCACTGCTATCGTGACGTCACAAATACCGCGCCAGAGCCCTATTGTCCGAGATAGCCGTGACAGAGCACACGAGAACAAGATAAATCTAAATGCCCCCAGGGCAAGAGCGAAGCTTCTATTCTTTCGAATGGGGTCGAGGAAAATAACAATGAGAGTGAAGGGAACGCTATCACAATGGAAGAGAACGAAAATACGGTAATCCCTTCGCTGGACAGCTCGGAAAGATCGCCCCTCGCGAAAATCACAGCATCTTAGTTCTTAGTAGAGTTCTTATCTGCCCAAAAGAGTTACCCGGCGCTTAAAGAATTGTGGGCAAAGGCGATTACAGAAGAGAAGTCAGAATTCCAAATTCAAAACGACCGACTAGTTATGATTACGAAGTCTAAACGAGGTGAGGAGAAAAAGCAGCTGTGCGTTCCTACGGTGTTTAAGGGAGATATTTTAAACCTGTGTCATTCTTCTGTGTCAGGTCATTTGGGAGTTACGAAAACCAAAGACAGAATTCTCGCCAACTTTTTCTGGCCCAACTGCTATAAAGATATAGAGGATTATATTAGGACATGCGATCCGTGTCAGAAAGTAGGCAACAATAGATACAGGAGGAAAGCTCCGATGAAGTTGGTCCCCATAATTTCAGAACCTTTCAGGCGTTTGTCGATCGATGCGATAGGACCGTTAATTGTTAGCGAGACAATAACAAATATGTCACCACTGCTGTGTGCCAGTCTTCAAAACTTTCAAATGCAAACCAGTGAAGGATTTAACTTCGAAATCGGTGGTGCACGCGCTAATTCAAATTTTCTCTGAGACAGGCTACCCTCACGAATTTCAATGTGATTTAGGTAGCTCGTTTACGAGTGAGCTAACGACGCTGTTTTTTGACAAGTACAATATAAAAGTGATTCATTCTTCAGTTTGCCATCCGCAAAGTAATTCTATGGAGAGGATGCACTACATCCTGAAACGAGCATCAAGATATTATGTTTGGAGTCCGAAAGTGATTGGGAAAGGGTTTTGCCTATGGCACTCTTTGCCCTACTTACGGTTACCCACCAAAGTACGGGTTTCAGTCCCGCTGTGCTCGTGTACAGAAAGAAGCTCAGAATGCCTCATACAATTGTGTACGAAAACTGGATGAACGAGGTGGAAGTTAGCCAGAATGTTGTAGATTATGTTTTAGAATTAAACAGTAGATTGAAATTATGTCAGGATTTCGCAGTAAATCGTATGGCGGAGTGTCAACAAAAGAAGAAAGTATGGTATGACAAGAAGGCTGTTTCACGTAAATTCAAAGTCGGAGATCTCGTGCTAGTGCTGCCTACTGCAAAGCCCCATAAAATAGCGGTAAACTGGATAGGACCAGGTGTAGTTACGAGTGTGATATCCGATACGAATTAGACGGTTGACATCCCGGAAAAGAAAAATAAGAATACGATCTATCACGTGAAATTAATGAAACCGTATTATAAACCGTATTAAACCGAATTATATGTTAATCTAATGATAGAGGGATTCGGGGAAGAAATTGAGGAGGAGGCGGATATTCCGTATCGTTTGCCCGATCCGACTCAGTTCGACTTCTCAGAATTGGTACGGGAAAGCAATTTGGAGAGTAAATTATCCGCTGAGCAGATCGGTGCTCTACAAAATTTATTGGTTAAACACCGGAATGTATTTTCGACTGCCCCTGTAACCACTCCTCTGGTTGAAATGGATATAAAGTTAATAGATGAAAAGCCAATAAGATCTAGGCCCTATCGCATGTCTCTCGGGCAAACAGAGATTCTCAGGGATGAAATAAAACGCCTGTTAGAACTAAGAGTGATAGAAATGGGACAAAGTGACTTCGCCGCCCCAATGATCCTCGTGGCAAGTTCTGGAAAAGATCCTCGTCCGTGAATTTTGTTAAATGCAAAATCTCAGATTGAATTTTTCCCTCTCCGCAACATCGAAGAAGTCTTAGAAAAAGTTAGCGCAGCGTCTTTTATTTCAGTTATGGATTTGACAAAGGGTTACTTTCAAATACCTCTTTCAGAACAAGCCCAACAAGCCACGATACATCAAATTAACGTCGCCATCGACGTAATCATAGACGTTAAAAATCCTTGGATATGTCCACCTGTTTGCCCGTCGAGCGCTGAACTTATAGACGGCGTATTACCCGTGAGGGGTGACCGTGAGAGATAACAATCTCGCTTAACCCATTTGTGCCTAGATATTTTTGCGACTTTCTTCGATTTTTGCTAATATCAGCAGTAATAGATAAATTTCTGATGTCAACTTCTTGAACAAGGGATGATTTCTTTTAAAATCTTTAGGTATAAAAATTGAAGTGTCAACATCCTACTAGGTCATGTTAAAATATTTTGCGGAGTTGAGGTTCAATACTCGTGAATAAAGGCTAGGAAAAATAAATAACGTTTTCGACTGATAGCGATAATGCCGTCCAAAAAAAGGGACGCTAGGCATAAATGGGTTAACTACGGCGCAAGAATGGAAAAGGGTGACCGCCCGGAAGAGACAATCTCCGATATTGGTCGAACACTCGTCGCTATAACGGCAAAGGGAGACAGATTCTCGGAATCCGTTTATAAAATTCAGCTCATAGTGGTTGATTTTACGTTATACATTGTCGAATTCCTCCAACAGGGCAGAGAAAACCGGCTTATATTCGTCTAATAGAAGTCGTTCCTTAAAGACTTCGCAGAATTTGTCGAATTCTGACCATTTATAAACGTAGTAATTTTGCCGCAATTCCAGACATTTAGAGAATAGGCACTTACCATTTACATACGTCGTGACGGAATGGAAATTCAAACTGTTCTGATCTTGTACACTTTTGCCGTTCAAAAGGAAACACTTTATATTTCTATAAAATACATTTTACTATTAGTTTGTTAGCTAATGAAAAGTAATTTTTAATCAAATATGCAGAAATAACAAGTTTTAAATTAACTTCTGGTCGTTTAGGTAAAGTTACAAAATATACATTCATAAAAATTTGAACACAGTGAAAATATATTGAAGAAAACAATATAATCTTGATTTTTTTAAATTTAACTGATCAGTAACTCGCATTAATAGCTTATGTCTCTAATTTACATTTTAAAGGCTTTACTTTTTTCCCCCGGTACATTTTATGAATTGTTTTAACTGTATTAGGTATATTCAATAAAAAGGGGGGGGGGTTACTCTGTTTAATTCAAAATTATAAACAGTCTAAATATTTTCATATATTGGTGAAAAAGGATAAAAAATTAAATAAATATTAGTAAATTTAGTTAACTAATACAGTTTAAAATGCAATTTTACTAACAGTAAATATAATTTACTTATTTTATGTAAAAAAAAAATGTTACTTTTTCACCAGTATATGAAAATATTTAGATTGTTTATAACATTAGATTAAATAATTTTTTATTAAAAATACCTAATAGAGTCAAAACGATTAATGAAATGTACCGGGGGAAAATGGAAACCTTTTAATATCTAAAATAGCGACATAAGCTGTTTATGCGAGTTACTTATCAGTTAAATTCAAAATCAAGATTATATTTTTAACTTTAATATATTTTTTGTAGATGTTCAAACTTTTATCTATATATATTTTATAACTTTATCTAAACGATTAGAAGTTAATTTAAAACTTGTTATTACTGAACATTTAATTCAAAATTGCTTTTCATTAGCTAAAACCAGTAGTAAAATGTTTTCTATTTAAAAATATAAAGTGTTTCCCTTTTTTTTTTTTTTTTTTTTTTTTTTTTTTTAAACGGCATGTGCGCAAGATAAGAACTATTTGAATTTCCATGCTTTCACGATGTATGTAAATAGTATGTGACTCACACAATCTCTAATTATCTAGAATTGGGGTATAATTAGTACTTTATAAATTGTCAGGAATCGACGAAACCGTTAAGGAACGACCTATTGGGCGAATAAGCCTGCTTTTTTATTACATTTTTTTCTTGTAATACAATAAGAACAAGTTTTCTATCTATAAATTTTAGTCCCCCCCCCCCCTCCTCGTCCCACGAGAAAAATCTTGTCTACTTCATTACACAAACAGTTTTTTATTTATATCTCTTAATTCTTTGATTTGTTAAATTTTACTACTCCAAATAGGTTTAAATTACTCACTAAATGCATACATATTAGTATACAATTTAAAAAGAGAAAAATTTACCTTTGCATAAAAAGCTTTAACCTATTCCATTGTAAGATAAGCCATAATGCAATAATGGTTGACTTTTGTTATAGTAAGCTCACATTAAGTAAAATCCTGCTTATTATGAGAAAAAAAATATTTTATATGTTTAAGATAAGCAGTTGATTTTATGCCAATTGTACCTGTATATTTCACTCTATAATACAAATAACAAGACTTATAATTAGCAATTAAAAAGAAAATGATTAAAAGAAACAAAGCACATAAGTATTAGTTAAATAATTATTTAACTCACCTCTAAAATTTTGATGGCTGGAATTAAAATTTGTAGTTACCCCGATAAACTTTAATAACATCACCGGCCAACACAATTTAAAGAGAGCCAAACTAGACAGCTTTTTAAAACAACTCAGGTATTTTACCACCAGACCAACTCCCCCGCCCCCCGAAAAAAAAGAAAAAAAATTATTATTGAAGATGGTGGTGCAGTTACAAAAAACTAATTCTATATTTTAACCACTAGGAATGCTTAAAAACTTTGTTAACGTTGTGTATCCATTTACCTACACACACACATATATATATGGAAAATTTGGACTAGGACAGTTTTTTCTCACGTATAAAATAACTACATGAATAAAGTGCTTCAATTTCTATTTGAATGTATTGCAATTTATTTAAATGAACGTTGCGCAATTATTAGAACTTTGGTTTCAAAAATGACTATTTTTTAATGTATAAAAACTATATTCTAGGCTCTAGGGTAAATAAATTATATTTTGGAAGTAAGGTACCCGGTTTTATCCAATAATGTAGCCTATTAGAAAATAAGACATAATATCTTTCAATTGTGATACAAAAGCTGATTCCATAATTTTAAATAATGCTTAAGTTGGATGGAAGGAGCAAAGCCAACTATTTTTTTATCTCTTCATATCACTTCACAAGTGTTCCAAGAGGCGAAGTGGGCAGGGTAGTTTTTGCAGCTCACCTCCCCCTCTCCCTGAACTTCACAGAAGCCCCTTTTTGAAAGCAATTAAACCACCCCACTGCCTTAGGGGCAAGGGTCCGAATAGTGTAGGTGTTCATGGTAGCATCTCCCGTATAGAAGAAACAGGAATCCACAGACACACACACACCCTCCCCTTGCGTCAGTTAGAAGATGATTAAGGTTTTCTAAAAATCGGGAACTCCATTTTCAAATTACACTGCTTATTTTCATTTTTCATTGTCTCTCTCTCGGTTCAAAATAAATAAATAAATAAAAATATAATAAATAAAAAAAAAATTATAAATGATAATTTTGTATGTTCTTGTTTTGTATGTATGAACTGTAACTGAATTAAATTGAAGTGAATTAGAAACATGTAAAAAAGTTGTGAATTAGTTCAAATCTGGGGCAATAAAAAGGCCCAAGAGTTTTGAATTCATATTGGGGGGGGGGGGGGAGGTAGAGAGAAAAATGTTAGACGAAATAGTTACAGTTTGTCATTCAAATAATAGCATTTTAGATAGGAACAATGCTTTTCAATTGTACAATTTATTGTGTGATAAAAAAAGAAGATTTAAAAAAATCTTTTCTAAAAAAAAACAACGATTTTGTGTTGCCTAGTTATTTTTTTTTCTTATTTTAAGTTGAAGAGATTTGGTTCTACACATATGTTATACATAAAAAAATTGCATAAATAGTAAATTTTCTCAAAACTTGCAGACATGATAAAAATAACAATATGTACACAAGCAAATATTCAAGTAGTTTATTATTGTCGAGAGTAAAAGAAAAAATATAAAAACTGCCCCGTTGCAATAAAATCAATATTCATAAAAGGAAAAAAAATATTTTGGAATAAAAAATAGGTTATTTGAAATGCATAATTAATGTTAAAATAAACTTAAAGGACCATTTTAGAGACCTTTTCTATCTGACTCTGAAGTTTAGATGTCGGTTTACATGATTTTTTGTAGTATACACTTCAATAATTTATATTTATCCATAAAAAAATGTCTTCCTCATAAATACAAGATAGATAATAAATAAATCATCCCTTAAAAATATGTCGTTGAATGTCCAAACCACTGGATGACACAAAAGAGACTAAAACATTCATTGTAAAATTAGGTTAATTAAATTGCAATAGGCAAAATTTACCCATTTCTATATTTAAAGAGTTAAAGATTTGCGTATTCGATATTCTAAACATGACTTTTCCATCACACAAATAAAGAATTATTTTGAATCAGGGACGTAGCTGGGGAGGGGGGGGATATCGGGATATATCCTCTCTGAAATTTTCAAGTTAGCCTAAGCTATAGATCGTGCAGAAATTCCTTCAGTTTATACGCGACTATAGTTCATATCCCCCTCGGAAAAACTTTTCTGGCTACGCCCCTGTTTTGAATAATTCTTGTCGATTTAATAAAGTGATTTCTGTTCTAAAACCAATGGAATCATTAGGTACACATGTTTGCCAGTTCCATAAAGGCACCTGTGCTTGGGCTAGCTGCATGTGAGAATACCACCCGCAACAGAACAGCCTGAGTAATGTTACAAGATTTTTTTTATTGTTTTTATTTTTAGTTTTTTGAGTAGACAAAAATATTACTTGTTTGAAAAGATGAATAGTTCTCCGCTATCCTTTAAAACCTCGGGCTCGGCAAGAAAGAGGCGCCAGTACGATGTGCTTAGGTACTTATTGGAATTTTGTTATAATTACTCGAGTTCCGAATCACAAAAGGGTGTATGTCGAAGAAACAAAATCTGCCTCACGGTCTTGGTACACAAATTAAAATAAACTAATCACACCCAGGATTCGAAAAAAATTAAGATATTCTTTATAAGCGGCACCACATACTGAAATAAAATCGAAAAAGGTACCTTTTATGAAATTTTCAGAAAAAATTCTTAACATGGAATTGAACAGCAAATTTTTCTAAGAGTGACACGTTCTGCAAAATTTTCGATTGTAAGCCTTTTTTCTAAAAGTTTCGTACATGATACAGGTTTATCGTCTATTTCAGTGTAGTGTAACTTGTAAACAGACATCCTAAATATTTTCAAGTGCTTGACATAATTAGTTTTTTTCTATTTATGTACAAAAATCTCATGTTTTTTTCAAGCTACAGCGATAAGTAGAAAGCAACCGTCATTCAGTTACCTTTAAACATTGTTTAATTTCTATCCCAAAACCTACTGGAGCCCTAATTTCTTGTAGAGTAATTTACAACATTAATTACTTAATTTAGTGTGATATTTATTAAGTATATTTTCGCTTACCCCTGCAATAGTATGCAATGTAATAAAATTAATATCAACAGAAACGATTAAACAAGTTATTAAAATTTTAAATTTAATGTAAAAATTCACTGAGAAAAAAGAAGTAGTGGAGCTGAGCTCCCGTAAGCCTCCATGTAAATTAAGCCCTTTCTTTAAAAATATGCAAGTGTTCAGCACCCACGAAAACTTTTCTGTGGGGGCTTGAGATCTGATATACTACATAAAAAAACCAACCGTCACTCAGTAAAATTATATTTTTGAACCCTGCAGTTGCAAAGAACATAGCGTCATCACTGACGACTCATAAGTGGCGTTACTACACCGTTGAGGACCGTAGCACATTCATTGGATTGAAGGTCCTTCCTCAAAGTAAAGAAGCTCAAACAACACGTTGGTTGTAGCTCATTTTATCGGGCTTTCTATTCGGAAAGGGCTCCCTTCGGGGGGACGTTTTTTCTGCACCCGTTCCAAGTTTTTTCTGTACCCGTTCTGCAGCCCTGTTGTTACGCCACTGATTGTCATGGTCATCGAAGTTCGTCATACGCATTTGAATTCCAAAGGACATGGGTGCAGAGCCTGATTACCGAATATGCCCATAAGGCCAGGGCCTTTAGTAAAAAAGTCTAGGAGCCTCAAAACTACAATATTTATTGTTTATACTTGTGGAATGGGATAGGAATAGGTGGAAGGGGGCCTCGAAATGATAGTGGGCCTATAGTATCAGAAAGTGTTAATCAGGCCCTGCATGGGTGCTCATATAGCAGGGCTGTAACCAGAGGGGAGTCTATGGGGGCTGAGCCCTACCTAACAAGCTTTCAGCCTTCCCTAAGATTTTCAAAAATTTTTGTAAATTTACTAATCAATACGAAAGTTTAGAAACGCTTGGTTTTTAACGATCTTTAAATTTCACATCATTAAAAATATCCCTCATTTGGGGGGGGGGGATTTCTCATGACAGTGGTTAGATTTCTATAAATAATGTTCATTATTTTGCCGCTTTCCGTTGCATGCAGTATCGGATTTTTCCCAGAACACAAAACGGCCGCTCTTCCTTTAAGTCTGTTTCCCAGGGCAAAGATTTTGAGGAGGAGTCAAAACTTAAAACTTTCAGCGTGTTCATATTTGCATCCAAAAGGGTGTCGAACATTTTCAACATTTGCCGTAAGGATTGATAATGTAAAAAAATTGAATTTAATTGTTTTCCAAAAATAAAATCATCACAGGATTCAGTAACATGGTACGTCTCCATTTCTGTTTTACCTGACTCTTGCAACAGTCCAACAGTGTTGGAAAGGGTCCCCACACGTAAACACTTAAACAATGTTCAAACAATTATAATTTCAGTGGCGCCGACTACGTGGGTGCTCTGGGGCTCAAGACTCCGCACCCACAGAATTTTTAGTGACAAGCCATGCTTTGAAGTTTGAAGATAGGGCTAAGAAAAGACATTTCTGTTAGTGCACCGAAACTAAAGAACTTACAAAAAATTACGTTGGGTACTGAGCACCGGCAATGGTGTAAGAATAATCTCAACACAGTGACGTGTACACAAGGAGGGGTTAACCCCCCCCCCCATTCAATTTCGCCAGTACGCAATATGAACATTTTTAAAGCATACTGAACTTTGCATAATTCCAGTACTAAAACGTTTGATATTTTTAATTTTGTGTGATATTTTATGTTTAAAGGACAAATCTATGTGGGTGCTTCGGCATGAACACGAGACCATGCGAGACGAGAAATAGTCCAGGGGCCCTAGCACGATCTTCTCGGAAACCTTTCCGAAGCGGAAAAACAACCCTTTTCTCACTCATGACGTCACATTCCGAAAGGGCGTCAATTTGGTCTACCACGATGCTCTCGGGAACGTTCCGATATCGGAAACCCTGTCGGAAATTCCACTTTTTTTTCCCGGCACGGTAAACGCGCGTGAGAAGCTCTTTCCGCTTCGGATACAAGTCAGCGTGCGTGGTTATTTGTTCTGATGGTAGTTGTTTACATCAAAATAATGGCTCAGTTTTAATTGTAGCAACTGTTGCACAACAATAAGATGATAGAAGGGTTCATAGGAATCGAAATTCGATTCCTAGGTGTAAATCCTTTGAATTAAGCGACGACGAATTTATCAACAATTTTCAGTTGAATAAATCATTAGCATTCCAACTGATTCAAGAGTTTAAAAAATATTTAGAGCCTAGAACAATTAGAATATAATAATGCTAATTTTTAATGATATTTAAAATTTACAAAATAATAGTCTGCTTACCTTTTGCCAAGCTTTCACATTTTTAATAAAACCTCCACTGCTGTTTAATTTTTGTGCTAGAGATTTCAAATCCTCATTTCGTTTGCTGCGCTCTATAAAAACTGGAAAAGTTGTTTTCATTTAAGTAATGATTTTCTTCCATTGCTTGGACGATAATTTCAATCTGATTTGTTTTTACTCGAATATTACCGTTTTTATTTTATAAGGAGGAGGCACGGCTTCAGGAAAATGCGGATTTCAATGAACTTTGGTATAATGGTCATAATGGCCATGTGAATATACTGAGTGTAAAATAAAGTTTATAAAAGGTATTGAAAAACTGTCAGCACTTCATCAGAGGGTCGTTAAATCGGAAGGGTCGTAAAATTGTGAGTTGACTGTATATTTATTTATATATTTTTAAAATTTTATTTCTATTATTCAAAGAATATATTTTTACAATTGATGATGCTTAAAAAATTAATACTCTTGCTGTTGCATCACGAACGGGTGACAATTAGGGAAAAAATAGTCTTTCTGACAAAAATTAATGTACCTTAAAGAAATATTGAGTTTTGTGGGTGTTAAAAGTGATTTATTTTGAAAGTGTAAAATTCTGATGAATTAATTACCAAGATTCGCGTATTTAAAAAAAAAAAAAAAAAATGTGCAGGAAAATATTGCGCAGCACGGGGTTCGATCACATAACGCCCTAGCAATTGTCCCGCGTCTTACCGATTCAACCACCGAAGCGCAACTAATTTTGCACGCAACTTACAATTAAAGTTTTGGTAAAGCGGTTCGAAAATCGATATTAATTTTTTTTGATTGTATCTGAGTACTGCGTATTAGTATCTTACACGTTGTATATTCACATGGTATAACACAGCCAGAGATCCACTAACAAAATAAGACAAGACGTGGTACCTATTTAAGTACTATGTCATAAACTTAAACTACGTGCTCGAATGCAGCAAAGAGTGTCTTGTTTTGATTAGTTGATAGCGTCCCCTTCCGATACTCTCGGAAGAGGCATAAAAATTCTCACTTCCATTAGTCGAAACCATGGTGGTAGAGTCAAAATGCGGGTATCGGATATTTATCCGAAGATTTTCAGTATCCGAGAGTGAGAACTATCCGTGACGGATGCTTTCCGATAAGATCGTGCTAGAGCTCCTGGTCTTGTATCGTCTCGCACTTTCACATCGAAGTATCGTCTTGCGGTCTCACCTGTCACCCTAAGGTATAGTTTCGCGGTCGCATCTCGGACTTAGAGGTATCGTCTTGCGTCCGTAGGTATCGTCTTGCAGTTTCATCTCGCTAATTTCCCACATCGGGGAAATACCAGATTATCGTCCGGATCCGAAGACCTAAGTGCCCCTCCCCTTCTGGCACACTTCCCTCATCCCATCTTTAATGCCTCGTTTACATTTACTCCACTTCCGCGGAAATGAGCAAGAGGAATGGAAGTAATAGGACTGTAAACACCTCACTCGTCCTGCACATGCCATAACCTTTTTTGCTGTCCTTCTTGTCGCCCAAGCTCCCTCCTGAAGGGAGCGTGGATCATTCGGATCGTTCTGATGAAACCAGCAGGATTCCGAAACGAGTAGGTTTAATTGTCTTTATTGTAAATAGGGAACATGAAGGTCTGTTTACAAGCACACATGCATTTTGTATGTCTCTTGAACAAATAAAGACCCAAGACAATTTTGAAGCAGTGCTGAGGTAAGTACAGCAGAAAAGTAGCAGGAGAAGGAGAGTACAGAAGAATGTAAAATCTTTTGGAGCTACCGCAAAAGTATTTCCTGAGGGAAAAAAAACAGCAGCGAGAAGAGAACTGGGAATGGCTGAATGTAATTGTGATATAAGTTAGAATCCTCTTCTACCATAGAAAAATATATGAATACAATGAGACTGTTTGCCCCAAGAGTACCGGCAAACCGAGAATTTGAGACAAAGTCGCTGGCTACAATAAAAAGAAAATTTACGCGGGAAAGGAAACACTGCAGGCAAAAGACTCACTACCTTTCTGAACATGTTTTCGGATCATTTTGATGAAATTGTAGCAGAGTTCCGAAACGAGTAGGTTTAACTGCCTTTATTGTAAATAGAGAACATGAAGGTCTGTTTACAAGCACATGCATTTTGCATGTCTCTGGAACGAATAAAGATCCATATTCAACAAAAGCATCAGTGCTTTGGTGTTAATTTGGTGAAGATTGAGACTGAATCTTCTAAGGTATAAAAGTTTGTTTCACTTTCTTTTAAAGTCGCAATTTACTTTTCTTATTTTTAAATGCTTTTGGTGTTCAGTTATTTATTGAAAAGGCTAGAACAAACTGTGGTCCACACTAACATTTCGAGATGGCGTTCATTTTATTTTCAGCAAATATTTTGTTAAATTTTTATTCTTGTTTGACAAAGTGGAATTCAGTTTATAGTACTATTTGTTTTGATGTAACCGAATGCTATTTCTAAAATTATACTGAAATCATGGGCGCATGAACACGCATGACTGAAATGTATGTCGCTCGTAATTTTGGAAATTTGACCACGTAAGGGTAGAGGGTAAAATATCTCTATTTCAGGATGTTAAAAATTACGCTCTGAGGTTATCACTAATATAAAATATGATTAATAACCCATAATTTTTTTTGGAAAAATTTAGTTTTTATTTTAGCTTGATTTATTAGGTACGAAATCATAGCCTCAAATATGACCAACAATTCAAAATATTTTTTGAATAATTATTAAGGCTGATAAATATTCAAAGTTTTTTTCCCCTCTGCTTTGTTATTTCTGTTTGTATTTAAATAATTTTAAAGGTTTTATCAGTCTCTTCTTTTATATGGCCCTATTTATATTTCAACATAGAAAACATAGCTTGTACTTATTCATTCTGAGGAAACCATCTAGTTTTATTTTAAGTATATAACTTTTGCAATTCTTAAAATTTCGTTAAAAAAAAAAAGAAAAAAGGAAATAGGCAATGTTTATCTAGGGCTGTTTAGAGAGGTTCAAAATTGTTAAAAAACCGGGAAATGAATGAGATTAGAAATAGTACTATTTTTTGAAACCTCTGATCATTTCAGATAGGGATGAGAGATTAAACAATAATAAATTGATCCTGAATTGTTACATTTGAAAACGAAATCTTTTTTTTAAACAAAATTTCCACTTATATGACAAGAAATTTGACTATTGTGACAATATTGTTGCATGTATATATGTATATTGTTACGAATTTTCGGAGCAAGCAGCTGTTCTGGGGCTTAAAATAGTTCAAAATTCATATTTGTCGCTTCAAATAGATAAATTTTGCTTTTTGTCGCATCAAAATCGGCCAACTAGAACCGGAGATACGGAAGTTTCGGTTTTCCCCTTGTTTTTCTATGGACTTCTAGAAATCTCGAGAAATATTGGTCCTAGGGCTACGATCTCTTCACTTTTGGGGACTTATTTTTGGCGCCAAATTTGGCGATATTTCGCCAAAAGTTGCCAAGCTTGGCGACATTTTGGTCATTTGGCGCGATTTTCCCTATGGGGCCTGTAAAGCTGCTTTTGCGCATTAAAATCAATAATAACCTAACATTTCTCTTCTATGACGTAATCAAAATTCCTGCTTTATGTAGAATATCCGAGAAATAGACTTTTCTGGAAGCTACTTGCAGCTTCTGCCTCCTCTATAAATACCACCAACGTGCTGCTCCGAGAGTTCAGTGCGAGTTGAACGCCCAATGTGTGAAGAGCTCTCTCTGAGAGAGTACGCTTGCTTTGTGAATTGATAGTGCTATAGAAGGTGTGTTTTGGCTTGCTTACCGAAGCTGTTTTTAAAGTGTGTGCAAATTCTTCATTGTTGTGTCTTAAGGGATTGTGTACGATATCCCTTGAATATTTTCACTGACGTTTTGCCTGTGAAAGTGTTTTATTTTGTGTGAGAAATACAGCATTTGTGAGAGCTTCTGATCTAAGCACTGTTAAAATCACAATACTGATTGATTGTGCTTGTGATTTTTGTACAGCTGATTGTTCTACGAAGTTCTAGAAGTAATAAATTGTGTTCCATCCTGACCAGTGGACTTTTTACCAGAACTTTCACACCAACTGGACTTTAGAACGACGAACCCCGAAAACAAGCAGAGTAGTTCAGCAACAATATATATTTTTCAATAAATGTTGTAATATAATCATTTTTCTTTTGCTTTGAAATTTAATGATTAGTTAAAACCGATCAAAATTCTACCGCTAAAAGAAAAACGTAAGTTAAAAGTGAAATTAGTGTAATACACCCCTTCCAGGTCTGATTATTACAAGGGCAAAAGGGATATGTGCCCAGGAATCCTTGAATTTTGGCAGATCATCTGCGTAAGACCAAATTAAGGTGGCGTTAGCATCAGCAGATTTTTTCAAAAAAGGGGAATTTCATCAGAAACACTTCGTTACTTTGAAAAGAATCTTGATTTTAAAGCATTTGCTTTTATCGTTGCTAAGACGCAGCAGTAGAGATTCTCATTCTATGCCCACGAATCAACACGGATAAAAAAAAGAGTTTTCTCAGTTATGCCTTTCCAATGTTGCCAGCAAACATGTTAAACATGGGTTCAAAAGGGGAGGGATAAGGAACTTGAATAAAGGTTTAATGCGCTCAGGGGAAGCCTCCTTATAGCCCCTCCGTTGTGTCCTGTACGCACGCGGTTTTCAAGCAAATATTCATAGGAAAGTAATGGGTTTGCTTCTGCCACCTCTGTCGTTTTTAGCTTGCCGACGGGGACGGACTACCGCTTCTGAATTTCCCCCTTCTACGCCACTGCTGCAGGCAGACATATTAAAGAGGGAAGAATTGGGTGTGATCCTGAGTAGGGATGCGCGGGAGACGAAAAATCGGGCTGTATCGTCTCGCAAAACAGCTGAAAAGCTTTGTCTCGTCTCGCAGAACAGCTGAAAAGTTTCTGTCTCGTCTCGCAAAATCCCTATATCATAATGAAAAATAGGCCTGTCTCGTCTCGCATAGAAACTACAAATGTCTGTCTCATGCTCTCATCCCGTACCGCATGCATCCCTAGTTCTGATCAAACACCCCCCCCCTCCTCCATGGACTTTTAGGGCACCCACAGGAATTTTGTAAAGTCGGTGCCTCTGTATACTTTTGTGCTAGAATAGTTGACACATCCTTCAGATTAATAAGGGTAAAAAGAAAAACAAACGGGTATGCTAAATTAAAAACTTAAAAGGTGAATTTCCACGACAGAGGGAAGCATCAACGATATGACGCTTGCCAGTATCGATAGAGTCTGTAGTGACGTCATGAAGCGAAAGTTCGAGAGCGAGGAGGAGAAGGGCGGAGAGACTGCCATTGACGGAGAAGCATGTGGTGACTGATGATGGCTGTGCGGCAGCCACGGACTAAGGCCTGGACTCCACAATACCAGAAAACACGACAGAATCAGAAAACAGAAACTGAAAATTGACGAACTTCCGGTTTTTCAGTTTCTGTCAAGCAGAATCAAGGGCGGAAAACGGAGTTGAAAATGTTGAACTTTTCTGTTTCTGCCCGCTTTTTCTGCCATGTGCCAGCCAATAAGAATTCGCCGAGATCCAGAGCTGTCATCCAAAAACAAGATGGCGTCACATTTCGATGCTGAAGAAATTGTATCTCAGAGATAATTCTTATTGTGTTATAAATTTCTATTCAATAAAAGAGATAAATGAGAAAAAAGGATATTTTCTTAAAACCAACGTTTTTGTATTTAAAATAGTACTTACTCTTCATCTACATACTTCGGGGATCTTCATTCAATTTTAATGCTGTGAAAATTCCATATTTTTTCTCTTACTAGGAAATGTTATAAACTCATAAACTATGTTTACGTTTTTAATTTCATGTGTTCTAATCAAAGTCGTCCTATTCATAAAGTGAATGCTTATTTTAGCGAGAAATTATTCGGTATTCATGTATTTTTTCGCGCTATTTCAATCATCACACGTACCTAGCAATAAACGATTTAAGGCTGTTCTTCGAAAAAAAAGAACTCTGTTTTTAGTCTTGGTACACAAATTGAAATAAACTAATAGCACCATGGTCTCCAAAAAATTCCAGATGGTTCTTCATAAGCTGTTTTACACACTGCGATAAGCGAAAACGCTGTGGCTTTTGTGAAATTTTCAGAAAAAATTCTTAAACATGGATCTGAGCTGCAAGATTTTTCGAAGAGTGACACGCTTTGCGAAAATTTCCGATTTTTAAGAATTTTTTCTAAAAGTTTTGAAACTGATACAGATTGGCCTGTCTTCGCAGTTTGTAATACAGCTTGTAAAGAGACAGTTTCAAAATTTTGAAGTGCCTGGCATAATTAGTTTATTTGTAATTATGTACCAAAATCGCATGATTTTTTCGAATAACACCGTTAAAATGAAAACGATAGATGGCGCCTGCATCGTAGTATATGCTAAGGCGTATTATGCTAGAGTGGAGTCAAGTGCCGACAGAAAATAATCCCGACAAAAATTCTTTTCTGCGAGAAAATTCCGCTGCGGCAGACGGTTTAGGCCGCTTTCCTATAAACTTGGGGGAAATAACTGAGTGATTGATCACGCATCTGGGGAGGAAAAGTGGGCGGAAAATAGGGGTCCTGTAAAAAATGCACTTCCTTTTGTCCAGGTTGAGCTACTTAGTCTAAAAACGGTGAAAGAAGAGTTTTCTCTCCCCTGTTTGAAATAACAAGCAGAATGGGGTGAGCGCCATTTTTCACCCACACACGGAACAGAGGCAGGCGTATACCGGATTGAACGGGAGAACTGTGCGGGATATTTTACTGTATCAAATCCCATATAGAATTTTTCATTTACAAAAAAGGTGTCTTCATTTTCTTCGTTTTTACCTAAATTAATTGAGAACCAAAATCATAAAATATTTCACATGTTTCTATATAAGACTTTGATTGAATTAACCCTTTATGAATTACTTCACAGTAAGTTTTACATTAAGTATATACCTTTGCAAAAATGGGTAAAGCGGGGCAAAATTTGATAAAACTTGTGCCAAGTTTTTTATATTAATTCGTACTTATCAATGCCGACTTCACGCGTTCAAAAAAGTAATAACAATAATAATATTCTTTATTTAACCGCTTAGAGAACTTAAGCAATTCTAAATAGTTGGGCAAAATTTTCCAAAATTATGTCATTTAGATATCGCAGTCCATATTGCCTATGTTGTATATTTCTTTTCAAATTATTTAGGTTTTGCGGTTAAGGCAGATCTACACAAGGGTTGTCTGCTTAATTAACGCATGCCTTGGGCGGTGGACTTTTTGAAGGGTTCTAACCCGAATTCACGTTACAGCTGGAGAAAACGGCCGCGCGGTAGGCCAGAACCCTAGACTTATACACTTCAGCCGTTTACTAATTGTCATGAAATTAGTAAAAATTATTTATACTACTTTGTAAAAGGTACTTGATTAATTTTTATTTCATCAATTTATATCTTATAAAACTCTCTTCTTTATAAAACTTATAGCTTATTAAACTTTTAAGATAAATTGAAAAAAAAAACTTTCTGAAATACGCAAGAATGATGAATTATAAATATTTAGAAGGATAACTTATCAAATATTGAACTTCATATATGAATAAAATACAGCCAGATAAAAAAGAATGCAAACAATCTATTATAACAATTAATATAACTGGATGTAAAACTGTGAGAGTATTATTAAGAAAAGGGAAAATACTATTCACTTGCCCTCAACAAATAAAACATTTTTGCATAAAATACTTTGTATTGCATTTAAAAATATATATAAACAAATAAATATTTTAAAGAAACCCTAATGCTTAGAAAGCATTTAAAAACACAAGCTATTGGGAATGAGACAAATTGTTTAAACGAAGGGGTTATAAAATATTCTTGTTTAAATTAAGCTAATCTGGTAGTGAATAGTTTTTTAAAAATAATATTTTCTCAAGACGCAGACAGTTTTTTTTTTTTTTTCTTTAAAGGGAACGGTTAAAATGACCCGTCAAATAAATGTTGAAAAGTTTTGGGGACACGCGTCCCCCAATTGCTACTCTTACAGTTCATATGTTTAATATACTTAAGAAAACTTTAGCTTTCTCAAGAAGAATTATCACCGCTCCCAGACCACTGAAAATTCGGAGGGACACATGAAAGATTTGAGGGGGTCACATATCGAAATAACAGCAGAAAAGGTTAATTTCTTTTAAATTTTAAAACAGATGTATGTTTAAAAATAAGATAACGTGTCCTTCTAATAATTCCCAAACAAAATCATCCGTATTCAAATTCCTGGAATTCGTATTCTCGGATATGAGGTAAAAATTATCCGTTTCATATCCGTATCCACGGAAATAAAAACAAACTATTCGTTTTCATATCCGTATCCGCCGATCTACTTTTAATGACGATACAGCACACCGCTAAGGTCAAAATGTGGTCAAAAATGGACACTCTTTCTTTCGTATCAAAATAGCTGGGTAACAGGTGTCAGGAACGTTTTTCCCCCCTACTCCCTGTGACCCTGACTCGCGGCGAATTTTTAACTGATCCCCCAGCTACCGCGAGGAAGAGCAGAGGAACTTCCGTCAAGTTGGGGGGATGACAGTTTTTATACCAAATGGCGTATACACAAAATTGGTTCGACGTTGCTCCTCTGAAGTACGTTGACCCCCCATAACTCCAAAACTAAAAGAGGTAAATCAAAAATATTTCAGATTTGTTCTTTCCTTGGGTAAGGCAACACAATAAAAGAAAATCATGAAATTCTGAGATGGTGATGGGAACTTTTTTCTATTGACCTGCCCGATTTGCTTTTGCAACGGCTCTTAAGGGCATTGGACGGCTGCCATCTTGGATTCTCCATACCATGTTAACATACACGGAAATTTTGACCGTTCCCTAGTGGTATAATTCCACATATTTTAATAAAAAAAATTACCGTAGGTTGTACGGCAGACAATTGCCTAAATAGGAACACTTTTATTTTGTGCATTTTTGTTTGATAACGTGGTTAAAATTCAGTTGAAAGTTAAAATTTCATGCAGTCGCAGATATAATCCGTCAAAACTACATTAGAAATCCAATATATTCGTTAAAAGAAAATGTTCATTGATAGAAAAATGTCTAAACTTCCTTACAGATATGTTTAAAATTGGTTTTGTATATTTTTAATACCCGTAACGTGCGGGCATTATTAAATTCACAAATAAACTCTTTTACATGAAATCTCTGAGCAGGGGAGGGGGAATGATGGATGCTGATTGATTTGCAGGAAATTGTTAGAGATCCGTTCCGTCCGTTCCCCGTTGGAGGACGGGTCAATTTATCTTAATTTGTCATCTTAAACTGGTAGGGTAGGGAGTAAGGGGTTTTAATTAGAAGACTAGTTTACTAACCTTTTATCTTATATGAATTTTATCTTATGAATTTTTTTTACTTTTCTGTTGAATTATACGTATATATATATATATTAATTTTGTTATCTTTTATTCTTTTTTTTATTCAATTACTATTAAAGGTTTTGCCCGTATTTAATAGAGGAATTCGCAAAATAGAGGTCCGATTTTTTAAATAACCCCTTTTTTTTAAACTGATTTACTGATACATGAATCTTTAAATATTGTTTCCCCTTTTCAAGTTTTCGAGGAATTTAGATTAGTATTAAGGTCTAAACTTCAGAGTCAGATAGATAAGGTCTCTAAAATGGTTCTTTAAGTTTATTTTAACATTAATTATTGTAATAAACTTAGTTCCGGGCACTGCATTTCGAACAACCTATTTTTTATTCCATAATAAGTATTCCGTTTAGTCTTGAATGGTATATGATATTAATAAACTGCTTATAATTGTATATTTTTATTTTTAACATGTCTGCAAGTTCTGAGAAAATTTAGTATTTATGCAAATTGCGAGGAATTTAGATTAGTATTTTTGCATGGCATATGTGTAGAACCAAGGCTCTTCAACTTAAAATAAGAAAAAAAAATAACTAAGCAACAAAATCGTTTTTTTAGAAAAGTTTTATTCAATCTTCCATTTTTATCACACAATAAATTGTAAAATTGAAAAGCATTATTCCTATCTAAAATACTGTTATTTGAATGACAAACTGTAACTTTCATTTAACATTTTTTTTCCTGCCCCCCCCCCCAATGTGCAATCAAAACTCTAAAGCCTTTTTATTCCCCGAGACTTCAACTAATTCACAACTTTTTTATGTGTTTCTAATCCATCTTAATTTAACTCAGATAGATTTCCCCCCCTGGAAGTTATTATGCGTGCTCACAAGAACATACAAAATTATTTATCTATCTATCTATCTACTATCTATCTACATATAATAAAATAAAATAGTCTCCTCGCCGTGTCTGTCTGTCTAACGCGATAAAAACAAAAACTACCGAAGGGATTTCCATACGATTTTTACTAATGGACTGTGTGATTCATGAGTCAGGTTTACATGTATAATTTATTAGGTTTTCTAAAAATTGGCTGAAATATGACGATAAATGTTGAAAATATCTGAAAAAATTCATGCTGAAGTTTTATAACCTACTCAGTGATGACTCAATGAACCAAAGCGCCATATTGGATGATGCAAGTAAAGCGCCACGGATAAGCTCCATGAGTCTCAATATTTGTTTCAATTACGAAGGAAAAGACTAGACTTAATAAATTGATGAAGATAATTTTGGCCACGCGCTTTGAGATGGAACAAGAATGACATAACGGATTTTGGGTTTTAAAAAAATGAACGTTATTTTTATGTCACGAGTTTAAAAATGCATTAGAAATCCTAATGAGTTTAGCAAATTTTGAGAATTACACCATCGCAACCGAGAATGACGCCATGAGTTTAAAATAAAAACGCTAATTGGAATTAGAAATCCAATTAGATTTAAAAACTTTGACGTGAAGATTTACTAAATTCAAAGTACTTAGTTTGATGCACGAGCTACTTTCGGCAATTTTTGAGCTCTGCGATTTTTCAAGCAGCCATAATAACGAAAGGAAAAGCATTTTTTTTAATCGCGGAAATTTCACATTTCCAACGCATGCGTGGCTTCCTCGGAGGGAGCCATGGCACGTGTAACTTGAAAGTTCACATGCAACTGAAAAGTTCCCCCAGCGAAACACCCTCTTCCCTTGCAAAACCATAAAATCTCATTCCAAGCTGGAGGAGAAAGTAATTTATTTCAAGCCAACACTTCAAAATGACTTGAAGAGCTAGCACGTCCTGTGTCTGTTTACACACTCACACTTTATTGACTGGAAGTCGCAGTTGCAAACCTTTCAGAACCAAAAATGGGGACTTTTTGCATTGGACACAATTTAAGACATCAATGGAAAACTAAGCAGTATATAGATGGGACTAACAAAAGAAAGGGCAATTTTAGCAAATTTACACCAGAAAAATAAGAAATTACAACATACTGAATTTAAAATACTGATATTAAATTTTAACTGAAATGAAATTTTATATACCTTTATCCAAACACTGGCACATAATTTTTAGCTTATGAGAAATACAAGAGCGTTTGTATCCCTTTTAAGATCACCCGTCAAATATTATCGAGAAAATAAAAATGGTGCTATATAAAAAAAAATTCTTTATAAAAATGGTGGATGCTGGGGAAATGTTTTTTTCTTGTATTAGACACTCAATACTGTAATAATCATGATCATAGGTGAAATTAGGCCTGGCAAGCCCAGACACATTTTCAAAAAGCTTTTTGAAATGTTGATTTTTGAAAAAAAAAAAAAAAAAAATAGAAGAAAAAAAATGTTACCCATTTTTATTAAGTCACATTGTTTTTTTCAAACTAACAGATACATGTAATTAAAATACATATATGTCACCACAATTCTATTAAGTTTCATATCAGTAAATTAATTTAAAGAGCCAGTTAAAAATGCACGATAAAGTAATAGAAAACGCTGAAATCTCTTGCCGTAAATGAAGAAACTCGCTTTTAAACCGAGTATCGCATCCCTTGGATATGAATTATGGTCGAAAAACAAGTATCGCGTGAAGCCTCAGTTACGAGGCTATCGAAAAACATATATAATACAGTTCTTAAATGAATTTAAAATTTTCGCTTTTTGGCCAGGATTTTGATACGAATATTCCAGTGTGGCGTGAAGCGAACGCCGCTTCTAAATTATTTTATTTTTAAACTGCAAATTGCAGGTTTTCTTTAAAGTAAAATGCAATTGAAAAATAATCTTTTTGGCTATGGTATCGGTCTGTAAAGTTAGTTATGCAATCTTTTTTTGAAATATAAATTTAAAACTTTGTTTCTAATTTTACTGAATGAATTTTGTTTATATGCTTAGTAATGTTTGAATCTTAATCAATTTTTATAATTCCAGCTCATGAGACCATAATCTGATACTCGATGTAAAACTTGTAGAATGTAATTATGATAGTTTATCTCTTAATAAGTGTATTTTAGCATATTTCGGGGTTGTTATTTAAAACTTTGTTTCTAATTTTACTGAATGAATTTTGTTTATATGCTTAGTAATGTTTGAATCTTAATCAATTTTTATAATTCCAGCTCATGAGACCATAATCTGATACTTGATGTAAAACTTGTAGAATGTAATTATGATAGTTTATCTCTTAATAAGTGTATTTTAGCATATTTCGGGGTTGTTTCAATGTTTAAATTTAAAACAGAGAAGCAGTAGGTTGATAGGCCTTATGATATTTCGTTCCTAGGAACAACATCTTGGTAGCAGAGACTGGTTCTCTGCTTACCAGCATTAATGATAAATTAAAATTTTATAAATTAAATTTAAGGTTGGGGTTTTTCTTGATAATTTGAAACCAGGTAGTCCGATGATTAACCTTAGTTTAATGAGATGGCTACATTTCAAAAATTTAAATTGTTCATTAAATTGACCCTTTTTGAATCTCGTAGAGATTTAATTTTTTTACCTGACTTTTAAAAAAAAAATTGACATTTTGATCTTTCGATCTTTTTAACCTTTTTGTGAAAGAATAAAAAAAGAAAAGACTTTTTGACCTTTCAAATTTAGGACTTTTTGAATTTGAAAATTTTTGAGAAATCTTTTTTTTTTTTTTTTGGGGGGGGGGGGGACCATGGCTGATACACTCATGCTCAGTTCAGTGTTCTCGTTTGTGAAATTGAATGGTGACAACTGGCGGCAATGGAAATTTCAAGTTCAGATGCTGTTTTGCCAAGAAGGTTTACGCAGGTTTGTAGGAGGCATGGAAATAGCTCCTGTTAGTGCAACTGTAAAAGGCGACGCTGCGCCCGGTGTCTCTACCTCGCCTGAAGAAGTTGTTGACTACAACAGAAGAAAACAAAAAGCCGCGTCTACCATTACCTTGAGTATAGAACCTGAACAGCGAAATTTAATTATGGGTATTCAAGACTCTAAAGAAACGTGGGATGTCTTGACAGCAACTTTCCAGCCGACCAGCGGAGCACGTATTACTCATTTAACCTCTTCCCACCCTTAGTACCCAATTGGGTACCTCTGTTTAATGAATGTGAAAATAAAAGATATTGTTTACAAGCATTCAGTTCTAGAAAACCCGTTTGGGGAAAGACTGTTTAAACTGTTGTCCAGGAGATACCAGCGCAATATCACGAAGCGCGCTCATGAGAACAATTTAAAATTGGCAGAAAGACAAAGTACTGTAGCTCGTCGACCCAGATATAAACTTCATTTAATTTTCTTTATTTAAAAAGGGTAATTTAACTATTATTGATGTTATTTTAGATTAAGATATGTGTAATTATTATTTTAGAGAAAAAATTAGTAATTCAACTTTGTATTTTGTTGAAAAATTTCTGTATTACAGGTACCCGAATGGATACGATGAGATTCAATATAGAAATTACAGGTACTCAAATGGGTACGATGGGATTCAAATCAATAATTTCATGATACATCTCTTTTTCAGTTCGTTACTTAACTCAAAAATAAATTGAAGAATTGCTTCCTAAGAGTGATGGAGAATTTTCAGATATAGATAATCCAGATTTCGAAATAAGTCTAAATGATGAAAATAATGGTGATTTTGAAAGCAGTGAAACACCTGAACAGTGTGATCAAAGGGAACCTCCTAATTCAAAGGAAAGTAATAGAAAGCGATAAGCGAAGTTGGAAGGTCCCTACCTTCCTCTGAAGACCTTTACCTATAATCAGCGCTGGGGAGTAGCGCGCTACAAGTAGCGAAACTACAGTAGTCTCTACTTTTTTTAGTAGTTTGTAGTGTAGCGCGCTACTTTCTTAAAAAAGTAGTTTGTAGTGTAGCGCGCTACAAAAAATTAGTAGTTTGTAGCGCGCTTTGGAAGCTACTTTTGCTGCGTCATCATTTCCGGTGATTGATCTCGTGGTGCAAATTCTCTTTCTTATGACACCAAGCATAGAACTGGAACTCATACTTGAAAGAATGGTTTAGGCCGCTTTGGTATAAAATGAAGGGAAAGAACTGAGTGATTGATTGCGCATCTGTGGGTGCAAAATAGGGGTCCTGTAAAAGATGCACTTCCTTTTGTCCAGGTTGAGCGAGCCCCTTAGTGAGTTTCTCTTTCTCCCCTGTTTGAAACAAGAAGTAGAGGGGGATGAGCGCCATTTTCACCCACACACGAAACAGAGGCAGACGCACACCGGATTGAACGGGAGAACTGTGCGGGATTTTACTGTATCAAATCCCATATAGAATTTTTCATTTACAAAAAAAAAGTCTTCATTTTCTTCGTTTTTACCGAAATTAATTGAGAACCAAAATCATAATATATTTCAGATGTTTCTAAATAAGATTTGATTGAAGTAACCCTTTATGAATTAATTCACAGTAAGTTTTACATTAAGTAAGTAATTTCTTTGCAAAAATGGGTAAAACGGGGCAAAATTTGATAAAACTTGTGCCAAGTTTTATATATTAATTCGTGCTTGTCAATGCCGACTTCACGCGTTCAAAAAAGTAAAAACAATAATACTAATCTTTATTTAACCGCTTAGAGAAAGTAAGCAATTCTAAATAATAGTTGGGCAAAATTTTCCAAAATTATGCCATTTAGATATCGCAGTCCATATCGCCTATGCTGTATATTTCTTTTAAGGGCTCAGCTCCGTATTAGTTTAGGGGAATTTTTAAAAATTATTATTACTATTATTATTAACTTTACAAAACTAAATAATTACTGGGGAAAACTTATACATAAAAATATTTGTTTTAATTCGTGTTTGGGGGTGTGAACTTATACATATTTATATTTATATATATATAATTTGCCAAAATATTATTTACTGTTGTTTACCTTCTTGAACAAATGTTAGCAAGTTTTGTCCCGTTTTACCCACCTTTTGCAAAGTATAATCAGGGGCGTAGCCAGAAATTTTTCATGGGGGGGGGGTTACGACTACTACAACTCATATATATGTATACGTGTGTGTGATAATGTAGTGAAGAATATACATTTTGTATGGCAAAAAATTCCTCTTGGGGGGTTATGACCCCCCTAACCCCCCTTGGCTACGCCCCTGAGTATAATGTATACACAATTACAGCATATTTTTGCTTCCAGTAACTGTCTAGATTGTAGGTTTAAAATGATTTAAAACTCATTTCTTAAAATGTAAAATGTAAATGTCTTAAAATGTTAATCTAATTGATGGTTAATTAGTTTTACTATAATAGTTTTAATAATTGTATTTATACTATTATTGATATTGCAAAGATTATTTTCCCTCACCAACTGTGATTGAAACATATCTGTAAACCTTTAGTAAGAAAATCTGAAACTTTCTACATCATCTCATTAATATATGGGGGTATATTTTACTTAATGGGAATTTTTGTAAGAGGAGGGCTGTATAAAAAATAAAAGTTTGTATTTATTTACATTTAATTTCCTGAAAATTTTATTCGATATCATGAAATAACTATGTAATTCATTCCATATGTCTTAGATCAACATTTAAAGAAGGAAACCATAGGCCACTGTTTTTAAGACATCCTCGATTATAGGGATTGAGAGTGATTATGATTTTTATTTAATATTAAAAATATTAAACTTTTTACTTTCACTATAAATGATCATAAAAGTTATTTAGATTTTGGGGTTAAAGCAGATCTACACAAGGGTTGTCTGCTTAATTAAGGCATGCCTTGGGCGGTGGACTTTTTGAGGGGTTCTAACCCGAATTCATGTTCAGCTGGAGAAAACGGCCGCGTGGTAGGCCAGAACCCTAGACATTTGCACTTCAGCCGTTTACTAATTGTCATGAAATTAGTAAAAATTGTTTATACTACAATGTAAAAGGTACTTGATTAATTTTTTTCTTATTTTTTATTAGATAAATTTATATCCTATAAAGCTCTCTTCTTTATAAAACTTATACCTTATTTAACTTTTAAGATAAACTGAAAAAAACTTGCTGAAATACGCAAGAATGTGATCCGTTTCATTTTTGTATTCTCAGGTATGAGAAAGAAATGATCCGTTTAATATCCGTATCCACGGATTAAAAAAAAAACTATTCGTTTTCATATCCGTATCCGCCGATCTACCTTTTATGACGATACAGCACAGCCGCTGTTCACACAATTTAGCCCTTTTAACGGCCTTTAAAGGTGTTCCAAAAGCTTTGCGGTCAAATATGGGCACTCTTTCCTTCCTAACAAACTAGCTAGGTAACAGGTGTCAGGAACGCCCCCTCCCCCCCACTCCCTGTGTCCCTGACCAACGCGGCGATCTTACAGAAACCTAATTTTTAACTGATCCCCCAGCTCCCGTCAGGAACTCCCCTTCAAGATGGGGGTAGACACTTTTTATACCAAATGGCGTATACACCGAAAGGGTTCCCAATCCCTCCCCCGCCCCTCCCAGGGCAAAGAATTCTACACCTAGAAGCGAAAAGCCTACCTGGCTGGTGTGCCAAAGATGATGCAGAAAAGGGGAGGGATTTTTACAGTGGGTGTTAACTTGAAACCGGAAGCCAACCTGTCAAACTTTCCCTGCTCTTCACCTCCCGTGCAAAAGGTCGTTTATCAACGACAAGCTTAATTGGCATGCATTTCTTTGCTGTTTTTATGAACGGCGTTACAAAGTAAAAATACTTGAAACTAATTCTGCTATTAGTGAATTTAATCAGTACATCTGTAGAGCTCGAAGCTTTTGCACTATTAATAATTATTTCAGCTCATTATTAAGGATTTGAAAACAAACAGTAAAAATCTGGAATGACTCCACTTGACTTTCCAACACTTACGATTAAGATCATTACCAAGCCTTTAAATAAATTTAAATCGATGAAAAATTCAAACATATATACCAAACTGAAGCTCTATGGAATGCGCCGTTTAAGAATTTCTTTCAAGAGTTCTTTCAAGAATTTCTCCCCATATGCCATAATGTAAAAGAAATCTTTGTCGTAGCCCTGTCGAAAAACTAAACGCCCTATACATATCAAAATCAATACCGGTCTTACGATGGTGGTTTATGACACCCATACACAATTTGAGCTCAATCTAATGTACCGTTTAAACGCTAGCGCACTTTCAAGATTTTCCCCAATAGGCCATAATGTAAAATAAATCTTTGTCTTAGCCCTGTAGAAAAACTATAACTCCTATACACTCCAAAATCAATACCGGTCTTGCGACGATGGTTTAAAACATATATACCCAATTTGAGCTCAATTGAATGCCTCGCTTAAGAGCTATCGTGTTCACCCCCCCCCCCCCACACACACACACATCTTGTAAAAATAGCATTAATGAATTCAGAAGATCTGAAAACGTGTCAATACACCAAATTCTCGAAGTCGAATTTTTTCATGATTACCATAGTTTCCTTTCATAGTGCACATATTCGGAAAGTAAAAATGCTGAAAATTAGGAGTTATTTTCATGTAATCAGAGTATTTTTATCAGGGCTCTGTAAACTGTGAAACGGAATACATAGAAAATTTTTAATATTAATTATCTTATGCATTACAAAAGTAATTGTTGGGCATTAACATGTTTATTTCTATTTTTTTAGTGCATTTGTTAAACAAATACGAGCTACAACGAAAATCCACTCTTTTTTTTCCCATACGAATTTATCCTAAGGAAACAGATCAATTAAAACCATAGGCCATCTCCCCCATCTCGCTCGTTTTGTCTCGTTCCGTCCGGATCATCCATCACTTTCAAAACTCCTCCTCTCTTAGAAGGGAAACGAGAGGGCCAGTGATTTCACCCAATAGCTAGACCCATGCATAGGCGTAGAGTTATATGGGCCCATGGGGCTCAAGCCCCCACAATAAATTATGAGTTGGGGCTGAGCCCACCCAATAATTTACGTTAAATTTAAAAAAAAATGCATTTTACTCAATTTTTACAATTTAAAGAAAAAGGATTTCTCTCAAGTTATAGAAAAAAAAAAAACTTTTCTTTTATTCATAAAAATTTTCTTCTCATTTCGTTTTCGATGAATATTTGAGATTCATTCTGACACCACATAATACAAGATGTTATTAAGCTGGCCGCGCCAGGAGCCGGTTAATAAAAAACAGTCTAAGCAATGGTAATTATGAAATCAAAAGTTCACATCAGCCTAAAATGCGTTCAGTAATCTAAAATGTTCCTTCCCCACTACCTTTGCATCTTTCACTATGCTTCCATTTTTGACTTTGTTTCACTGCATTTTAAGAAGGATAACTTGGTAGGAAGGCACTATAACGGATTATAAAATTTAAAACCTTATAAAATTAAAAAAAAAAAAAACAAAAAAACGCCAGAACCAACGGCAAGTGAAACGTTTCAAACGAATGCAAGTCGCAGTGATGCTTGCACAGAACAGTAGGCATATTTCTATATTTTTACTTCTGCATTAAGGGGTCTCAGGAGGATTGAGGAGCAAATACACACGTATTATAAACCCTAGCGGTTTTACATTTTATGATCAAAATAAAAGTCACAGAATAATGAAACTTTTTTCGTATAATAATACACTATAGTACATCATAAAATTTCGGATAAAAATCCATTACATTTCACATACCTTAAAAAAAAATAATAATAATTTTTACTTTACATATATCTATTTTTTTCAATAGTGTGTGTCACTATCCGTAAAATAAGCCAATTTAAAATACATATATAAACAAAATATTTATTTCAAACTTAAGTAAAATAAATATTTTATAGAATGAATTAATATTCAAGAAAACTTTTTAGTTTTAGAATTTTAAATTTTATTTTAAAGTGAAATTTGAAAAAAAAACTTACTTTTTCTCTTATATTTCTGCTAAAATTTCAAAAGTTTTTCACTTTCACTTTTAATATTAAATCATTCTATAGATACTGACGCCAGCTATAACTATACAAAGTTTTGTGAAGATACGAATCATAGAAATTTTGTTATCGTACGGATAGTTAAAAAAAAAAAAAATGTGTTTTGAGAAAACGCAGTTTAAAGTTACCTTACTGTGTTCAAATATAAAACATTCATAAAATGTTTTTATGTTTATCACCGGTTCTAGTTGGAATAATTGCATAAAATTGGGGTCAAAATGTTCAGATATAATTGAGCTCTCAAATAAAATTAAAAATATCGATTTTTTAATCCTTATCCTCCTAAGACCCCTTAAAAATTGGGAGATATACAAGCCCGGTAAAATCTATTGCCCGATATGGCGGGGGCATGTAAAATTCTCAACCAAGTATGCATTTTTTTAGTGCCATTTTAGTACCATATGTGCCTGATCGGGCATGTAAAAAATTGATCAAAAGTGATTCATAAAATAGTTTTAATATGCTTGTTCATATATCATACGGATTTGGTTTGTGGTTGCAACATTTCCTTTCAATGCAAACAGTCTGAATAATGTAAATTTTATAGAGCAATAAAATGTATAGTAATTTTCGGGTTTGTACATTTTTGTTCGGGCATGTATTATTTTAGGCTACATGTCCGACTGGGCATGTAAATGTTTGGAGATTTTTTCTGCCTCTGAACATATTTGCCTCTGAACAGGCTTTAATCAGGTTTGCCACTCAATTTCTGAAAAAAATATTCCCTGACGTTTCCAGGTTTTCCAGAACATCATGCGATAAAAATCCAGACTATTTTTTTATATTTATAATGCCAACTTTGCATACGTTCTTTAATATTTTTAGCTTCCTAAAGTAAGGTTAAACGTTGTTTGTTTATAAACACTGATTTTCCAGTCCAAATTACATGATTTTCCAGGTTTTGGGCCAAAATTTGCAATTTTCCCTGACTTCTCCCTGAACTTTTTTGCCAAAATGAAATTCCCACACTTTTCCAGGCTTTCCCTGTTCTCCCTGACCAGTGGCGACCCTGTTTAATTCTTATCTGTTAGATATAAGTATAGGCAATATAAATTGGGAAAATGTTCCAAATAAGGTCGGAAAAATTCTCCATTAAGAAAAAATTCCTCTCGTTTATTTTCAAAAAGTTACTCTTTTTAAATTTTTATACGACACCGTAATTCCCTATTAGTAAAATGTGCCTCGTACACTAATAAAGTGATGTACCAAATCTGAGCCTTTCATCATACGATGTCGCAGAGATATCTTTAAAGAAAGAGAATCGGGGACTATCTATGATTTTGTATGTAAAAGTTTATTTGTAGAGTGGAAAAAAAGATTTTCTGTCGTAATTTCTGTACGACCTTTGAAATGCGATTATTCGACGCATTTCAGTCTTAAAATGTTATTATTCTGAAGCTAATAAATTCGATTAATGAGTTTAGACTGGGATTTAAATCGTGATTTATAGACGAGCTGAGCCATAAATCGCGATTTTTGCGATATTGGCTCTCTAAAGTGATGTCATTTACTTATTTAGGCCAAGAATTTTAGGTTCGGCTACCAGAAACCGCAAATGCCTGCAAATTTAGCTTAATTCGCACTTTTGATTCTTATATGCTCTCAAAAATTGTCTCTGAACGTAATATTTGTCTAGTCGAGAAACAAACCTTACAGTGAAAGTACTCTGTTTCAGACATTAAAGATTGTTTTTCAGATGACTTTAAATTAAATTAGATTAAATTGCCAAAGGCTATTTTATTATTACATATATGTATGTGTATATACAGGGTGTCCATTCTTAATGTGACCCAATAGCTAATTCCCGAACCGTTCGGTTTAGATATGCACTTCCAATTTGAAAAATGTTTTAAAAAAGGTAAAGAATGTTTTTACGTGCTTTTCAAACCAAAAAACCCATTTAGAAAAAAATTACAAAAATTAAATTTTTATACGGTCCCCAGGTCCTATCACTTATATTTAGGAAAAGATGCAGTACACAAAAAAAGTAAACACAAAAAGTTTCATTTTATTACGATAAAAACTGACCAAGTTATGGAACTTTGAAAATCATACATTTCATCCATTTTCTCGGCCAATTTCAAGAAGCTAGTAAGGGACCGTCTCCAAAGTGAAATTAATTGGAACTCTGCCAGGAAACATTCGTTCTTGCATGTCACTCTTATGTAAATCGTTTTTAAATTTAAAAGTACACACATTACAATAACTGAGTACTTAAGAAACAAAATTAATTCTGTGTACGTGTAAAACATAGATAAAATAAAATATTTTGGACGAAGAAAACTTTTCAAAAGCAGTTCCAAAAACTTAGACTTACTTGCCTGCGGCTTCAGACTGATTTGCTGCGGTACTGATCATGGCAAACGTTAAAAATCTGTTGTGTAGTCGCTTGCAATTGCATACAGTCGTATTCTAATATTACGATTTCTAGTACGGGAGAACGAGATGTATACAAATGAAGAATACTGCGAAATGGTACTGTTGTATGGGCAGTGTAATCGAAATAAGAGAGAGGCGACAAGACTTTATGGCATTAAATTTCCCACTCGAAGACATCTATCTTATTGTACAATTGCCCGTGCTGTTCAACGCTTGTATAGAACTGGGAGTTGTCATAGACGTATTCCCTTGTCTCGTGCCACACCTTCAAGCTTGCGGATACCCGCTGAGGATGTTCTAGGATATGCCCTGGCTCATCCTGAAAGTAGTGTCCAGGATATTAGCAAGGCTTGTTCCTACTCAAAATCGACGGTGTGGAACATATTACATACGCACGGTGCATTTCCTTATCGTCCAGTCCTGGCGCAGGAGCTAATGCCTGGAGACCAGTTGTATACATCTCGTTCTCCCATACTAGAATTCGTAATATTAGAATACGGCTGTATGCAATTGCAAGCGACTACACAACAGATTTTTAACGTTCGCCATGATCAGTATCGCAGCAAATCAGTCTGAATCCGCAGGCAAATAAGTCTATTTTTTTGGAACTGCTTTTGAAAAGTTTTCTTCGTCCAAAATATTTTATTTTATCTATGTTTTACACATACACAGAAAGGGATGGACGCGAGACGTGCGAGACGAGAATCGGGGCTGTCTCGTCTCGTCTCGCAGTGGTAAACCTCTGTCTCGTCTCGCGTCTCGCAAACTGTGTCTCGTCTCGCGTCTCGCAAAGAAATTGCTGTCTCGTCTCGCGAGTCTCGCAAAATTAAGGACTGCGATTTCGTTACCATTTTATACTAACTTATTATTGGGATTTTATTGAAAATTAATATTAATAATAACAATTACTTACATATAGCCACATTAGTAGATATATTAATAACTATATCAGCATATATCGGCATTTGAAGTAAAAGAAATTGAGATTTAATCCGTATATATAATGTCACACCGAAAATATAGTATTTCTTTTTATTTACTAGCTGCATGCCCGTTCTTCGCACTGTAGTAAACGAAAATTTTCCTAAAATGAGTAATTTCAATTTATTCCAGTGACGTGGAATCTAAAATAAAAGCAAAATTATTTGACTCTTGATGTAAAGTTTGCGTCATGAGTATTAACCTGGCATCATTGCAATATAATGACTCAAAAAACTACGTCAGTGTCATTCGCGATCAGAAAAGTGAAAAGCTTAGCGGTTTGCAGAGAACTCCCGACTTTCAAAATGTGTTATTTCTACATCATACTGTGCAAATTGTAGCATTAAATACCTCAGACACTACATGAAATGGACAACCGTTTGTTTTAAAATAGCTGCGCACCCGCTCTTCATACGAGAAGTAGCGAATATTTTACTAAAATCATATCTGCATGAGATAAAACATATTTTTTTTTTTTTAAGTTCAAGTCATCTCCTCTGTTGAAATTACTGCGGGATATATTAACACAAATTAGAATTACTTATCGTTCGATTGGTTGTAAGATAACCCTTGAAAAATTATAAACAGAACACTTTTAGTCTTTATTAAATCTCTACTATTTACTTTAACGTCAATTTCAAGTCTCTAAAATATGTGTAATTTTTATATCAATGAAAACAATATTATATTAACGATAATTATAATTATTTGCCTAATATTTCCAATAACATTACGATGTGTGCATTTTTAGATTTCATTATAGTATCTCAGTTGGTTAATAGACGTCTTATTTTTTTTGTTTATATTTTAAATTACTGAACAGTTAATTTGTTGACGACTATCCGTTTGTACTTTTCCACAATAATTTTTAGCGATAGTACTACAGTCGTTATGGTCGCCCTGTTTACAGAAAAATTAAACCACAATCCCCCTAATGTATATCCAGTGTGGATTTTTTTTTAAAAATGAAGATACATCTAACAGGCGAAGATAATTTTAGAATAGGAACCCAACTGCAAGATAAAATGATGGGGAGGAAAAAAAAATTATAAAAGTTTTGCAAGCCGAAGGAAGGGAAAACATGATAATATAAATGAAAAGAGAAATAGTTCTTAAAAAAATTGCTTGCATTTCTTTCCGTCCGATATTAATATATAAGAATAAAAAAATGTCATTTTAATCTCTTTAAAATAGGCCAACAATAGGGATTTAACCGCCCCTAGAAAGTTGTTACCAGGGTGGGCGCCCCCCCCCCCCCCCTACGCACGCCGCAACGTGCGGGAAAGTTTGAGGATAATATCGGTACAAGGATATTTCAACCAAGGATATTCAACTTACTCAGACTAAGCATCAATGCGAATGCAAGTTGCTCTACTTCTAATCTCTCTCTGATATACACGAAACCCGATTATCACAGGGGCAAGGGGGGGCGGAAGTCCGGTGCCCCTGAAGAAAAAGGGGGCCCATATATATCCCGATTACCTAAATTATAAATTCATATGTACTGAAATAGTAATTGTGGGGAAAAAACTGAATTTCCTCTATAATATAGGTATTACGTAATTGTGTATCACTAGATCAAGATAGAGATATTTTTTTTGGGGTGATAAATACGATTTGATTAAAGTACAAAAACTACAGTTAACTGAAATGCAATTTTCGAGTACAACAGCGGTCAAAACTGGGTTAAAAGGTTTAAAAAAGGGGGGCTCAGAAAAGGGGCTTAATGCGTAAAAAAGGGGATAGTAAGGGGGGCCCCAAATTTAATGCCCCGGGCCCCGTCTAAAAGTGGTCAGATTTGAACATACCGTACCGCCTTTCCTATTTACTTATTATTTTTCTTTCAACTCTTCTCTGTGTTTTTTTTCCGCCTCTTTCTTTATCCTCTCCTTTGTGTGTTTTGTATATCTCTCGTCTGTTCTAATTTTAAATGTTACGTGTTTGTGCGTATTGTAGAGTGCTGATAGTATACCAGGACCGAAAACGAAGCAGGCGCAAGCTAAACGGTAGAGGCTTCAGGCAAATTGTCGCTTTTCAGATCGTATTTATGCGAGACGGAAAAAAATGCGAGAATTCTCGCGCGAGACAAGACTCTGTCTCGTCCCGCAAAATATTTTCTTTCTCGTCTCGCAAAAAAATGCCTCTCTCGTCTCGCGAGACAATGCGAGAATTCTCGCGTCTCGCGTCCATCCCTATACACAGAATAAATTATCAGACAGAAATACTCAAGTATTGTAATAATAACGTAATGTATGTACTTTTAAATTTAAAAACGATTTACATAAGAGTGACGTGCAAGAGCGAAAGTTTCCTGGCAGAGTTCCAATTAATTTCACTTTGGAGACAGTCCCTTACTAGCTTCTTGAAATTGGCCGAGAAAATGGATGAAATGTATGATTTTCAAAGTTCCATAAATTGGTCAGTTTTTATCGTAATAAAATGAAACTTTTTGTGTTTACTTTGTTTTTGTGTACTGCATCTTTTCCTAAATATAAGTGATAGGACCTGGGGACCGTATAAAAATTTAATTTTTGTAATTTTTTTCTAAATGGGTTTTTTGGTTCGAAAAGCATGTAAAAACATTCTTTACCCTTTTTAAAACATTTTTTAAATTGTAAGTGCATATCTAAACGGAACGGTTCGGGCATTAGCTATTGGGTCACATTAAGGCTGGACACCCTGTATATGTGTGTGTGTATATGTATATATGCGTGTATGTATATATATATATGTATATATATATATATATATATATATATATATATATATATACACATATATATATATATATATATATATATATATATATATATATATACACGCGTACATTATATGTGAGGCCCGAGCCCCCCCCCCCCAATAATTCTGGAAACTTTACGCCTATGGACCCATGTACCGATTCCCCGTACCTGATGTTCCGCACACTCCCTAGTACAGGTTCCACGTATCTATGGTGTATTATATCTATGTCCCAGGGTATCTATGTGTGCCCCGTGCCCCCCGAGATTCTACGGGGGCACACGCACACGAGTTAGGGGGGGGAGGGTTTTTTTGTCCTGCCTGAAGCCTGACCTTGTACATCTTTTTTCTTTTTATCGTTCTCAGTATTATTTGTAGACTCACCAATCAAAGCTGATCATATTTAGATGGGGCCTCGGCTCGGGATACTGGGTTACTTGTAGGCAAAGGCGCACCCACGGAGGGACTATGAGGGCTAAAGCTCTCCTAAAACTGGAGAGTTAGATCTGAAAACCTTTAAAAATTGAAAAATGTCATTAATGAATTAAAACATTTTATTATTAAAAATTATCTTAACTATTTCTAAATTATTTTTTTACCAAAGAAAAAAAAAGAGACGTTGGTTTTTAAGTAAATACTTACAGTCAGTGTATGAAATACAGTTAAACTCTATTACAACGTCCGTGAAAAAGTCAGGTATTTATTTATGACTCTATAACGAGTTACGCTGATAGTGGCCTTGTGTTCTATGGGCGTGCGATACAGAATATTTTGACGTTATAAGGGAATTATTACTATAATCGAGGTCACTATAGCCAAGTTCATCAATATTTGTAGTCTTAGCCCCTCTTAAACTAAAATCTTGGGTACGCCACTGCTTCGGGGCCCCCTTTACTATACCATACCAAGCATTTTAACATAGTATTTTCAGAGTCTCATTATCACACGGACGCGCGGGCAATAGCCAGGAGTCCCTGAAAAATAGAGGCCTCGCAAATCTCTCGATTTATTGTATATTAAATTTATATATGCTGCAATAATAATTTTTGTTAAGCTAAATTTCCTTTAAGATATCTATATCATAATTGTGTAACAATAAAAAGGCTTCGAGACTTATATTTTCCGTTCTTCTAACTCAATGATAATGGTTTCTAAGACTAGATTAATAAAATAGAAATTAAAGGCGTTTTTGAAAACTTATGGCCATATGTACTTATCATAAAATATCCATTAGTTAGCATTATATATATATATATATATTATATATATATATATATATATATATAAATGTATATATATTATGATGAAGAAAAGAAAATTTTCTGGCAGGCGGAACTTGGCGCACACATACGCTAATAATATAAATGAATTTTAAAAAATATTAAAATCAATTTTAAATGCATAGTCTTGTTCTAAATGAGTATAAATACATGGGTAATTTTTAATTCAATTTTAGAATTATTTAAAAATGTTTTATTTTTATGCTGGGAAAATAGAAAACAATCAAAAATAAGTTAAATGCCTGTAATAGTACAGAGGCCCAAAATAACCTCTTGCCCGGGGCCCCATCTAAGTATGATCAGGGTCTGCATATTTTTGATTGCGTTTTTGCAACATAAAACATTTTCAAAACTTCCAACATTGAATTTTAAAAAATTACGTACATGTACTTGAGCAAGATTATATAACCAAGAATAATTTTTATTTTAATATTTTATCCATTTGTATTATTAACATTATGGACATTAAGTCTGGGATGAGGGCCGGATTTAGGGGAGGGCAACCGGAGCTGCAGCTCCAGGTCCTCCACAAGAGAGGAGGCCCCCACAATAGACATCTTTACATAAAATTTCCTAACGAATATCGAACTCGGAAATCCAATCCTGGACTTCTAGGCTATGAGTTAACGGCGAACCCACTTCGCCACACTTGTCTTCGAAAAAATTCTTAACTTGTTTGAGAAATAATTAGGGGCCACCACTCCTTTGTTGCCCCAGGGCGTCCACACCTCTAAATCCGGCACTGTCTGGGATGTTTATTTCTACAAGGCGCTCAAGTTTAGCGTGCTAGAAAATTTTCCTGGACCGACAAAAAATTTGTAATTTTCTTTCTTCTTTAAAACATAAAACACAAGGCACTGGTACTCGGGGTAAAAAATGGCATTTCAATTTACTGTACTTTGATCAAATCGTGTTCACCATCCAAAAAATGTCTCCCAGTTGATCTAGTGATGGACAACAATACAACAATAACTGTTACAGAGGAAATTGTTTTATTTTGATTATTATTATTATTATTTCAGTATATATGAATTTTTAATCTATTTGGGATATTTGGGGACGCGGGCTATCCCCCCCCCCCCCCTTGTCAGTGTGATAATCTGGGAACGCCAGAGAGAAATCAGAATCAGAACAGCTTGCATTTGCATTGATGTCTCTAGTCTGACTGAGAGTGTAAAAGAAAAAGTAGCTGCATTTAACTTCATATTAAGCCAAGGCCAGTTGGCGGATCCAGAGGGGGCATGTGCACTTCCCAGATGAATCAAGTTTAGACCATAAAAATTGATTTATTTTGAAAAATAATGTATGTAAGGTTTGAGTTTTTGAAATATCTATTTCTGTGCATAAAAGTGAGCATTTTTTGCTTTTGAAAAGGAATTTTACATATCTTTAAATAGCATGCTTTTGTGACATCATTAATTTTCTTTTTTCTTCTTTTTTTGCACCCCTAAATACAGTGTAGTGTCCACTTGCCCACTGTTGAGTGTCCAGCATTCCGTGAACTCGATATCCTTCCAAAGCTGGAATGATATATAGTCAGTCCTCGCAATTAGCGAGCGCCCCCCCCCCCATCCCCTCTCACAGAATTCAAAGGAATTGTGTGAGAGGGGATTCTTGAATTCTGTGGGAAGGACTTGCAGGGGGCAATACAGCTTCGTTTTACAACTTCCTGGTTTACACCAGCCCAGAAAATTACTGAGAAAGCAATGAAAAGGAAGAAAAACTCCAATTATACCCCTTGAACCTGAACCTATAATGAATTGTCTACTTTGTTGGTTTATCATTGCAAATTCTTTGTGAACTGCTCACCCATTTATTGTTGTCTTTTTTTTGGGGGGGGAGTTACGTTGCGTTCAAATTTTCATTTTAACTAGGTTAATGTGACTTGTAAATATATAATTTTGTGAATAGTGTTTAAGTTTCTATATTTTATGTATGTTTAATTTTATGTTTAAATTTTATTTAATGAATACAATTACCAAAATGGGCCTAAATCAAAGAACCGAAGGTATGTTTAACTTATGTGTATATTTTTTTCTCTTTCTTAAATGTAATATAAAACCAAAAATAATTGAACAGTATGTAAGATATTACAAAAATTAGTTTTATGCGTGATTCCCCCCCCCCTCCCCACGAATCTCGATGAAAGTGAAAGTTTATTTTTGTAATAGTTATAGTATTTTACGATCTCAAAGAAAACAGCAACAAATAAGAATACGAGTTTTGTTTTAAAATATAAGTAACCGGATTATCTAAATACAAATTTAATGATTTTTTGAAAATCGCCTTTTCCCAAAGGGGGACAGGGGGCAAAACGGGTATTTCACAAATTTTTAATATTGATTTCATATCTCAAATTAAAAAAACAGACATTCACAGGATTTTTGTTTGAAAATATAAAAAAACAGGAAAAGCGGAAAAAAAAATTTGGTGATTCTTCGAAATTTACCTTGAGGGTGTGGCGTCAAAATGAGTTTTTCACATATCCTTCATTTCTTACAGGAAAAGAAAACAGATATTAAGATTTTTTGTTTTAAAATGTAACAAAACGGAAAACCTAAAGAAAAATTTAAGGATTTTTTAAATATTGACCCCCCCAAGGGAAGCTGCACTGGGGGAGGGGGGGCAAAATGTTTTTTTACATATATATTTAACATATCCTTTGTATTAAAAAAAGAACATTCATATGATTTTTATTTTAAAATACAACAAAAAAGAATATCTAAAAAGAAATTTTAGGAAGGGGAGGGGATAGCAAGTTGGCAAAACAAAGAAAAACAAATGAAGTATAAGATTTTATTTTTATTTTGCTTTAAAATGTAATAAACAAGAACGTCTAAAAAATATTAGGATTTTTTTGTCGCCCTTATGGGGGAGAGGAGGGAGCCAAAACATGTTTTTCAAATATCCTTCATATCTCAAAGAAAAAAAAAAGCAGATATTCTTTATTTGTTAATGGAATATTTAGATTAGTTAAAATATGTATTAATTTTAAATAAAGTTTTGCTATGTCACTTTCTTCAAACATTCAACTATCAATATACGTCAAAAAATAGTAAGGCTGTCTCAGCCCCCCCCCCCAGAATATACATTTTGTATGGCAAAATTATTACATACGTAGCTCTAAACGACACATTTAGTGACGTAAGCTGTCCTCCCTTCGCAAATAAATAAATCATTAGCTTTTAAAATGAAATGTCGTTAATTTAAATATACAAGCACAACGTTGTGCTCTTACCAAAACATAGGAACTAAATTAATTTGGCAAGCTGTTACGTGATCTTCCTTCTTGACACAATGACACCTCAATTATTGAATCGTTTCTTTATACAACTAGTTCCATCAGTGGCGTATAAAGACTTCCTTCAAGGGGGATGGGGGTTATAGACATAACTTTGGGTTAAAATACGTAATATTTAAGCTAAAAAATGAAAATTTATGGGTATTTTGTTTAAAAATTTTTGACAGGGGGGGGGGGGGTTGAGGGACTGGAAACGGTGCAATAACGCCACCGAAAGGGAAAGCCCTCTCAACATCACTTGAATGTTAATCAGGGAGAGCATAGCATTGTTTAGTCCAAGGCTGAAAGAGCCGAACGTCTCTTCCTGAGAAAACTTAAATTTAAAAATATGAGGTATTACCCAATATTAAACCCGTGTTTAATCTGTCCCCCAACATCCAACGGAGGAGACTCCCCTGGAATAACCAATGTTGCTTCCGAGGACGGGGGTGTTTGAATGCACCGTCTGGGTAGAGCTTTGCGTTGCGCTTGCGATAGCTTTCAAAGAACCCATATTTAACTTGTTCGCTTTCATGTAGAAAAAAAAGGCACAAAAAAGTATGTAATCACCCTGCTGTATTTATAGATATATTTTAATGCTATTTATATTAGAAATAAGGTATGTATTTTATAGATGCAATTAAGTGGATAAAATATATATATTTTTTTTTTAATTAAGGTAGAAACGTATTAAAAAAAAACCTCTCAGTTAAACGAGTTTTGACAGAGTTTAACGAGTTTCCCGTTCAGACATCCAATTATTATTATTATTATTATTTAACTTTTTTGGTTCTCATGATTTTTTTCATGCTTTCAGAGCTCATTTTCCCCAATTAATTTTTATCATAGAGGTATTAAAACTGAATTAGTTTCAACAATACTTCAATAATTAGCAGTAGTTGTCAGTAGCGTATATCAAGGCTTCCATTTCGAGGGGAGGGGGACGATTCGGTATTTTAAACTTTATTGTTCTAAAGTTAAAAGAAATGTTTCAAAATAGCTCCTTTTTAATAATTGCTTTACATTTCTTGAGGGGGCCCGCCGCCCTCCTCAAACACTTCCCTGGTAGTTGTTTATTAGTGCAATAGTTTTTTTCTAATTAAGATATCAATAGTTTTCTCTAATTAGGATATAAATATCCTTAAATATGAATGTAATGCAAACTGAATCTGTTAGCAAAATTTGTCTCCTAAAAGTAGCGACTATATTTCAAAAGTAGTGTAGCTAACTACATTTTTCAAAAAGTAGTTGTAGTTAGCTATATTTTTCGAAAAGTAGCGGTAGTTGTAGTTCGCTACAAAAAAAAAAAAAAAAAAAGTAGTTTTTCCCCCCACTGCCTATAATGACTCAAGATTTGACAGAATAGGGCATTTTCCTGAGCATGTAAATTGCCAAATCAAATGAAATGCCGAAAATCAGGATGCAAGGGTAAATCTCGAGTCAGATGCATAAAATGTGACATTTACTAGTCTTCCACATAGGAATTGCTTTTATGAATTTCATCGTAAATAATATATATATTTTTTTCTTAATCCGTTTCTTTTAAAATTGTAAATATATAGCAACTTTATGACCATGTAATCCTGAGGTACCACCATATAAACCAGCTTAGTCCTGAGGTACCCATTTGGGTACCACTTAAGTTAAAGATTTACAAAAGTCCTTTTTTTTTTCATTTTTGTCTTTTAATGATGATATTTCATTAAAATAACACTAAAATTACTTGAAATATATTGCACATTTTACTTGGGTCTGAAGATGTTCAGAAATGAATTTATCAAAATAAAGTTCGAAGCCTCGGAATCTATGGCCGTTTTCTTAAGCCGTTTGAAGGAAGCTCGTGACCGTTTGGAGTCAGTCAGAAAGAAAGTAGAAGATGACAAGATGGCTTACCACATGTTAAGCTATTTACCGCAGGAGTATGATAATGTCGCACAACAGCTGTATATGCTGAGCGACGACCAATTTAATTCAATGATCGTTAAAGAATAGCTTTTAGCCGAATACGACAAGGTTGAAGTCTGAAACCGGTGACGTCATGAGAACGACTAGTACTCCTCGGAGCGAGAATGTAAGGCCTGGACTCCACATTACCGGAAAGCGGAATTTTCTCACAGAAAAGAATTTCTGTCGGCACTTGACTCCACTCTAGCATAGCCTTAGCATATACTACGATGCAGGCGCCATCTATCGTTTTGATTTTAAATCGTTTATTGCTAGGTAGGTACATTTGATGATTGAAACAGCGCGAAAAAATACATGAATACAGAGTAATTTCTCGCTAAAATAAGCATTCACTTTATGAATAGGACGACTTTGATTAGAACACATGAAATTAAAAAACGTAAACATAGTTTATGAGTTTAAAACATTTCCTAGTAAGAGAAAAATATGGAATTTTCACAGCATTAAAATTGAATGAAGATCCCCGAAATGTAGATGAAGAGTAAGTACTATTTTAAATACAAAACCGTTGGTTTTAAGAAAATATCCCTTTTTCTCATTTATCTTTTTTATTGAATACAAATTTATAACACAATAAGAATTATCTCTGAGATACAAGTACTTCAGCATCGAAATGTGACGCCATCTTGTTTTTGGATGACAGCTCTGGATCTAGGCGAATTCTCATTGGCTGGCACATGGCAGAAAACGCGGGCAGAAACAGAAAAGTTCAACATTTTCAACTCCGTTTTCCGCCCTTGATTCTGCTTGACAGAAACTGAAAAACCGGAAGTTCGTCAATTTTCAGTTTCTGTTTTCTGATTCTGTCGTGTTTTCTGGTATTGTGGAGTCCAGGCCTAATGCTTTCTAAAAGGAGCAAGTCCAAGCCTAGATTACCGAAGCCGAAAGCTGACGAACCTGAAGTTAGGAAAGAAACTGGAAGATGTTTCCGTTGTGGACAGCCTGGCCACCTCTCCTCCCAATGTAAAATCTAACCGAAAAGTAAAAAGAAACCGAAATTGTAAGCTCAATAATTGCTCTTATGCTGTAATAGATCAGGAAATCAGTTTATTGAGCGATTCTGGCAAAGGTATTGATTGGGTAGTGGACTCGCGGTCCTCCAATCATTTCATCGCAGATAAATCTTTTCTAAAAATTTTTTAGTCATGCGATATTGAAGTACAGGGCTTAGGCAATAAAGCCATTAAAGCCAAGGGCTATGGTTCTATTTCGCTGAGCTTAGACGTAAATGGCCAACAAAGAAGTAATGACTCTTCTGTCGACTGGATCCTGTCTTTGAAGAAAAACTTAATATCTGGGAGTCAGATGGATAAACATGGCCATCGCTTGGTTATTATCCATAATTCTAAATGTACCATGATAAATTCGAAAGTCAACGTCATGAGAATAGCCCCATTAGTTGGAAGTCTTTAAGTACTGCATTCAAAAATAATTTTAGACCTTCCTTCAGCAGGCGCTTTTGTCAGTAACACAAGTAAAAGCCGTAATGACATAATTATGTGGCACTGCAGGTTTGGTCACCAGAACGTGAAGACATATAAATATTCAGCTAAAGAAAATTTAGTTTATGGCCTGAGCAAAGGAAGCGTTAATCCGCAGTTTTGTGACACCTGCGTAAAAGCGAAGACGAAGCAAGCCCCATTTCAAAGCCTTGGTAAACGAAAGTCAAAAGCCCTTTAGAATTCATTCTTACCGACATATGGAGTAGTGCGTCTGGCCTTTCATTTGGCCAAGCAAAATATCTTCTAACCGCTGTCGATGATTATACTAGATTTGCCTGGATCTTTCCTCTCAAGTATAAAAGTGATTGTTTTGAAAAGTTTAACAACTGTATTTTAAAAGTTGAAAATCAGTTCGATAAGCCAGTTAAAGCTGTTCGGTCAGACAATGGCCTTGAGTTTTGCTCAGACAAATTTGCAAAATTTTTGACTGATAGGGAGATGGCCCATCAAAAGACCAATGCAAATTCACCAGACATGAATGGTGTAGCAGAGAGACTGAATAGGACTTTAGCAGAAGGTATTCGCACCACGAGAATAGAAGCAGAATTACCGAAAGATTTGTGGGCCGAATTAACCCATACTTTTACTTATCTGCATAACAGGGCGCGAAATTAGCGGTCGTTAGTCGTATTTTGCAACTGTAATTTTTGTTTTGACGACCGAGATTTAAGAACCAGTCGTCATTTTTGACGACTAACATTTTGCCCGATACAGGGCTGCCACAGGCGACTAAAAAGCGACTATTTTGGCCTCGGCCGACTACGGCGACTTTTTTTAAAACAAAAATACCGCTAAAAAGGAATTTTTTTTTTAATTCTGGGGTCTTTTTTATTGTCTAGACGACTATTTTTCAAAATGTTCTGAAAAATACAAATGTAAATTTCTGTGAAAAAAACTTGCTTTCGTAAGCACCTCCACGTGGCAGAAAGAGAACGATCCTCTGCAGTCTTCTGTGGTTGAAAAATGCACGGAAGTCCACTTTCTTGTCTTCTGCTGATGTGTAATAATTAAATCGCACGTTTTGTAATGTAAATAAATAGAGAAACGTAAAAAAATTTAGTGATAATTTTTTAACTCCATGAACATTAATGAGGTTGATCGGAGGAAACTAAGAGCTCGCGTTCCCCATATTGGATTCTTTCTGCAAGTGTGTGTTTTAGCGGTAGCTCGGCTTGTATGGTACGGCAGTGTGGGAAGATGCGATGATAATGCTTGATATCAATATTGATGAACGCGCGAGATCCTTTGAAATAAGGCAGCGTAAAAGTTATTTGGATTAGTTATATTTATTAATAAAATATAAGTATTTACAGCGGAAGAGTACAGCTTCCGGTCCGGACGCCATCTTGGATTTTATTTGCCGCGGCGCGTTGCAGCGCCGCAATAACGACTGGCTAAGTGCAGCAGTTCGTGACTTAAAACAATACATGGATTGACTGAAATTAATTAATACAATTTTGTGAAAAAACGAAAGAAGATTTATTTATTTATGTGTGTGTGCGTGTGGTAGGGGGGGGAGTGACATTAGCAACACGTCTGTATTTTGGGAAATTATAAATTTCGGACTTCCGGCCTAAATTACGATAATTCAAATAAAAATATTATTTGAATAAAAATGTTATTTGATGGTTTAAACTTAATAAAATTTATCTTTTTTAAATAAAACTCCTTTATGAGATAATGTAAATTAAAAAAAACTTAAATTGAATTAGTTATTTGAAAATATAAAAAGAAACTTTTTATTTAAATATAAAAATTTTAATAATTAAGATAAAATTCAGTTTGTATTAAAATATGTTTTAAGTAATTTAAATAAAAATAATTTTTAATAAGTAAAATAGTTATGTAAAATAATGAATCCTTCTTGGTGACATTGAAAACTTTCATAGACCCTCTCCCAAAATCAGTTCCACCCACTGAGAATACAAATACATATTTTCACAATTTTAATATGTACTACCTGTGTGCTTACAGTGGTGGTTGATCAGGTGACATTTTGAAGCTAGTATACGTATACTGCATAAGTTTATCTACCATAAGCATTGTAGCTATATAGCAACAATTTATAAAATACTTCTAAACTAAAACTAAAGACCATGTTCTTGTAAAATGTATCATAATATTTTATTCTGGATGCATAGGTGGAAAGCTATAAAAATTGATTTTATATTTACTTACTATTTATTACTATCTTAATTTTAATAGTCCTGATCTTTATTATTACTGTACATAATCATTAAGCCTACCTGTTTATAGTTTATGCATAAAACAAAACGAAACTGCACTTGAACGAGACAGTTTGGCAACCGGAAAGAAAAAAGTTAGGCGTCATTGACGCCTAGATTTTTGTTCCCAATTTTTCACCCTGCTGCACAATCGTTTTCCTCACAGAAGCATAGATAAGCAAGTTCCATACACTTTATTGTTTCGAAAGAAATGTAGTGTTCGACATTTGAAAGTTATTGGCAGTTTAGCCTACGTACATGTCGAACGAAACAGAAGGGATAAGCTTGACCCAAAAACCAAAGGAGGTGTCCTTGTCGGATATGCATTAGACATCATTGGGTATAGAATATGGCTTTCTCGAGAGAGGAAGATCTTGGAGACGAAACATGTCCGGTTTAATGAGCTCGTGAAGGGATATACTAAAAAATCACCTGTTTGATTCTAATTCTCAATTTATCCCTCAGCTGAAAGATGTTCAAGAGAAAGATGCAGACTTGGTGCCGATAGATCCTATTGCAACCTCCCGAGAAGTATCCGCCCAAGCGATACATTGCCAAGATGTTCCTGGGCATCGGATTATGAAGAGGAGAGAGGGTTAGTTCCAAGGGCCGGATTGGATGTACAGGGTGATTATAATTAAAGTTTCAAAACGGTATAAAAAAGAACCACGGATCAGAATGACGCCAAATTTGAACAGAGTATTATTAAAGAAGAGGGAAAGTGTATGGCACAAGAAAAAAAAAAAAATCCAATTTTAGCTACAGATGCTGCTATACGCATCTTAATTTACTTTTAAATTAGGATGCGACTACAAATGACAAATGAATCGTAAAATAACGGCTAAGGTGTACGTTACACATTGAACTGACTATATTGTTCAGTGTGCATGGCTGTACATGTGTGATACTGTTAGTTACGTAAGATCATGCACCACAGCAAGGTCATATCACAACGGATGGGGAAAATCGGTTTTTACTTGTCCTGAGGCCAAAAATCGCATAAAAAGCATCCATCAAATTGGTTTTTTAATTTTGCGAGACTGATTCAAAACATGTTCAATATGCTGTCAACCATTTTCTGCAACAAGTTGAAATCGAGAAACAGCATGTTCCATAGCTGATTGCAGTGTCTCGAGTGAACACAGCAGTGTCACAAGTGAAACGAGTCGTGCGCATGACAGGTATTTTAATTTACATATTCTGACACTTACAGTGCCGTCTCTTGCTAAATTTTGGAACTAATATTTTTTCTTATGCCATACGTTTTCCCCCATCTTCAATAATATTCCGTTCAAATTTGACGTCATTCTGATCAGTGGTTCTTTTTTTATAGCGTTTTGAAACTTTAATTATAATCACCCTGTATATTACTACATTATTACCCTCCTAATTCCAACACTTGCCTGTGAGGAAGTAAGAAGGTTAAAGAATACTGCGATTCTCACAGAATAGTTTATGATACATCCCACTTCAACTTTAAGAGTACGAGTTCTGCGACCTCCCCTCCAGCCACAAGCTACGACACCTCGGAACCCGATTCATCGGAATGAGAAATCCTCTATTTGTGTATCTTGGACTCTTCAACATATGAAGAAAAGATAGCTACTCTGGAAGCCCCCCCCACACACACACACACTCAAAGTGGAAGTGCGGCATGGACGAGGAACTGTCAACTTTTTGAAAGCCCAAAACGTCTATAATTTAGTACTGCAATCTTCTAATAAAAGAATCATCGGTTCCCGGTGGGTTTTCAAGTTCAAGGAATCTACACCACCCTTAGGATGTGGTTTTAAAGCTCGAGTCGTTGCCCAGCAATTTAAACAAATTTTCGGTAGGGACTATAAGTTTTTTCACCAGTTAGAAAAAGTTAAAGCCTCAAAATTTGCAAGTCTTTTGGTCCTCTCCTTAAAATGGTTCCACAAACATCTCGATATAAAGTTTGCTTACTTTTATGGTCAGATAGATCGCGAACATTTTCTGGAGACGACCAAGGGCTCTAATTTTCCTGAAGGCAGGGTGTCCACCGGCGACTAAAAAGGCGACTTTTGCTACTAATTTAGATAAGGTGTACAGTTGCAGAAAAAAAAAGCCCACTTGCTCTTTATTTCGCCGTCGTTCGTCATACAGCAAAGTTATATACACCGTTCGTTTGCAAATAAGGCATATTTTAATTTACTATTAATTTAATTTGCATAAAGGGCCGTCTTCATATTTAATTCTGCATCAACTTTGTTTTTCTAAATGGCGACACGAAATTATTAAACGAAAGAAAACCTTCAAATTACCCTAATATAAATTTCCACCAATTTCCTACGATAATTTCCAGAGATATTGCGAATTAATTTTTGGGTGTTTTTAAGGGACTTTCTGCAAATTGAAAAACGCTATTTGTAGGTTCCGAACTTTTCGCCTTTCATTAATTTCGCTCGCAAGAGTTAAAATAAATAAATATTATTTTCAGGGAAAATATTGTTTCCATCTCCAAGGTTTTTGTATTGAGAAAATCAAGGGTAGAAATTAGAATATTTAGTCTGTAGTCCAAATGACCCGCGAGTTAATAACTTCCTTGGTTCGTACACATGATTTAAAGGAAAAATGCAAAACAACTGCTCATGATTTTGAAAATCTTTCTAATTTTGAAATTGTTATTGAGTATTTTCCTTGACTCCCTTGGTTCTCTTAGACAGGTGAAATGTTTGCTCTCTGCTCTTCTGACTACAAGCATGAATGTTACTCAGCTACGGTCGAAATTGAAGAATGGTTTCATGAATGAAAATTTTTTTGTTTGAATTTCATGCAAAAAATGCAATTACTTTTTTGCAACCCAATATTATCGCTGTGTTTGTTGTTTCACTTTCTTCATTTAATATTATCGTCTGCAATGTGCAATATTCTTATAAGACTTTTGGCGGTATTTTAATTTATAATCAGATGAAAATTTACACAGAAAAACCTGATTTTGAATGTTTGATAAAGTATTGGGAAGTCCAAAGACCTAATGTTTCCAATTTTAAAAAAGGTCAAATTCATGACTGGAATGTTGAGGATGTTAGTTTTTCAGAAATAGGATGTTGTATTAGAAGACACACATCTACTGCATCTAATTCTATACCTGGAAAATATTTTATTTGGGAGAATATGGTAGCGGACGCAACAATAGACGCTTTATAGAATCCCCATCAAACTATAAAAACCTCTAATTTATTTGCTTCAAAATTTGATATTTTTTAATACTGCTTTCTTTTACTGTGTTTTTGCACAAAGTAAATCTAATTTACTTTTATTTTAAGCAATTTTCAAAAAATTGTCACTTAATAAATTTATATATGGTCCCTTAACTCATGAAAATAACATATTTTATTTAATATTAATTAAACTACTGAACGTAAAAAATTGAAACAGCCATGTAATATTACTTTCTGCATCTATTTCCATCGAAATTTGGCTAGGTCACTATTCATAATTTTTTGAAACATCAATTTAATAATTCATAATTCATATTAATATTTTATTAAAAATCATAATAACATTAAATTATGTTTGGGTCTTTTAGTTCTAATAGTACGAATAAAAATTTAACATATTAGGAGGGGGATTTTGGAAGCTGATAACTCCCCCATTTTCAGTTCAAATTTTTTGAAAATGGGTATCCGGGGTTAAAATGAGCTAAATTTTTGAGGTTCCTATTGGGGAAAAAAAAAGTTTGTGCGAATTTTAATATGTAGATTGCCCTTTATGCAATTTTAATGCATAGCAAATTAAAGTGTACGTCAATCGTAAACGATTAGTATCTGTAACTTTGCTGTACGACGAACGACGTCCGAAAAAAGTAAAAGTAGGCCTTTTTTCCTCTGCAGCTGTACCTTATTCCATGCCTCGAGGGGGCAATTTTTAATGAATTACACATTCGGCATACATTTATGATAGTTTAAAAATATTATTACAACAAAACATGTTCAACATGACAGTCAACATTGTCAGCTACCATCTAGAATGGTAAGAGAGCATGTTTCAGTTGATTGCAGTGTATTCGAAGAAATGTTATGAAATGCTGTATTTAAGATCAGGCAAAGTTCTTGGACTATCATGATGGTACTTTTCCATTATCCAAACTCCAGCCAAATTTGGCAATTTTTTTTTCTCGCCAAGTAGCTACGATGTTTTTTTGGCAATTTTTTGTGTCGCCAAATACCTACGGGATATTTATTTTGCCTTAAACATTTTGAATGCCTTCAAAACAAACATTTTAACACAAAATACAAAGTTAAAAATCTAAACAGACAAATTAAGACACTCACCATTACATACGCCAAAATTCAACGATGTTAAATCCTTACAACAACAATAAATAAAACGTATTACAGTTCTAAAACTAAAATGATAATTTTCAAACCAATTAGTGCTAATATTTTAAATATCAACGCTACATCTGCAAGACCTCACTTTACAATTCCGAACAATTCGACAATGAAATTACCTGTGGGAATTTTTTTGAGCAAGTTAATTTACTCACTGAGCATCTAGAAGGATGTTTTACTGCTATACTGAATGCATTCAGCATTTTCTATAACCTGAAGCTATAAAATAGGCAATTCTACTACATTCTAAAACATAATCACATTTTCAGCTTTTTCTTGCAAATTTTAATGGTGTCAATTCCTCACACGAACAAATATAACTTTGTTAATACTCTGTTTTGAAACTTATTCATTTTTTCTTCTCCCAGGAGATCTTGTCAGAACACCACTTTCAAACAAATACTGCAGGCGTGTGGACTCTTTTCTGTGTGGGGGTGCGAAGATGCGTCTTCAACTCGCACCAACGACAGAATTTAAACTTTTTACCATTTTAAATTCCAATATAGCTTTCACGTTTCACTTTGAAACACTCCCACTATCGAAAATACACAATTTCAAAACATATGTGGTGGTAAAATTGGCCCTATCTGGCTAAATTGCCTGGATTGTTATTTAGCCATTAGAAACTGCACGACAGCCACCACTTGTTTTGTGGATTATAGTGCATCCATAGGATAAATAGGCATTTATACTTTACAAAACAATTCCTTCAATAACTCTGACAAAAATTTATTTTATCTTCCTCATTCATCGTCACATTTCCTATTCATATTTATCCAAATATATATATATGTTAAACCAACACTCACCTAAATTAAAATAAATATGGCAACGCACGTTAAACCTTGAGGAAGGATACAGAACTGACACAATTGGCTTTCTTTTGCTATTCAAACACATGCTTAGGGTCTATGCAAGATTAATAAATCAAATAGGTGCATTATGAATACCTAACACTCTCGTGGATAAGTACAATGACTGCACTGACTAATACATTGTCCTTTGCTTTTTAAGCAGTAGCAAATATACTAAGCACCAAGAAGCTAGGTTAACAAAAACATAAGACAAGATCGCCACACAATCGAGGATGGGTTTCCAGAAAATAATGTCGCCAAGCTTTGGCCTCTCCCAGCAAACACACACCTGCTGGCGGAGTACCTTGCTAGTGCCTTTACGTCCAGCACCGGCCCGGCACTGCAAAAAGTAACTGAATCGTACCAAAAGTGGTTGCCCGAGAAGTACCTTGCCAGAAGCCCGGGAAAGCAACAGCACTCTGCTGGCATACTGCATGTGCCGGCCGTTACTCACAATAAAGGCACTGACCCATTAAGTTTAAAATGCCGAAAATGAAACGACCGGGTGCTGGCTATTACTAAAAATAAAGGCACTGGCCTGGTACCTTAACAGTGACTACAATATAATGGCACGGTACTGGATTAGTGCCTATTTACAATAATGCTACCATGATTAAAATAACAGCCAGTATCGTATCCAGGGGAGGGGTTAAGGGGCTTATTCATCAAACACCCCCCTAAAAAAAAAAACACATACAGTACAGTATTTAACACAAAGTACAGTATTTTTTTTGTTTGTTTTGTTTTGGTGAGTCATAATAGCACTCTCAAACCTGACTGCCTGTGTAGAAGAAAAGAAAGGATGACTGTTCGGAAACAGCTCATGGGGAATTTTTTTTTTGCCGAGTCGAGCTACCTTGATTAAATGCCAAATGTGGTTTCCCTTGTGTTGTTGATAGCCAAATATGTGGGAAAGGAGAAACGAGTGTCGGAGTGTTACATGCGGAGAGAAGTGAAATGTCTCTCTAGGCTTCCACTCCATTATCAGGTTAGGAGTGCCTTGAGTATAGTATTGACCTCTTGCTTCTATAGTATCATGTGAGGCCTGTAAAAGGGTGCGGAAATAAAACATTTGATTCGAGAGCAATGGAAACCGCATAAAGAAAATAAAATTCCTAAATGAACCCCATTCCGCAGTTTCTATTTTTGACTATTACATGAAAATACTGGTTCATTATTGCTTAATAATTTCAGAATAACTGCAGGAGCTCCAATTTGTTTTATTGTAAATTAAAGCATTAATTACCTTATTTATATTAAAAATTAAGTAATCTTTTGTTTTATCACTTCTATATTTAATACAATAAAAAAATATCAATAGAAGCAATTATGTAGGCTGTTAAAAATTTTAATTTAATCTAAAATTCTCTGAAAAAAAAGAGTACAGGATCTGAGCTCTCATGCAAATTAAACCCTGACTGGTCTTTGTGTAATACGCTCTAACATATTTCTGCACCCTAATTTGGTAGATTTTAAAAGGGGCTTAACGTAGAAAAAGTCTCCAATTATGTTTTTCAAGAAAAGTTTAGGAAAATTGTAAAATATTAATATAAATTATAAAAAATTTAAGATTAAAATTCATAATTCCAGAGCTGCCAAGTCTCTGGCTTTTTTCGGGAGATTTCCCACCACTAATTTTTACTTACAAATTTATGCTTAAAATAAGTCCAAATATTTAATCTAAAATAAAACTGTCAGAAAATTGTGGTGGAAAATCTCGCGAAAAAAGCCGGAGACTTGGCAGCTCTGTAATTCTGTACATAGTGGGGGTTATATACTGTCATATACATAGTGGGGGTTTCACTGTCGGTGTAGTAAACATTTTTATAGCATACTGAACTCGTTTGTATTAAGTTTTTAGTACTAAAATATTTGAAGGCACAGTAAGAACTTCTCCCCTTACACCCCCCACCCCTAAAAAAAAAAATCTTAGCAGTGACCCTGCCTTTGGGTGCCTGGAACTTATATCCCCTAACACTTCTACACAGTATGAATGTGAAACAATATTATTTAATTAAAATAACGAAATTTTATGCCAACACTACGAAATATATACAGGCCCATTACTGCCAAATAGTGCTGGCCAATTCATTTTAAGAAGTACCATGCCGTTAACTTTTCTGTGCATCTCATATAGACACATGGCAGTTCACCGTTACTAGTTATATAGTGGTGCATATGCACTTTTCAGACACTGTTACTCCAGTGACTTCCAGACGCTGTGACTACCTTGCTCCCAGTATATGGCAGTTTGCCAGCACGACGGGTACCCGGCCGTCATTTTGCGGGCAGTAGTGTGTTTGCTGGGCTACTACTGGAAAGAAAAAAAATCGCCAAATTTGGTTGGAGTTCAGATAGCGGAAAAGTACCATCATGACTTTTCAAACTCTTCCAAAGCCAAAGTTGAATGGATTGATGTCTGAGAACTGGGAAGACCATTGAACGCTCCCTGGTGGCAAATATTTGAACTAATTTTTTTCCCAAACAAATTCCCATACATTCATTATGTCCTCACAAAATTTCATAACTTTCTTAACAATAGTTTCATCAGTAAACAACTTTATACAGGGTCATTTAATTTGGGACATCCAGTATTTTTATACATTTTTAATATGGGCATCAATAAAGTAGAGGATTCTGAAAAAATCTGATTTTAGGAGCTAATTATTTTCCTTTTTCTTCTGACAAATCTATCTGAAATGAAATGAAAAGTATTAGTATGGATTGGAATTCTCTGTATATCCCATACTCAGTTTGAAAAATAAGAATTTAAATGAATAAGAGAGAAAAGTTTTCTTGTTTAATTGGAAAATAACAATGGCAGGAACATATGCTACATTCTTATATTTTACCTGGAAACTGTCAGAAAATAAACTAGGAAACGACCAACTCTCAGCATTAAGTTTTTAAAAATTAAGTGTAAAAAATAAATCTTTTGTAGTTAAAAAAAAATGCACATGTAAATAAAATGAAATATTGATTCTCATAATTTACAAATTCCAGTCAAAAATTATACACAAATCAATAGGATTACTAAGGGACAAAATAAAAAATGAATCTTCTTAATACTACTGGTGGGGAACCTTTTTGGAGCATCAATATGAAGACCCTAAAAAGCATCCTCTTTAAATGGGAAAAACAGGAGATGAATAAAACTTGGAACAGTTTTTCTGGGCAAAAACATGCTAAAAGCATGATCATTAGACCACCTGCAAATATTGCTTCTGAAATTCTTAGTTGTTCCAGATTGAAGTTATGGACAATTGTGGGCTTCATCATAGGACACTACTGTCTTAGAAGACCTTCATACAATGGGGCCTTTTTCAACAAGACCTGATGAGATGGCACGATATCATTTATGAGTGGGATGCTTTTGCCCTCATTCATGCACTACTTTAGGAATCCTCAACACTAAAGAGTTACACCTTAGCTCAGGGATGGGCAAACTTTTTCTGTCGCGGGCCAAAAATCGAAAAAAAAAAAGTTTGGAGGGCCAGGATAAATTTTTCTAAAATTTTAAGAACAATATATAAGTATTACAATTTAAATATGTTAATGAGATGAATGAAATCACGATTTCATTTTTAAAAGTTCCTTATATTGAGGTTCGAAGTGCGATGCACTGATTCTAAGAAGCGAGGCTAAATGCTTATCTGTCAGTCTACTTCTGAAAGAATTCTCTCTAAGGTTCATAGTTGAAAACACTTGTTCTCATATATAAGATGGAAGCACTGATTTTCTGGGCATGAGATATTAAATTTGGGAAACTTACTTTCGATAATGATTTGTAAAACTCTAACTCTGGCATATTTAGAAACAACTGCTTGAGATGATTGTTAGATTGCAATTCAATTAATTCAAGCTGCAAATCTGACCTCACTGCTTCACAATTTACATTGAAAGGCATGGTAAAAATATCCAATTCTGTTTGAATGGCACTAAAATCTTGAAATCTGCGTTCGAACTCAAAAAGCACTTTTTTCAAGCCATCTTCATAATTCTTAATATGAATATATAATATATAAATATATATATTCTTTCAATTCCCGCCGGACCGGCTAATTAAAATTCCACCTGCGGGCCGGATAAAACCTTCTGGAGGACCAGATTTGGCCCACGGGCCATAGTTTGCCCATCCCTGCCTTAGCTCTATTAAGGGCCTGTCTGACTTTATAAACAAAGTGGGTGACCCAATTAAATTGTACTAAGAAGTACTGGGTTTGGGGCTTTGGCACAAAATGCAACTCTAAGCAGATGTGACCAGTACCTAACCCAAAGTAAAAGAAGATGGTACAAATTTATGAAAATACCTTATTTTAATTTAACATTATAATATAAAAATGGCATTTTTCAAACAAAGGAATAAAACAAAAGATTTTTAAAAAAATTATCCATGTAAAATCAATCTCATTGAAATTCATACACTTTCTAAATCACAGAATTCGTATGTTGTGATTTCAAAGACTACTAACTTCCAAATTTATTAAAATATTGAGAAATTTATAAAACCGACTGAAATAAGCATTCATGTACTTGCAATAGTATTAGAAATATGGATAAAGAAATAGGGTAAAATATTTATTTACAAAAAGGATGTAAAAAGACCAAAGTTGAGTCAGCAGCTATGGAACATGGTGCAGCAGTGACAATCATATTCCTTAAAGTATAATCTACATTTTGTAAAAAAATTGGAAAGTGACCAAAATGTGGGAGATTTTCATGTCTAAAACAAAAAACAATTCAATAATTCTGACAGAATACAGAACTACAAAGTTTGGTCTCTTAAAAAAATTACAATATAGGGATATATAAATTACAACAAGTGACATATCTTTTTTAAATGCAACCAATTAAAAATGCATTGTAGTATTTAATTTCTGCTGAGCTAACAATATTTTCAATCTGAAAAAGAGGAAATGATGCGACAGTGTTGCAACTAGAGTTTACATCACCGAGAGCAAACCTCAATTTTGTACTCCCTCAGCATGGCATCCAAGGTACACACCCCATTTGTCCCCAGGGTTTGTAAGTTATAAACAGCAATGGGCTGTTAGCTCCTCTGATGAGGGATCCCCCTAACCTCCTCTAATTGTGGGCCTGTGATGCAATATTACAGTATATTCTTGTCTATTATCCGCGGCGGCATATAATCCTCATACATGTTTTTCAGTGAAGAAAAAAACATTGTTTACAGATAGTATGCAGTGCCGTATAATTTGCAGTCAAAATGGGAACAACTGATATTGTTTCACTCAGTACTCATCCAAATAAACGTATGGGATTGGCGCTAGGTTCTGCACGGCCCATGGTGTATACATATTAAGTATTTCAAGGAATAACTTCAATTATTTCTATCCATGTTTATCAAAAAATTTATTTTTTAGTTACATTTTCACATACACTAAACCACGAAAGAGAAGACTGCCAAATTGTCCTTTTTTCCGGTAGGAATAAAAATATTAATTTTATGTTAAATAGCTCATTTTCTAAACTTCATCCCCCCCTCCTCTACCTGAAAGAAGAAAAAAACTTGGGTGCAGCGCGGTAGCCCAGTGCCACCATGAGCCCATTCCTTGTGCTGGCCCTATGTACGTACATCATAAATATTATAGAGACATGTATGTCATAAAATAAAAATATATAATAAACAACACTAACCAGATTATTCCCTTGAGAAGGAAAATTATTTTATTTGTTTTAACAGGTTGCTCCAGCTTTGCTTTACTTATCTGCTATGACACATTCAAACAAAAACAGCTGTCTCACTTGCGTGGATGATTTCTCCTCCCAAATGATTTTGCTGATAAGCCATCTTTGAGTGTTAACACAAACATTTTATTTCAGAACTATACACACAGTGAGATGCTTGCTATTTATTAATTATTTTCAGCTGCTTATTTATTTGTGGATGGATAGTGAATAAAGTGCAGAGGAAAAATGTCTCAAGCTATACAGAAATTAGAAACAACAGAGTTTTAGTATGGCAATTAAAACAACATATTTTGAAACTAGGACAGTATTAATATGAAAATGCATTATACAATTACGTATGTTACTCCATACTTTTTCCCTCTAAGAAAAATAATATAGATACTTTTTTTAAACAAAATGTTTAAAAGTATTTAGAGTTTAGTAAATATTTTAATGTTAATTGGAAGATGCCCTTTGCTGGAGCCATCTGTTATTGAATTTTGTTGTAAATTCTGTACTAAAAATTTTACAGGGAAAAAAAAAAGGAAACAGATAATCCACGGTGGTGTGTAATACACATCTTAAAATTAAAATTTTCTTTACAGATAATCTGTGGATTATAGGCCGGAAAATATGGTACAAAACAAAAATAAAAGGGAGGGATATGAACGTATATGTGCATAAATAGACAGGATTTCTGCATGGCATAAATCTTGTGATCACTAAGCCAAAAATTTCAGGGGAGGAGGATTATATCCTGATATCTAGCCCCCCCCCCCAGCTATGCCCTTAATACTACTTACCAATGGCCCTGGAAATGAAGCCCATTAACAGTCAAAATGAGAAAAGGGACAGTTTAGTAACTAAGGGGTATGCAGGACATTGCACTCTCCTTCCCTTTCCTGGAAGAAAAATTTCTACAACAAACAAGAGAGAAAAACTTCCTGGGAGTACAGAAGCTAAACAAAACAAACTGCAGTGAAAGATAACTGTGTTTGTGTGTAGGAGAAGGACAGAAAAAGAGGCATGAGGCACATATGACGGTGGAGGAAATGGAATGGAAAGTGTAAGATAAAGAGAGGGATTTTTCTTTCTTTTTTATGGAGCAGCTGTAGATGTGTCTGCTGTTTATTAAAAATAAAGTACTAACTGTTCTAAAGTTAGTATTAGAATGCAAAACAAAAAAAATAATAATAGTAATAAGGAGTTTTGCTAGCAAGATCAGTAAAGTTTAAGAGTCTGAAGGGTCCTGATATTTTTTTCCAAAATGTAATGGTTCAAAAAGGGTTCTCATCTTTAATCAAGCTAATCTCCCAGAGATTTACCACTCAGCGAGAAAGAACATAGCTAACTGCATCATCCAAAACTTCAAACACTCTCATTATTTCATAAATAACAGAAAGAGTTCGAGACACCTCCTGAAGCATTCTGTTCCAATAATCTTCCACAACACACATTTGCTGCCAATTTTCGTATCACTAAATCACGACTTATTATTTTATCACCTAAACAGTTTTTGTTTGCAATAATTGAGTGCAAGATATCATTTACATTTTAGGAAGAGTTAGAAAGAGCTACTAAATATGCAATTTTATTTAATGTTGCAAAAATCAATGCTTTTTGCAAATCTTCCTATTGCCGATTTTTCACACGTGTTCTTTCTTTCAATTCAAAAATAAAACTTATTTTAGCTACAGCAAATGAGTCAAGACAAATCACATATACTTAAATGGGGGCAGGGGGTGAACTAAACAATGTCTCATTTTTTCCAATGACATAAGATCCAAAAATGAAAAAAACTTCACAAATATGCATCAGCATTAATGCAAACTACGTAAACTTGATGATAGTGAATACTAAACTATGTTAACCATTGGAAATATCCATATGTAAAAGTATTTTTGCATATGCCTGAAAAGTGAACCAGCCAGCTGGACAAAGATATTCAGTGCTCCATGTGTTAGCAGAAAAGCACATTTTAAAAGATTATAATGGAAAAAATAATGAAAAGAAATGAAAAAAATTAATTTTAAGAATGCAAGAGTATTACAATAAGCATATATAGAGATCACAATTTGCATCCATTTCATAATTGCTCATGTTAGCATCTTTGGAATCATTACTGATTTTGATATTCCCTTCAACAAGGCACCTAGGGCACTTCTGCTGTTTTCTATTCTACTTACAGACCTGGAGTTATAACAAAACTCTTTTTTGCCAAGAAATACGTAGTAAAACTCTTTATATGAGTTCTTTGAGAATTGTGTTTGAATGGAAATTAATGTAATAAATTAATCAACAATTCCAAAAATACTTATTTTAATTAGATTTATTTCATTCATTGAAAGCTTTGAAATATTTTTAATGAATTTTTATTTGCAAGTGTAATACTGAAGAAATTGGATACACTAATTAACATGGGTGATTAGTGAATGATGAAACTATTGCAAGATGATCCCCAGCAGAAAAGTACTATTCTTTTCAAACAATGCCTGGATATAAAGTAAAAAATTATACTTCTAAGAAACATCTATGCATTGCTAAAATACTATATTTACTATTAATCAACAATTTTGAATTCCACTTTAACAACCACCAACTGTTCAGAGTTTCAAATAGTTAAACATGGGTAAGTTGCTTGTACTTTTTTATTAAGTAATTTTTCCATAAATAAAATTATGAAAATACAACAGTTTTTAGATCCCGACTAAACGATTGTGAGGCTCGGGACAGATATCACTCATGGAGGTTTTTTCATACTGAGATGCAGGTACACATACAGTACAAAGCCGAAAATCCGGAATGGACGGGACTACGGCGATTCCGGATTCTCGGATTTTCCGGATTATTGGTCATTTAAAAAAAAAAAAAAAAGTAGCGGCTACGTCATGGATTACGGGGTCTCACCGTGAACTATGTATTTTTATAACATTTTTCGAAATCGCCGCGATCCGTAGGTTGTACTGTAGAAATATTTCTATTGAATTCACTTAAAAAAAAAAAAGGCGCCCTACCAATTGTCGCGTATATATTGCTTGCCCAATAACGTGAACGTAGTCACAACTTTAAATTAAAAAAAAATCTTCCGGTATCAAAGGATAAAAAGATATAACAGCAATTTTTATCGCCATCCCATGCACTAAAACACTGATTATGGGTGCGCAGAAGTTCCCCCCTTCACTGGAGTGACTGGAGCCGGTTTGTCTGTGACTGGAGCTTTCTCTTTCCAAACAAGTTGTTACATTCTTGTCTTCGTTGCACGTGCTTACTGATATTTTTATTCATGCGTTTTTTTAAACAAGGCTTCCAATGGTATTTACGCTAATGTATGTTTTTACTGCAGACTTGAATGATGTTATAAAGAGTTTAATTATTTTTTTGCCTCCTTAAAAAGAATAATATTAAATTAAAAATAATATCTCTACCGATTATTAAAGCTTAAATGCTTTACACTAACAGGAAGTGTCTCCACTCCCCTTTTTGCGTTTCTGTTTAGAAATAACAGTTAAATCTTTGGAATGCAAAGAAGGAAAGTTAGGTCACGAGTCAGATTTTACCCTGAGGTTTTGGATATATACTATACTATATATATATGTGTGTGTGTGTATATATATATATATATATATTGTCGCTATTGTTATGATAACAAACTAGTCTAATGCTTGAGCATCCTGTAGTTTATTTATTTATTTATTTTTTTTATTTTTTTTTTTTTTGAGGGAAGGGAAAAAACTGAAATCCAAAAAATGTCCGGTTTTTAGGCATCCGGATTTTCGGCGCTCTACTGTACATTAAAAAAAAAAAAAAAAATTGTATATGTTGATCATACATGTGTACTTAAATGTCATGCACATTCAATTTATACATCTCTACTATAGATAATAGTCTTATTAATTTTGAGGCACCATTCATTGGGATCCCTTGTACCATCTGCTCTTGCCTAAGTCACCCTTTGAGGGTTTTATAAATAGATGCTACAGATATTCAGATACTTTTTAATTTCAGTGACAGATGATACAAAAGTATCATTCCCTTATTGTTATTAGTTATTTAAAACAAAATTAAGAATCCAAGCCATTGTTTGATCAAATCTAACATTTGAAATTTGGAAAGTAATTTGTTTACATGCAAATTAAGCTTACATTTAATTGGCTCAGAAGAAATGACTAATTAAAAGAATTAGTTTATGTTTCTTTTGTCATGGCTAGATGAGTGCTGTTCTAGTACTTAAAACTGTTGTGCTTAAAACTTTTCAACACTGGGGAAATATCATAAAAGTATATTTTTTTTAATAAAGATATTTTCAGTTTAAAATTTTGCTTATCTCTACAGTTGAAATACATAAAGATATAAATAATAAAACTGAAGAGCCATGAATCTAGAAAATAAGTAGCTTTTAAACAGATAGTCTTCTAAAAACATGTAAAAGTTTTCAGGTATTTCAAAACCAAATGAACTTAAATAAATTTATGAAGAATGCCTTTTAAGAAATTTCAAAATGAGCATTTTTTAAGAACTTCTGAAAAACTTTTAGTAATTTTTTCAATAAGTGATATTCTAGTATGAACAGTATGGTAAGGCTTAGTGAAAATATTGCCAAGCTGGAGAAAAGAAATATAAATTTAAGCAGTCTTCTTTAGTGTTCACCTTTATTTATTTTTTAAGTAACTTAAAAAAGATTTTTCATTCTGCACTTATCATTCCAAAGAAAAAAAAAGAAATATATAGATTTTAAACTCATATTTCATATTTCAAAATAATTGTACAGTATAAGTTAATACCAAATATTCTCAACTAATCATACTTCATAATACAGAACTGTGTTACAAGAATTATGAATTAAAGATGTGTGTACCTAGCTGTACTTAGGCATGCGTTTTTAAAATTACAGTTTTTAATAAATCAATTATAGTTAACAGATAAAATTACAAAATGAACAGCTGACTTACAAATTAATACTTCTATTTTGTAATCTGATTGCAACTTAAATTAGAACTTAACTGGTTCTAAGTGACACAAAAAATGTAAATTGGGGTTAACCGAGTATATATATTACCTAAATTCTAATCTGGTAATCTTTAAGTTCAGAGTATTAGTGTATCAGCATTACAAAAATACAATTCATCTTAATTTGTTGTGAAACAAATTACTTGGTTTATAATCCTTCTAGATGTATCTTACTAGATTTTAGTTTTTTTTTTTTTTTTTTTTGAGCTATGAACATACAAGGGAAAAATTGGAAGGGATAAAGTATAAATATATCCAGCACTTGTTTTGTGAAAAAATTAAGATCAAAGAGCCGTGATATATACAGTGATCACTTCTTAATTATTTACAGTAATAACTATTATTCCAGATGCATTTCAAAGCAAAAATAAGAATTAGATATCGCACAATTAACTCCTTGCATTGAAACAAATATTTTATCCTAAAATTCCCCAGTTTTGTTTCCTAATTAGTTAAAACTAGCATGCTTTCTAGAACTTGAAATTATACACAAACAAAAAACTTAATTCTTCTTTTAAAATATTTACTACATAAAGTTTGTAATATAGGAGCATGGTTATTAGTTGTTCTATACTGCACCATGAAATTAAGTTTTGCAGGAAAAATTCTTTTTTCTAATACTGGCTGTGAAACATTTAAAGCTATAAGATGTAACATATAATAAAATGAAACAAATTAACTGACTAGCTTCTATTAAAATATCAGTACAAAATTAAATAACATTATTATCTTATATACAAAGAAACATAAAATAACTTCATATAAAACATACTAAAAATTTCTTTGCTTTGCTTCATAAATCTTTTTTTTTTTTTTTGCATAAACAAGAATCTAAAACAAACCCAGATATTTTTTATAACTAATGCATTATGAAATGTATTATCAGTCATTAAAACAGAAATAACAAGAGTAAAATATTTTTGTTAAATGTATACCTCATTAACAACATATTATAATCAAAGTAAAAATAAATACTATTTCAAAAATAATTTGTCAAACAACAAATTTCAAATCACAATTTGGTAGGAATGTATGAACTGTAGGAAAATTCTAAAAAATGCTTTTATGATACACTGGCACCTACTCATATAAAAATGCATCATGGAAAAAATATAGGTAAGTATATGAAAAATAAAAGGCACCAGAGAACAGTATGTTCATTATCATGCTTACTTTTTAGTATCCAGTTTCAAAAGATATATAGACGTATGAAAACACAATCAACAACTAAAGAAAGAAAATTATTTTTTAGACTGAAATGTATTTTAACAGAGCTACTTAGGCCTTCACAATAAGAATGTTAAAAAATCTTCAAAGCAATAATTTTCTACACAGAAATCACTATACAACTGAACTATAACGAGTTCTTTTTAGCATAAATGAAATGTTCATAATTTTTATGTTCCCCAAACTCTAACTTTTACTGTTCCAACCATGACGGGGAGCCAGCATTAGGACTCTTCAGCTTGATGTTAAATTGTTTCAGAGTTGCTTCTAACATGCTTTGATTTCCAGAGAAATAAGCTGACACCGCATTATGAAATAAAAGCAACTGTTTGTGCATGACTTTCACCTGAAATAGAAATTAAATCCATAAATAATTTTAACATTTTTACACTAAGAGAAAGTACCGTAACTATATTTAATGCACACACCTCAGTTTTACATAATAAATTCAAAAATAAGTTTGTATCAATCTGTTCCAAGACTAATGAATATTTTATTAAATTTTAATGTTCAATGCTTTATTCTTATTAAACCAGCAAACCTGCCAACCAAGGAACATCAACAAAATTTTGTGCTCATTTCAACAAAATTCCATATCACATTAGTAAAACTATGTGTAGTATTTCAATGGGATAAATAAAAACAAGGATTGTTATTCCCTCCCCCCACTTCAAACTACAGCACACTCCCTCTAATCCGCAAACGTATAATCTAAAAATGCCTATAATCCACCATGCATTATACATGTAGACAAATAATTTGAAATTTCAGTTCCCCTACCGACTCTGAAAGGCAGTTGAAACTTATACTTTCGGGAAAATAAAAAGACCAGAAAAAGAGGTCCATTGAAATATTACTCTATTTATACTAATAACTGAATAATCATTTGCGGAAATTCACTATTTGTACTGATACAAGGAAAGGCAGGGGATTAGATTTTCATTCAGTATAATTTTGCATTACTCTAGAAAAATATATGTTATGGGTAGAAACAAACTAGTAAAATACAATTAAATACTTTTAATAAACACTCATAAATAAATAAACTAGTGTCTCCAAGCAGAAAAGAATACCTATTAGAAGCTGATAAACAAAACTGCCAAGTGCAATTTCAAATGTTATTAAATATCTAAAACATACAGCATTTTAAATTGAAAAAAAAAGAGTTTTATATTATTTTCCATATATTATTACAAAATAACTATTACGACTAGTTTGGTTTCAGTTCTGTCTAATTATATATGTACTGTTGCCAATATTTTTTAGTAAAATATACATATTTTCCTGTTAACCAAATGACTTATAATCCGCATAACCCTTAGTCCTAACCTGTGCAGATTAGAGGGAGTGTCTTATAGTTTCAGGCTACTGAAAATTAGAAAACTTACCTTTAGAACATCTGACAAAATTCTGGAAGAAAAGATCTTGCACATTTGGATGGTGTACTACCATTTTGAGTCTCGAGCAATTTATAGAGGTAAAATAAGGATTTTTCTTACAATAATAAAGGGAATTAAAATTAATCTTATGTGTAATAAAGTAACACGACAAAAGTTGTTTGAACACAAAGAGAAACAATTATTGCTTTTATTTACATATATAAATATTTTTATTAACCCTTTTCACATGGCAGATGAGTTTTGCAGAAATTACTGTGGGTATGAAAACCATCAATATGATAGAGGAAAATGGTAAAATTTCCAGTGCTAAGGTTACTTAGATGAAAATCTTTGAAATCCCAGTGTGTTCCATATTAATTATTTTCTGCATGATAAAGACACATATGCACATTTGTTTTCCTTAGTGGTAAATTTCTGCTGAACATGCATAAGTGGCATTCATCCAGAAGATGCTAAACCCTTCTTCATAACACTTATTAGTCATTTCATAATTCAAACATTCTTAATCTTGTTTTTTACTTGTTTATTTGGCTGAACACACATTCAACATAATTGTAAGCTATACACAAAATATACAGCACTTTTTTTAAAGGTGTATCCTCTCAATTGATTTTTGGTTGGTTGGTGTCGTGTCCATGGAGAGAACTATAGATGACCATGAGTGTGCAGAACACAGCTGGCTATCTCCTTGATGTTTTTGGAGTATAGTCAAAGGGGAGAATTCCCCAAGCTGAGCCAGAGATCTTAGAATGGCAGGGCAGTCAAAAATGTGTTTTGGAGTCAGTGGAATATTATCGCAATTATTGCAGAGACGGTAGATTTTATAATTGATTTTTAATATCACTTATTAATTTCATACGAATGGGATAGCCACTCATTTTGAGAGAAAAAATATTCAAGCACCAACCTTCTGTTAAAAAATGAGACAAACATTTATTTTCAAGAAGTCAGGTTATGTTATTATTTTCATATGACCTCATTCCATTAAGAAGGTTCCTAGCAGCTAAAGACAATGAAGGACTTCTTTGTTCTAAAATATAGGACAATAAAAACAACGAAACTTGTATTAATCAGATTTTAGAAAGTGGAAACTTGCCTAACATTGAAATATTGCAGATCCCATGGATTTATGGTCTGTTGAGTTATAATTTGATCCAATGGAAACTTACCTTTCGCCAGAAATCCTAATAAATTCTTAAAGACAAGTTTTTACATGCAGCAAATTTAAAACAACCTTCATTGAAACTGAGTTGTCGTTCAATTAAAATAGCATCTGTATCATTAACCGAAAAATAGAGGGCATTTTCATTAAAGAAAATCTACTTGATTTTCCACCCTTTCAAAAAGTATTTGTGACATTTCAGTTTGGTAGTAATAATGTTGACCATTAAATTGTGCACCAAAAAACATTTTAGCATGTATTCATAAATGCAGATGGGGATAGTGAACATGCTTTAGTTCAGATATCTGGGAGACTTTTTGGTATTTTTATTAAGGATAATAAAAATGCTTTAAATGCAGCTTGATAAAGGTATGCAAAAAAGGTTAAAATTAAAAATTTATTCAAAAATGAAATTTTATCAATACTGACTTGAAAAAATTAGCAGATAAAGATAAAAAAAAACGACTTGATTGTTTGAAATAAAAGTTGCACGTCTATCATTAGTGGGAAACTGGACAAAAAATATGAAAATAGCCATTTTCATAAATTTTTACAGAGCTACCTTAAAGCACACCACACCCTTCAAACTTAATTCATATCTTTACTTAAATTTAAAAATAAATCTTCTACTAATTCTTAATATTTCACTTATTATTTAAACTACCCATCAGTATATTCCGTTGTTGAAACCAATATAAAAGTATAGTCAGAAATAACACATGCTCCTAAATGGGAACACAATGAAAATTGTATACAATAATTTTTTCCCATTTAAATAACTAATATCCTTTAACTAACACATTAGAAGACAAAATATAAATAAATAAATATGCCTGGATTTCAATTTTTTATAAAAGGTTAAACTAGGCTCTCCCTAAAAATACTACCATACTCACCTCTTGCACATCTATGTCAAGTCATTTAAAAAAAAATTTCAGGCATACAAAAAATGTAAAATTAATTTATAAATGCAGACTTCAGATAATTTTCACAAGATTTTCCAAGTTTACAGTCAAAATTTGCAACTTTTTCTGTTATTCTTCCTTACTATTCCAGGTTTTTCAGTTTTCTTGACTACTGACAACCCTGTATTGACAAAGAAAAACCTTCCAGTATTTTGTATTAATGGTATTATCATTATCCACACTCACATTTCCATGAAAGCATGCAATAGTTTTTTCGTGCACAATTTAATTACTGCCAAATTAAGAAGCCAAGATTTTTTTTGCTGGTACTGTACAGTTAAATACTTTACATTGGACTTGCACTAATTATTTTCCCACCATAACTGCATCAATAAAATTAAACAGGATTTGCTAAATTTTGTGTAATACTGTGTACATTTTGGATAAGATGACAATTTATTAATGGAACAGTACAAGGAAATTTCACTTATTTGTGCATTTACTTATACTTTTTCAAAGAGCCATACATTAATAAAGTGCTGAGATCAGAAAGGGCGTAATGTAAAAAAAAAGAAAATTCTTAATAGGAAGATGTGTGCTGACTCAGAATCTTGAAGCAGCCAATTCTCTACTGCATTCATCTGCGAAAATTTCTTCAAATCTAATAAATTTTGGGATTTTTTTTTTTTTTTTAAACATTAGAAAATAGCAAGAGATTTTAAACAGTAATCAGGAGAAATAACCTAAATCTAATAGAATTTGCAAATATGTTTTAAGTTTTTTTTTTTTTACATCTTGAATGCATTGTCATATAATGATTTTGTGTTTTGTATATAGTATATACAGGGTGATCAGCGAATAAGCTCCGATTTCAAAATTAAATATCTCTATAGCAAAGATTGATAGAATTATGCAGTAAACTGCACGTTTATTAGCAAAACTGTAAAAATGGTGCACCAAAGTTTAGAAAAATTAGTTATGAAAATCGTCAACAGATGGCACTCTAATCACAATAACCTATCAATAGCCTTTAAAAATGTGCTTCGAAGTCTAAAGCGATCAGTACGACTGTTGGATAGTGAAAAGAGGCTAGCATAGAAAGTGAAATAATGTATTCCATTGAAGAACGTGTGTTTTTGGTACTGGAATTTCACCGATTACAGCACAGTCCTACGGCAACACGTCGCAGTTTTCAAAACCGATTCAATGTTCCAGTTGGACCTGATGCGAAAAGCATTTGCACGTTCTTCACGAAATTTGAATGGATTGGCAGCGTGAATGATGATCTAAAGGGAAATGTTGGGCCTAGGGAAACTGTAGTCACTCCTGAAAATGCAGCCAAAGTTTCTGGAGTTGTTCAGCAAAATCCTAGGAAAAGCATCCAACGGATTGCACCAGAGGAAGGTTTGAAGTACACGAGCATGCAAAACCTTTTTAAAAATAGCCTACGGCTGTTTCCATACAAAATCCAAACTCATCAGGTCATAATCATGAAAGCTGTGCAACAAAGGGTTGACTTTGAGAATCCGATTCTAACAATGATCGACACCAACAGATTTGATGTGGGCTGCATCTGGTTCACAGAGAGGCACATTTTCACTTGAATGGAATTGTTAATAAACAAAACTTGAAATTTTGGGGTTCCGAAAATCCTCATTTGTGTGAAGAGAATGCACCGTATTCGCCTAAAGTTACTGCATAGGCTGCGGTGTGTGCCAGAGGCATTATCGGGCCCTTTTACGTGCGAGAAACAGTAGCTACTGAACATTACATTAAAATTTTGGAACAATTAGTCAGCACTCAACTAGCGTTGGAGGATCGACCAGGTATCAACTGGTTCATGCAAGATGGGCTCGACCACATCGAACAGTAAAGTTTTTCGCTTTCTTCATGAATATTTTGGGAATAGAGTAATTGTGTTAGATTATCCACAATTTACTGACACAGGAATAGCTGTCTCCATATTCTCTCGATCTTACTCCTTGGTAGTTCTTTCTGTGAGGCGCATTGAAAGACACTGTCTATCGAAACAATCCTGCTACTCTAGATGAGCTTGAATCATTGATTGGTGTTGCATCCGATTCCATTTCCGCTGAGACATTGCAAGATGTGATGTCAAATTTCATTGTTCGTTTATGCCACCTCATTGTTTCAAACGGTGAACACTTTGAAAAAATTGCATTTTGATTGCAAAGACTGCTTCACTTTATTTATTTATTTATTTTTTTTAAGACTCCTTTCAGAAAAAGAGTTATCAGCGCAGAGCGCCATCTGTTGACGATTTTCGTAACTAAATTTTTTTTAATTTTGTGCACCATTTTTACAGTCTTGCTAATAAACGTACAGTTTACCGCATAATTCAATCAATCTTTGTTGTAGAGATATTTAATTTTGAAATCAGGGCTTATTCGCTGATCACCCTGTATAATGAATAATAATGTAGGCATGTTGCAATCTAATGGGGAGATGCATGCTGATTAAGAATCTTAAAACAGCCAATTATCTACTGCATTCAGAGTAAAGAGAAAATTTCTTCAAATCTAATAAATTTAGATATTTTTTCAACATTAAGAAAATATCGTGAAATTTTAGATAGTAGTCAGGAGAAATTACCAAAATCTAGCATAGAGTTGGCAGAGATGCTTTAAGTTTATTTTTTAAAGCCTCTTGAAATTAAACTTATAAAGTAATTTCATGTTTTTATCTACATAATTAAAGTAACCTCTCACTTATATGACTCTCTCGGTTATGCACTAAATTCACTTGGTCTCATCCACGCTTTATGGGAAATAATGCTAAACTTACTCTCTTACAACGCTTCTCCCACTTATACAATGCTTTAAATAGTTCAGGCAACTTTACATTTATCATTCAAGAATTCATTTTATAATCTTTAAAGCACAAATCAGGCAGGTTTTTTAATCTTTATCCTCTTACTCCTGTTAAAGTGCATAATCAATAATGAATAACATTTCTTATTTAAATTACTGTGTTATTAAGGATGAAATCTATGGTGGAAAGATGGCTGTTTGTCTATCAAAACAATTACTCCCAAAATAGCTTAAAAGGTTTATCAGACTCTGAAAAACACATTTTCACTTTTTGTTGCTACAGGGACAAACTAATATTCCACTATCTTTTGGAAGAATGATCTGTAGATTTGTAAAATAAGCATAGAGATGGGTAAAGTACAACTTTGAAACTTACTTTAAAAAGTTCACAAAATACAAAGTAAACTACAACTTTGTATTTTATGTTTTACTTTTTAATGTATTTTTAAATTTTTCTTAAAATATGTTCTTAAAACTCAAAACTCACAGTTTTTTAACATAGATAAAATAATATGCATTAATGCATATAAAATTTTAAACTTGTATAATAAGATGGTTTTTCACTTATAAGACTTTCAGTTATACAACTTTTTCTAGTCTCATGAAAATTGTATAAATAAGAGGTCACTGTATATAATGAGTATAAATTATTTTTACTTAAAAATTCAATTTAAAATTTCCAATATCACTACAGATATTACATACAGATAATTCTCATATATAAGTTATGAAGCAGAATTTGAAGATATTAAGGAAAATGCTCCAGTAGTGGGCCACTAGTAGTTCCTCAATTATTGTCTTAACTTTAGAAATATGTTTTTGTTAATATATATTTTTTATGGTTGTCCAAACTCACAACTTAAGTAATAATCATCTAAAATATCAAAATAATTACGATATATTTTTAAAAATTAATACTTAGGTCACTTGCCACCTAGATTTGTTAAATGACTAAGGAAAATAGAATAAAGTCATTATATACAGTAATAATAACAATACAATAATATTCACAATAAAAAGTACACTAAAAATGGCAAATGAAATGTTTTATTTATAGATTCTACATGAATTTGCATTTTTTCTCAAACAGAGAACTGACAATGTTTTATTAAAGCTTTATGTTAATTCAGGATCTTTCATTTTAAGTTCTGGTTTGGGCATTAAGGATACTAAATCTTTATATGTTATGTCTGGGGTATATTCAAAAGGGGGGGGGGTGAGGGCTGAAGCTCCCCTCCTGAAATGGGACCCTTTACTTAGTTTACAATTTGATACTCAGCCTCACCCACCCCAAAATAGAATCTTAATTACACTACTGTGTTGTGTTGAATAATCATTTTAACTATTACAAAGTCCTTTTTTTTCTAGATTTTAGTTCCTCAACATGCATTGCTACATTCTTTATTTCATGGATTATGCACAAATACATATTTTTGGGCATTTCTTTTACCTTCCATGAGGCACATAAGAATCAAATGTACATCTTTCAGTTCTAATTTGTCAGAGATAGGCAATCCTTTTCTTCACTCTCATCACAATCAGGCAATCCTTTTTCTTTGCTCTCATCACAACCAAAGTCACTATAATCATTCATGATAGAATCATCAAGTGAAATTGAAGACGTTCATGAAGAATTTCTGGTTCTTTTTGTGTACATGATTTTTTTTTTTGGTTTATTCTCCATTTTCTCTCTTCTGCTTCAGCAGCATTTGCATTTTTAGCATCTTTTTTCTTATAATATATAGACATTAATGTTGAAGTAACCATAGGAGGAAGTTTCTCAGACAGTTTCTCACAAAAAATGAGAAAACTTTTTTTCTTTTATCATATGCCTTCTGTATCCAGAAAAGAGCCCTCTTAAATGGTGATGGAACTGTTTTTTTAAAGGCCCAGTAATGGGATAGTCATCACTGTTTGCTTTGCTACAAAATCCAACTGATTCACCGATTGTTGCCTGAACAATCATTTGCTCACTAACTCTTGCTTTACTCCCAGAATTAACATTTAGTAATTGTCCAATGATTTTCATAAATTTTTACTACAAACTTTTTATTTCAGTATTCTGGCTTCGTTACAAAAATCCTTTTCTAAACAAGCATTTGTGTAGTAAAAAAATACCGATGCAGTTTCATATTAAAGCTCTGTTTCACTTTCAAACTAAATTAGAGGTGTAGTCCAGTCATTTCTGCGAGTGGCTCTTCTCTTATAAAAGTTGTGCAACCCTACATGAGTTTACCAATAATTAGCTATTAGTAAATCAGAAGTGGGCCACATGGCCCACTACTGGAGCATATAAGAAAAAGCATATGCTCCAGTACTGGGCCACCTCAGCCCACTTCTGGAGCATTTACTAAACCATTGATCTAAAAGTGGGTCACACATTAGTATAAAAAAATTACTATTGTAATTTCATTCAATGATGGTTTATAATACATTCAAGTATGTAATCAAGTAACACCAGTAATAATTCATTTTAAATACAAATAGAATGTGTGTTAAAAAATGGTTTAAATGAAGACTTGCCTTTTAAGAAAATCAGTAAAATGTACTTAGAATGCTTTTGAGAGAGATTTACTTCAGTTTGAAACTTTGTTGTGTTGTGGGTTTAAGGCCAATTACAGGGTGTCTACTGGAGTGCAGAAAAAAAAATTCATGACCATAAGGGAATTTTCATGACATACTGCCATTTTGTTGCTTTTGAAATGTAACTAATTTTAGTCATATTATAATTATATATATATATGTAATAATAAAATAAACTTTTGTAATTTAACCTAATTTAATTTAATGTTATTTGAAAAAGCTTCTTTAATCTTTTACTCTTACTGTAAAGTTTGTTTCTCGGCCATACAAATATTACACTCGGAGACGTTTGTTGAAGTTCCATAAGGAGAAAATTGTTGATTCAGCAGTACCTTCAGTTTTCTGTGGTTTTCATTACAACGTGCTTTTAGAACTCCTGGGTAAGCAGGTGTTTCTCATGTCTTGATTGACAAGCTAGTTAACTAATTACGTTTGAGAGTAACGCCTTCGCGATCGTGCTGCACCCTGCCAGCCGGTGTGGTAACTAAGGAGTATTTAAGCAAGAGCATGGAAATTTTGGGAGCTTTAGAGTTTTAACTTAGCTTTTAGGAGTTTGGAACGTGAAGCTTTTGCAGGAGCTTCCAACTTTAGCTGTTAGACTGCGATGTACGAAGATAGCCCCGGAGCAATAAGGTCGCCGGCCTGACTCCTGCCCTCTGCCCGAACTTTGAAATAAACTATTTAACCTAGAACCCCAATGGATTTATGTCAGTCATTTCAACAAGGGATGGCGTAAGGCCATTCATTACATATATATATACAGGGTGTCCCAAAAATAGCGTCTAAACTCTGCACAGCCCGATTCCTCGTTGGAAGCACATAAAAATTGCCCAAAGAACTGTACCTGTACGACTGATAGTTTTCGAGAAAAATGGGAAAAACAAATTATGACGTCACATCCAGTGCAAGGAAAATCCATTAGAAACATTCAATTGGACACTGGACTGGATATGGGGGGACTGCTAGGCTCATCAGATCTGCCACCTTTGAATTCCTTCCAATGGAAACGTTTGAAAGGATGGATCTCATTACAGTAAAAAGCGATTCAGTCCCTCCCCTTCATTCTGTGTGCATTTATAGGGGCACCCGATGGATGCAGAGTGGGCAGTTAGCCATTACACGCCGCACCCAAGCCTCGATAGTCACGGTGGAATTTTTATCATTTTATGAAAGCATGTGCAAGAAAACCTATGTTCATGCTTCTCCAATAAAGGCTCTTTTGGTACACTGGATAGGACGTTTCTGCTTTTGTCTTGCAAACTATGGATCGTACAGGTACAGTGCTTTGGGAAATTTTTATGTACTTCCAATGAGGAATCTGGCTATGCAGAGTTTGGGAGCTATTTCTGGGTCACCTTGTATATACATATACGGGTTGATTCGCTACCAGACTGACAAACTTGCAGGGGGTACAGAGACTGTTCAGAATCCCATCCCTACTAGCAATTTTGCTCGGGCTACCTCCGGCCATGGTTTTTCAAAAACTGCTCCCTCTTTCACCGATTGCACTCGATAAAAATAGTTATTTCAGAATGGCTTCTTTCATTACATTTATGAAATTGTCCGAGGAAAGCCCATTGTTTATGAAACTCGATTCAGAAATGAGACGCACACTTCAACATTTCTTCCAAAGGGATTATTAACAGGTACATGAAGACTATGTTTTCGACCACACATTGCTCTGTGATTCTGAACTATCTCTGTACCCCTACACCCCCCGCAAGTTTGTCAGCCTGGTAGTAAATCACCCAGTATATATTTACATATGTATATAAATATAATATTAATTACTCTTAATAGTCACAATTAAATGGTCAAAAGTAAATGAAATGTAACTATCTTAATCAGCAAGATAAACTACCACATGACAGTGAGATCGCAAGACAGTCCTTTACCATTATCTACAACAGGAGACTGGGTTGTAAGGGAAAAAAAAAAAAATTCGGGACATTTTCATGACATTCATGACACATTGTTCAAATTCTTGACATTTTCATGACATTCATGACCGGTAGACACCCTGAATTATCTACACAAGGGATCTAGGCCTGTGGTTGGGGTGCCCCCAGTAGGGGTCTTAAACCATATTTACACTAAGTTTTGGAGAAAACCAAGGAAAACTCCGAACGGTTAGGTTGGTGGATGCAACCTGGTTTTGAACCAGGCACCTTCCGTCTCCTAAATCAGTGTGCAATGCACTATGCCACTGGTGGGGCAGAAACTTTGCTGTAACTAAATAAACAGGAAGTGAAGGTGCTACACCTTAAGTATTTAGTTGATAAGTGTTTCAGCCAGTCAGAGGTTGATCTCTTTATCTCAATGGATAATTGAAATTTCTTGATTTTCAAATTAAAAATGGCCCACTACTGGAACATTTAACTTACAGTGACTTTTTTTTTTAATTTCTCAGTTAATTGTTGATTATGACATTGTTTTAAAACATAGGACTAGATAACCAGCAGGCTCTACATAGAGTTTGTAGTCACTGCTGACATAACAGACTGATTAAGGAAAAAGTTATTTCTAGACTACTCCTTAATTATAACTGAAGGTACAGAATTTTCATTTTTATGGAACAGATGTGAACTTATGTGAAATTTTTTTATAGTTGCAAATAGATGCAAAAAATAAGCAATTCGTGAATAAACCCGAATTCGTGAAAAATACCTTATTTTTTTATAAATAGGTACAAAATACATAGCTTTTTTCTTGAAGAAAGAAAGAAAATTACGTTAAATAATCTTTCAAGTGTAAACCCAAGAATAAAATAATCTTCATATTTGGGTTCGATGCCCAAAATTAATGAACGAATTCGAAGATTCAAGTTACCCATTGGCGCATTAGTGAAATAAATTAGAAGGCTTGAAAGCAATTCTTGAACAGTGAACTCATGGGATTTGGACCGAAACAAAATATTAAAAACTGCATCTAAAAAAAACTTTAATAAACTTTTGTTACACATGAAATTAAATACAACAAAGGAAGCCCATTTCCCCATTTGACAATTATTTTACCCATGTGTAGCTGCAAATATGACCACCTTAAATCAAATTATATTGCTAGAAAGTTTTTTAAAAATTCCTTTCTTCAGAGCATTTCCTCAAAATGAACTGGTTGATGGGTACATCCAGCTTAATAACCTTATGTTATAATCAGTAAACAGGAATGAAGATCCTAATGTTACAGGTATATTGTGAGGTAACAAATGTTATTTTCCAGCCTTTGCTGAAGCAGCTTTACTGAGCATTGGGAGCCAAACTAATAATGTAGATGCAGAATGCTTCTTCCATAATTATGTCATTGTTATGGACTGAAGAATGACTTTATAAAGCAGTCAAATGTCTAAGTTAAAGCAATGTAGCTTTTAATTAACATTGAATATAAATTTGATGTGTATAAAAAATGTTTCAGAAGTAATTAATGTGAATTTTAGCAAAATTTTAAATTTTCAGGATTCATTTCTGCAAAATTACTGTTTTATTAGTGAAAATTCCATACATCTAATTATAACAGTTGTTATGGTTCTTGAACAAGCATGCTTTTTTGCTATTTCAGTCTGAAGAAAAATTTTCTGAAGAAGCATGCTAGTATATTCCTCGGCACTTACTCAGCAAAGTTCATAGCACTTACTAACACTAAAATCAATACATTTTAAGGATAACCCACAACAGTTTGGCAAGTACAAACCAGACATTTTTATCAGTACACCGCAAGGGGAGAAGGGGACTTATTTCTAAATGAATTAGTGATACACATACACAAAGAAGAAAAAATACTTTGTTAAGGAGAACAAAATTTTTATATTTTAAATGCATCTCTGCCAACCTGCAGGGGGAGGGGGGGAGGTAAAAAATTTAATTCAAAACAGGAATCAATTTTTACTCATACAGCATGGGAGGTTTAAATAAAGGAATGCTGAAGGGAAAATATATATTCTCTAGACAGAGGGGAAAGATTAAATGGGAAAAAAATGAGAACATTAAATTGCCAAACAATCCAAAAAATTACCTTGTCATATCCGTACATCAATTAACACCAAAATCCATATATTTTACAGATAATCTGTAAAAGTTTACAGGTATGCAAATATCATGAAATATTTCTTATAAAAATGAATTTCTACCAATAGTGTTGTGCTATGAATATCCCTCCTCCCCCAATATTTTAAGGACTGGCCAACTTTATTAATATAATAACCATCCTTATAATCATCATCATAAATTTAAATTTAATTAATGAAATTTTATAGTAAATAAATTCCTATTATTTTCAAACAAATGTAATTGCATTTCAATTACAAATTAGTGTATTCAACAAAAGTAGGATTAAATTACTTTATTTTCATCCAAAAACTTCATTTTTATTGCAACATCACATCTTAGCTTTTCATATTTTTCTTTGTGTGAGAGGAAATTTTTTCTTGCTTCTTCTGCCTTAGATGACATATTTCCTTGATTAGTTTGCATTAATTCCTCCAAATCATTTCGATATGCATCATATTCTAACCTGAAAAATAGTGTTCGGAGTAAGAACTAACAGTAACAAACATATTTGTATTTAAATTGTAAGTACTAATATAATTAATATTTCAATGGTCACAACTGTTTTTAATATCTCAGAGGAATAAGGGACCAAATTCCAGGGAAAAAAAAGAGACCTTGTAAAACACTACGCACAACATTTGCTACACATTTGATTTTTTTAAACATGCCAGCTGAGCTGATATTTTTAAATCCGTCCCTAAAAAATAATTTCTTAAACACAGGTCACATGTGGCAGTGGCATCTCCTGACTTTAAACTCTGGGTATTGGAAGACTGCAAACTTGTTTTCACTCTACACCGAGTTCATTTTGTAGCATATAAAAGGGGTGGGATGTTATCAAGCTTATAACTCCCCACCCAATTCAGGATTAACCTATTTGTCTTCCAACTTTTCAAAGACACAACAGTGAACATTCTCTTCTGTGCCGAGTTATTTTTTTTCCTTTGCATGGCCGTTGGGGCTCAGCCTTTTGCTAAGTGGACAATCAAAGATCCAATTTGAGAAACACCACTGGACACAATAACTTTAACGTTGTGCCTTTGCAACAATGGAAGCAAACAGGTTAAAGTGGTTTTCAAGACTGACCTGTTCCCTTCCATAAAAAAGAATGACTTACTTCTTTGGACATTTTATACTTATTACTAAGTATAGGAAGTTTTAATAATTTGAAAAATAAATTCATATAAAATCAGCCATATTTAAACATCAATTAAATATAGATTTTCAAAAATTTAAAGATTAAAAATAATTTATGATTCTCGTAATTTAGTTACCAAAATGCACAGATGCATTTCAGTAAAAATTAGATTTCAATGAAAGCAATTTTATGTCTCAGCTATTCAGAGTTCACTACTAACTAATCTATTACAATAAATAAATTACTTGCTTTCTTGAGAGAAAACTAGTAAAAACACCTTTCACATTAATTGATATGATATTGAAGCAAGGCTGATCAACTGCATTACTTTATTAGGCAAGTTGGAGTGTATAGGCTGATTATTTTACCAACTATGCGAAAAATTCCAGAGCTGGGGCATAGTTGGTAAAATAATCAGCCTATACACTCCAACTTGCCTAATATACTTGAAAGGTTGATATATTCACTTTCTAAAAATGTATAAAACTGCATTACTGTTTGAATAATTCAGTTAGATAAGGTCATCTTAAAACCTTTGACAAGTCAGAAAACAATGGGGAAATACTGGATCAGACCAGGAGTCTCCCAAAGGAGAATATCACAAGTTTTGTGGGGTACAAAGCAAGGGAAGGCGGGAACGTTTCTGAGACACAAGACGTTGAAATTCGGAACGCCTTTTCTTGCTTAAGCTCCAGGTGGAAGGCTCAAAGTGCATGCACTTATCAACATACAGGGAACCAAGGCAAGCTGTTGCACCAACAAAGCAATGCCTCATCTCACTTTTCTTCTTGAATGCTTGTCGTGGAATCAGTGGCGTATGCAAGGGAGGGGGGGGGGGGAGGTAGGGATTTAACCCAATCCTGCATTTGCTTTTTCTGAAAAAGGAAAAAAAAAAATTTGAAATTTCAATACATATGGCTTCACCGCTGGAAATGGCTTGCATATTCAGAGGTTAAGAGTGGTGCTTCTTGCAAATTTTGTGTACTTTTCGCCCCAAGTTGCCGGTTCTGGCAAGCAACCTTTAGGCCAACTGTGCAATGTAAAATTTGACAACTGGAAAAAAGCTGTAGAGCGATTTTCTGAACACAAGAAATGTCTTTATCACAAAAAATCAATCGAAACTGCGGGGACATTAAACGGGGGATATTTTACTTGGAAAGATGAAACCTGTGGATGAACAAGTTGACAGTGCAGCAAGCAGAAGAATGCGTGAAAATGCCACTGAAACATTCTCTGAAATATTCAGCGAATGTTTTCTTTTCTTATGCTAACAAGCAATGGATCTTCCATACAAATCCCTAGAATAACGGGAAGACAGAAAAATTGCGCTAATTTTCCCTCATCGACACCCGAAACATATTTCAGAGTTAGTGTATTTATTCCATTTATGGAAAATTTTATAACACAATTAGACTTAAGATTTGTATCGCATCGTGATATTTTGAAAGGATTTTAGTGCCTTCTTCCTGCCAATCCTTTCATTTGCCAACCTTCAAACATAAAGGCTTTTGAAGCGCTAGTGGAATTTTATGCTCAAGATTTGGATATCTGTAAAGAAAGCCTTAAGTCTGAACTAAAACTCTGGTATAAAAGATTTAAAGGATTAGTGAAGACAGAGGTAGTGTTCCAGAAACTGCGGTGGATGCTCTTGGAATATGCAATAAAGATGTAACACCAAACATTTTCAAACTCCTAGAAATATTGGTCATTCTACCTGTTTCAACGAGTGCAAACGAAAGATCTTTTTTGACTTTACGCCATTTAAAAACTTATTTATGCAATTCAACAGGTAATAATAGAATGGATGGATTGGCGCTCTTAAACATTCATAGAAAATTTACCCCAGCTGTAGAAGACATTTTAAACAAACTTGCAAAAAAAACTCCGTCATTTGGATATTACTGTATAAATCAATAAATTTTTAGCATGTTTGTATACTGGTCTAATTCCCTATTTGTTGGTAAGTTATTTTTTCTTATTTTTTGGTCAAATTCATTGGTTTTCTATAGAATATTCACATTTATATGGTTATTATTTAGGTAGATGTTACATTATGAGTAGTTTTTTCTGGCTTGATTAATTACTACTTTTTAATAAAAATAAAATATTTTACCTCTTATTGTAAGAAAACTGTGTTCTTAAAAAATCAAATCAAAATTTAACTAAACAATGTCTAAATAAAAAGTCAAAGTTGTCTAGCAGTCTAAATTAGGGAAATAATAGTGCTTTATTACATACTCTAATTTCTTTTAGTAGTTTCAGAAAATTATGAAACCCTCCCTGTGTACGCCACTGCGTGGAATGTTTAGCTGCGCTATGCTTCAGCATTTGTCTCATTCAGATAAAAAAGGGGAAAGCATTACAATTCTGCAAATCAATTCGATAAAATTATTGAAGATTATTTTTTTATTTTTGATTGGGCACTGACACACAACTTGTACATCCAGAGAAAACGCCACTATCATGAGGAAAGGAGGCATTACCATTTTACATAAAATGGACAGGCAACAGAACAGAATATTAGATTGCTGTAGTTTAAAATATTTGCAGTCCTAATTAAAAAATGCAAAGAGCCTCTCTTACATCACATACATGTATTTCTTCCTTTCTTGCATTTTAACCTCTTCACCGCCTTGAAAAGAAAAACTTTTCTTCCCTTTTTCGCCGAAGCTTCCACTGGGAAAACTAACAGAAAACGGCTTGGTACTCAGCCATACAAATGTTGGTTTCCCTGCTCAGCTAATGTCATCCCCCCTATTCAAATGTCAAGAAATTACACGGCACAACCCACCCACTGTGCACAGAGTGAGCAGGGAGATTCACCCCCAGTTTTTCAAGGAATTCTGTGGTTTTGAGAGAGGGCGAGGGAGGGGGGGGGGGGATCATAGGAGGAGCAACTTTCACCGGGGAAAAGATTATGAAGTGTCAAGCATTCGCTGATAAATTTTGTAAGGCTTTATTGCAATTAAGTGAATTTTTATTGTGTGATTTAAATATTAACGCCGTTTAACCAAAGTTTTTTGATAAATGTGTTGGCCGTGATGAAAATCACGCGAGATGCAAAAAAAAAAAAAAAAAATCGAAAATGTTTACTTACAAGTGTACATTTGTAAAAACTATAAACCTGGAAAAGCAATAAATTTTTAATACTCTTAAGTATATCACGGCTCAGAGGTTATTCGGTGAAGTAATATTTTTAAAATCCTTTCTTCCTAGTAGTTCAATAAATGTTACTAATTTAGTACATAATGCACCTTAGGTGCGAACATTCTGGCTGTCTGGAAATATCTGACGGTGTTTATTTTTTACTCTGGTTAAAAGTTAAGAGACTATTTTAAAGTAATATTCTTCAATGAAATAAAAATTACAGATTCTCCCTTCCAGGAGAATATTAGGAATCTTAACCGTAATTAAATAATTAAAAGAGCAATGCGCTCTTTACTTTTAGTTTCGGCTGTACGTCAAAGAAGAGCACTTAATATCTTAGAAGAGCTTATTCAAAGCTTTTAAACAGTTCCTTGTTCATTGTGTAAGTTTTTCCTATGAAAACCGAGGACCGATATATATAAATATATAATATGCTAATAAGCAAGGCTGTAGCCAGTGGGAGAATCATGGGGATTTAAAATTTAGTCAATGCATTAGTAGCGTTTTACTTACGATGACTCTTACTGTAGAGATATTCTATGAAATTTATATGCAGAAACGAACCTTTTGCCTTTAAAAAGATTCTTGTTGTTAAAAGGACACAAGTATGTGATGAATTAAAAATAACAATAATTATCCCCCAAACCATAGTGGTAAATCTGGGAAAATCAATTTGTAGTCAAATTAACAAATTCATTGCTGTGTATAAATAGCTCGCTGAAATTAAATTATTCTCCGTTGAGAGAAGTTTCTTAATAGCTCAGCCCCATTCTATATGGCCTAGCACCAGAGGCAAGGGCTTACCGTAAGCCCTAACATTCCCCGCAATGGGGGGGGGAGCCTCTAAGCTGAACGGGACCTCCAAAGTTTCACCTCTGTATTTTTAAAACAGTGAAATTTAGATTTTTTTCTTTAAATAATTACCCCCCCCCCCTTAACTCAGAGCCTTATTATCCCATGGGCAAATTGGGACTTTGCCCAGGGTCCCCAATTTCAAATATTTTTCTGAAATATATTTTTTATATCAAAATTTTATGAAAAATAAAATAAATTTCATAGATAGGGGCCCCCAAATTCTCCAATGCCCGGGGTCATAATCAGGCTATACCTTAACTTGTGCTATATCTTCTGCAGTTTTCCTTAACTTGTTTATAGTCTGCTTTTACTTTTGCAATACTGAGTCCATGAGTCATTCCATTTTAATTCAAATAGTAATTGCCTTCGATCACCACTACATCCTCTCTCCCCCCCCCCAAGTACAAAAAAAGAAAAAAATACAGAAGCCCACAAAAACCTGTGTGTATTTACTATATCATTACTTCACTTATAATAGTAAAGGTTACTCCCATTTGTATATAATGCGAATGATTATCTTAACCAAGAATAAAAATATTTCAATTACACCCAAAGCGATGTGATGATTATGGTTTGTACTAATGTAAACCAAAACTTTTATTGCCACGACTCCAAAAATTTAGAAAAGTTGCGCTCAAAAAACGTAATAAAATCCACCCTGTTGTTTTCAGTGGAAATGTTTCATAATTATGTAAAAAAAAAAAAAAAAAAAAAAAAAAATGTAGAAAAAATAATACACGCTACACAGTGGCGGATCCAGAAAGTCTGTTTTGGGAGGGACTAAATTTTGAAAAAAGCTTATTTAACCCAAACAAAATGTACAATAAAGCAAAATTTTAGTCTAAACCAATGTAAAAACTTTTGGGAGGGGCTAAATGATTAAAAAAGATCACTTTACATACTCTATGTGCATAATGAAGCAGAATGTTACCCTTTAGCAATCTCTTTTTGGGGGGGGGGCTGAAGCCCCCTAGCCCCTCCCCTGAATCAGCTACTGACGCTACATAAAAATCAGAAAATTGCCCATTCTCCGAATTTCAACATTTGTTTGGAATTTTTAAGTTAGAAAATGGTTTTATTTGGATAATAAAAATAATAGCCACATGTAGATCATTATCAGTTATATTAATTCGTAATTTTGGGGATTTTCAGAAAAAAAATATAATAAATTTTTTTATTTTTCAGTTCTTCTGGAATATCCTTCCTACTAATTCACTATGTTCCGTAAACGTCAGTTTTTCGGGTTTTAAGTATTTCTGCTAAAGAGGGAGAATTATAAAAATTGTCTATTGTTACACAGTAGCCCTTTTCTAAATATCTGTCCAGTAAGGTCATTACGGCCTTTACACCAGTTCCGTTTTGTTTGTATCCTGGCTAGTATTTCGTCTTTTTTCCGGTGTATATCATCAAATTCGAAACGTATCCAGACGATGATTCACAGAGCACGAAAAAATTTATCCCGAATCCTGCTCATTTAGACGGTATAATTTCCACCCGAGCCTTCCTTTGAAAATCAGAAGAGATTCATCAATTGATAAATCTCTCTCGGGTGTGTAACATTTCTGAAAATTTTTTACAATAATATGCATTACTGTTTCGATTTTTTAAAGTGGATTATTCTGGTTTTCTTCATCCACGTAGCTCTCATTATCATAAAAGTGCAAAAATTTCATGATCAGGCTAAACCTTTTTTCTCTCATATTTTTGACAAAGTAAGGCGTTTCCAAAACTGGAATTTTCGACAAGTACAGCGACTCTCGGGTTTTTCCTGAAATCCCTCTAGAATCAGCAACGATAAAAACAGCAGCATTTCCTTTTTATCAGTGTTTGCCCATTCTGTGCATCTTGATTTTGGAGTAACATTGTGAGTATTGAAATACTGCAAAGCAAACAAATTCGTTTGTTCCACGATTTGTTCAAGAACAGCATCATCAAATAATTTTGAGAAAAACTGTAGAGGATCGGTTGGGTCGTCAATTTGAAATAAAATACCGGGTGACTCTGTGAAATGAAATCGAGGCGGGGCTGGTAACGGAGAATTAATATCTAATTTACACCAATTACGAACAGATGAGATATCCACAGAATCACTATCACTACTAGAATCAGTCTCAAAAAAATAATCAGATACGCTGTCACTGACGCACATCATAATTAAAATCAGCTGTCAGAGAACTCTTGAAAATAATCTGAAATTTACACGCGTAAGAGAAAATCGGAATTGATGTTTGAGGGAAGCAAATAGCAAAAAGAAAATGCAATATATGTCTTGCTTGTCTATTTGAAAAGGAAAGGAAACTCCATTATTTTCCCACTCCCGTACACTTTTAAATTTTTCCGAAGAGTTTTTCCACGAAAATTTACAAAAACAGTCTGTAAAGGAGCTCTCCAACCCAAGATTTCTTTTTATTAGTGACAATCACCTTGTCTAAGCTATTGTTAGCAGGCTTTACAGATAGAGTGATAACACTGGAATAGATCTGCACAGAACAGTATCTGCCGTTAAGCCTCCACAGTTATAGTTAAACATTGTAAGTAAAACAGTAAGTAAAATAGCGATTGTAGCGAAAAAATGGTGTAACTTACACCCAGACTCGAGGTCTTTGTGCAGTTCATACGATTCGTTTTCCAATGAGGAAATGCAACGGAAGTATACTTTTGTTCTATTATTACTAGGGATTGCAGGAAAGGCCACCTTTTGAGATGCTCTAAGCAATTTAGAGAAGGAAAATAAAATAATGTATTAGAGAGAGAGAGAGAGTACAAAACACACAATTTTCCAGGAATCGATCCGACGCTAATTACAGCTGATAAAGGTCATTTTATTATTTTTGATAACAATGATCCTCAACTTAAAAAATATTAATATCAACAAATAAAATACCTCAAAGATAAACGCATTGATTACAACGCAAGGCTCCTAAAAATCTGAATTGAGCCCTACTTTTAACTTCATAGTTTCTCGTGAATATTAAAGCTGGAGTGTATATTTAGTGTCCAGGGGGGGGGGGGCATAGGGGCACGTACCCCCAGACGAACTAAATTTACACTGTAGAGATGAGTGACTTGTTTTGTAAATTCTAGTGATTTCATAAGAAAATGCGACAAAAAATGTTTTGTGCCTCCTCCAGAATTATTATTATTATTATTTTTTTTTTTTTTTATCCGCCATTGAGAGTATCTACATACTCTTTTTGTGCAATGCGATCACCCCTTTTGCTTTTAAAAGAATCCTTAGATATACAGTTTTATCACAATGGAAATAAATTTTATTTTCTAAATAATGTTTAGATTTTAAAGTATATATGAACTTACAAGTAAATAAAAATAATAAAATTGCTCTTATAGATTAGTTTTTATCCCGATCAGAGAGATATTTTAATGACTGATTTAACTTTATGTATTCGTGGTAAAATCATACAAGCCGGTGCGCACCCCATGTAAACATGGCGACAGTTGCTGGAGCTTGGCGGCCGCCAAGCTCCAGCGACTGTCGCCAACCATTTTCCACGATCAGCACATTAAAATTGCACATATATTCCACTAAAAATGAGCAACCAGTGGACCGTTTTTAACTAAAAAAACCTCAGTGGATTCAGCAACCTAGTTGTACAGCTTTCTAAACTAGGCAACCAGTGGTCCGTTTTTAACTAAAAAAACCTCAGTGGATTCAGCAACCTAGCTGTACAGCTATCTAAACTAGGCAACCAGTGGCCCGTTTTTAACTAAAAAAACCTCAGTGGATTCAGCAACCTAGCTGTGCAGCTATCTAAACTAGGCAACCAGTGGTCCGTTTTTAACTAAAAAAACCTCAGTGGATTCAGCAACCTAGTGTACAGCTATCTAAACTAGGCAACCAGTGGCCCGTTTTTAACTAAAAAAACCTCAGTGGATTCAGCAACCTAGCTGTGCAGCTATCTAAACTAGGCAACCAGTGGTCCGTTTTTAACTAAAAAAACCTCAGTGGATTCAGCAACCTAGTTGTACAGCTATGTAAACTATGCAACCAGTGGACCGTCTTTAACTAAAAAAACCTCAGTGGATTCAGCAACCTAGTTGTACAGCTATGTAAACTACACAACCAGTGGACCGTTTTTAACTAAAAAAACAACAGTGAATTAAGCAACCTAGTTGTACAGCTAATGTAAACTGGGCAAACACCGGCCCGTTTTCAACTCAAAAAAACATCGGTGGATTAAACAACCTAGTTGTACACCTCTTATAAAGTCAGTATGATTAGAATAGCACGTAAATAGCACTTACGAAAACATAAAACACATCGAATATCAATTTAAAATTCACATTAAAAACCTTAAACATTGCAAAGATTCGTTAAAAAAGAGCACTTACCTTTATTTTATTTTTTTAAATAACCGCTCAGAAATGTCCCCAACACCCACCGGCTTATAACGTAAAACCAGCATGCTTTCTTTTATTTAGCTCTATATTCACACCATATTTCTATCAAACACACACAAAAGAACGCTCCTTTTCCTTTCAAAACATAAAAAAAAACACCATATTCCACACATAAATACTGACGACGAAATTCCCCGATACGCTTACTAACCTACGATACACTTACTAACCTACGATAAAACAGAATCAAAACCACAAGGAAAATCAAACATTAACTTAATCCACTCTATCACCAGCCACAAACAAACAACTATCGTCTTCAAATAGCACTGAATGAAAATCCCATACTTCAAAACACCCAGTGTTTCTCTTTGGTTACTAGTCTAAACAATCACAGGCAGGGTACTTCACTCCAGCTGAGCATCGCCCATGACGGCGCCAGAGCCAACGCCAAATCAATTTGTAAACAAAACATCAAAATGTAAACAGCACCGTATACGGAATATAGTCCGTATTCGTTAATTATTCTATTTAAGCCGTAAAATTAAATCTGAAAATTATTTTTAGTTATGTGTATCATTTTAAATGATTTTTTAATACCTTATGCATTTTATATATTTGACTACATTTTAAATGCTTCCAGATAAATCATTATACTTTTTATCTGATTTCGCATTACTTTCCCTCCCCGCATAAATAAATAAATAAATTTAAAAAAATTCCAATGGACTATAGTTCTGTGTTATAATTATTTTTATTAGTATCAAAATACAACAGAGTTTCAAAATAATCGATACGAATAATATGTCATCCGTGTTGTAGATTAAGCATTAACAGAATTTCTTTATGATTTTTACATAAGCAAGCATTCCTCTTGAAAACGATCAATTAAAGAAATAATTAAAATCTTTACATAACTTAATGGATTAAATTCATCATAAGTTGCTAATTATTTTATTTGATTGTTTTTTGAACAATAACCAGAATTAATAATACCGAATCGGACCTACAGATTTAACGTGTGAGTTTCATCTGTTTTAGTTAGATCCTTAGTCCTATTTTCTATCAATAAAATGTTTCTGGCCTTTTATAAAATAAATTATATTTGTCTAATATTGGCCTTTAGACATTCAAACCCAAGCCAAGCCAACCCCCGAACAAGGTGCAGTAGTATATATTTTTTATTTTGAATATAAAGTAGTTCAAATTAAACATAACTAAAGGGTTTTATGTATTAAAAATGGTTTTTGACCAAATATGTTATTTTATGTACCAGTTTATTTATTTTTTGCAGTTTTCTTTACTTCTTTTCCTCATTCTAAAATCTAAATATTAGTGTAATGACTTAAAACAGACTAATAATGTACTTGTAGTAATGTACAATGTACTAGTAATGATTACCCATTGAAACGCTGAAAAACTCGTAAAAATATTAAAGTGTGATGTTAAAATTCGGGTTTCGAGACTTTAAAAATTAACAGTGAAAATTTTAGATTTTGTTTTATTTTTTTTTCATAATTTTAATTAAAATATTTGTGTTTAGCCTTCGAACAAATGAAAAAACAAAAGAAAACCCACAAAGATAATGCTTATTTACCGGACATAAGTTTCCAATATATTTGTAAATGAGAAAAGGCCAGAGAGAGAGAGAGAGAGAGAGGTATTTGTCTTGTAAATGACACTTTGCGCTTCTCTTTTTATCAATTCCTCAGAAAAACTCTCACGGCAGTGGAGCATCAGGGGGAGGGGGGTTTGTTTCTAATTGGGGAATGGGGACGCTCACTATCTCCCTCCATCTCCCTCTTCTAGCCCAGGATAGCTATGAATGGAACGTAATAAATAACATTCGTTTTACTTGACCAAACAAACGGGGGAAGGAACGAGACAGAATTGAATGCGCCTGCGATTTAGACTCGGGGCTGCCGAAAAACGTACAGTTGGTTCTGGACGAAATAGATCGTCGGAGCCGAAAATCGTAGGGTCTCAGATGACGGATATATTTGGGGCAGCTGGTCAAGGGGTTAAGTTACAGATACATTACAGATTCAACACAGATACATTACAGATTACTCACAGATACGAGAGTTGATTCTTACATTTTTAAGACAGCAATTAAGTGTACGTTTTCAATAAAACATGAAATCATCAGCTTTTATTAGTAATAAAAACAGAAAAGTGTCATGTACACAATGGGTTAAATGAATTTGTAACATATGCTGAAGTGCAATATTGCTCTACCAGACACTATGTCTGCTTTTATTATACATACAACTAGTCACTAGTATTACTACTAGTAACAATTTTGATAAAAGAAAAAATATGTATACACCATTTTAATTAATTCAAATGTATATACATACTCATACATATTATTTAATTTTATGGGAATTAATAATTTTTTTAAAGGTTACTGAAAGCTATCATTAAAAAAAAAAAAAACTAGGAAAAACATTCTTTGTTAATGAGAGTTAAGCACACTTCATTAAAAATAATCTTTTAATTCATTGAAAATCTGAAAAAAACTCCAGAAAAATCCAAAATACAAAGAAATATCTTTGCAAAATTATCAGACTTCTGAAAAATATATGTCAAGGCCAGCCCTGCGAAGCCCTCACGAATGAGGCGCAACACGAGTGACTCAACAACAGCTCTCAAAGCGAGAACCTGTAAAGGCTTTAACAGCTTCCCCCCCTGATTAGAAAATGTAAACGACCACAGCATAAGAACTCTCACCCCTTTTTTTTTTGGAAGATAGATTCGAGAGAGCAAAGGCCCCAAGGCGGCAAGTGCTGTGTGCTTCACAGATATGACGATTGAACGACATATAATGTAAAATTTGATCTTATAGATGTTTGTAAATATAATTTTAAAATATTAATGGAAGTAGTTATTCAATCCTAGACACCAGCCTACTATTCATTTTTAATATATATAGTTAATTTAATTCTTTCTATAATAGCTAATTCAGTGCATGTAATGAATGAAAATATACTTATTCACAATAAGAATGCAAGAAGACAGCATGTGGAAGAATTAACGAAATTTTCGATGTCGCATGGGGAATTAGGTAATTTGTTTAAAATTACAAGATTTTTTTTTACTCTATTCTCAGATTTTTTTCTTGATAATTTTCAATCATCCTAGAAAAACCAAGAACAAGATGATTCAAAATTTTCAGACTTTGTAAATTTTCTTTTGCGGGGATTTTCCCAAATTTATAAAATTCTGAGATATTTCCCCCGAGCTCTGTTGCCACTCAGCATGAGGTCCTAAAATAACAAAAATAAATTAAAGCAGGGAGATCGGGAAAAAAGGAGGAATAAACAGTAACTTTTAACTACTTTTAATATAGACAAGTAGAACATTGAAATCTGCCATTTTTAATGCTAAAAATGATCCCCCTGAACAGCCTGCATTGTTCTTTATCAGCAATACATAGTATCTGATACTTTGTATGAATAGAAATATATACACAACAAAAGCTCGGGAAACATCAAATGCCAGATACATGAAAATTCTCTACAGTTGACTGTATAAATAAAATAAAGTTTGCAAGAAAAACCAAGGAAGGGGTTGGGAGAGGGTTGAATCTAATGCACATCAAACTTTTTGTTGTTGTTGTTTAAAGATTATAGGGCACCTTATGACAGTCTGAAACCTGGAAAGATAAAGAAAACGCACTTCTGTTATTAGTTTTTAAAAAAGTCAGCATATCTCAAAAGTCTTAAGTGGCTAAAACAAATTCAAGGATCTTCAATATCTGCATTTTTGTACAAAATTAAACTATTCTGCAAAGCTTTAATTGCACTAACTTAAATTTGAAAAAATATAACAACATATTTTTTTAAAACACACGATATGAAAAAATGTGTGTGTGTGTGTGGGGGGGGGGATAGAGTTCCCGTCTATGCACAGGAAAGATAACAATTACATGAGCAAAGAAAAATAACACTGAAGAACAATTTTGTCTAATAATTTTTTTTTAAAATTAGTAACTCTTTTTCAGTATTTAGAATCTTTAACTTTTCAGTAGCCATCCTAAAATTAGGAATTCTTTTGTGCACTTGACTTAGATTCGTCCCGATATTCTCGGATAATTGTAAGGATCCCATTCAGTATTTATTTAGTTATGTTATTCGCCATGGCACAGATTTAAACATGTTTACAAGTGTAAACACTGACTGGACTAATTTAAAGTAGATTCAAAAAAAAAAAAAAAAAGCAGATAAAAAGAAAGGACGTGTTATTTTTTCATCTGTGTTCCACTGTCTTCTCAGATTGAATCATTAAAATTCGAGGGTGAAAAGGTAGTTAAAGATCCATATTTCAATTTCTATTTTTTATTGTAAATAATCAGGATCAGTAAAGTTTCTTGTGTTTGACATTTGTGTGGATGGGCTCCTCAGTCAGTTTGCAATTAGGTTAATTACAGGTGCTTTTCATTTGATAGTTACCACAGCACGACTTTGGAATGGCTAGAACCCATTGTGAAAAAGAGAAAATAGGGACCATTTACAAGGAAAAGACTTTTAGAGAGTTCTAACTAAAAAAAGATACTTTTAGGGGAAAAAAAAATGACTATTTGGAGGCCCTGATATTTGGGGCACTTTCAATAAATTAGTAAAATTAACTTTAACTTATAATGTAATTAAATTTAATTACATTATAAAAGTTACATTTAGATGTTTTTAAATAATCTGGTTAAATATTGTGTTTAGAATAATGAACAGCGTTTTGGCAGAACTCTAAACACATTAGATTTAAAATAAAAATTCAGCTTTGCAAATAAACACATCAAAATATATTACTGGTGTCCTTGAGTTATGAATTAATGTTGTAGAAAAAAATGTCAAAATATTTGCTTTAAATGGCCTTTTAAGTAATAAAATTGATATATATTTGATTGATAAAATATTTTAACGTTTTCAAGTTTTAGAAAAGACAATAATAAAAAAGTTGACTGTAAATTGATACAACAGAAGGAGGATTTTATTAATGAAAAGACATAATGTATACTCAAGCATTTCTACTCATACTGCAGCCAGTAGCTTTTTTTAAGTTCATAGAATGAAACTTAATAATCCAATAAGGTAATTTTTTTGATAAACAAATTACTGCCGCTACTGAATGCGAATGTGGGAAAGTTTCTGGTGACAAGCAAATACAATATAAACTCCTGTTTGTAAAAAATGCAACACCATGAAGGAATCCTCAGAATCAAATGAAATTGAATGCACAAATGACTTGTATTAGTACAAATAAATGATTAAATTTTCAAAGAAACAATATTAAGTGTCCGAAATCAGTATTAGGTGTGGCCACCATGGGCTGCAATAAGTCCTGCTATCTGACGTAGCATAGAGTCAGATTTTGAACGTATGCTTGGGGAAGAGTATTCCATATTTCTTTCAGGCATACCCATAGTTCATCTGTTAAAGCTCTAAGACAAGGATCACGAGCAAGATGCCGACCAATGAAATACCACACATGTTCAATAGGTGAAATATTTAGCGAATACGCAGGCCACAAAAGAAGCTGTATGTTTTCTGCTGAAAAGAAATCTTTCACATTTCTTGCCGTATGTGGGCAGACGTTATTGTGCTGAAAGATAGCTCCAGGAATGCCTTGAAGGAAAGGAAACACTTCGGGCTCCAACACTTCTCTGATGTACCTGTAGCTGTTAAGATTATGCACAATTTGTAGCAGCTGAGGTCGTCCATGGTATACAATCACACCCTAGACCACATCCCCCGGGCAGTGGCAGATTAATGAATGTTTGTCGGGGAGGGGGGGGAGGCAGTTTGTTAGAAGATTGATATATACATCCATTTTATGGAAGTAAAAAAGTATCTTTTGCATTAATTTCTTTAATTAAAGGGGGGCACGCAGTCACCCCCTCCACACACCCTTTAATCCGCCTTTGTCCCCGGGTGTTCGTCCACTATGATGTCCGATAATGCACCTCAGAAGGTAATGTTCACCAGTATAGTGCTTAACATGAATGTGGCCATCATGGTGCCACAATTTAAAGCAGGATTCATCAGAAAATGCCACTTGTTGCTAATCCGCACACCAATCTCTATGTTCAAGAGCCCATTACAGCTGTAAGTGTTGATGGCTTTTTGCTTGAGGGGAATTGTGTATAAAGGAGTTCGCACATGCAGACGTCGACAAATTATTGTTATTAACAACGACAAATTATTGTTATTAATGTTATTAAAAAAGCAGACAGTGATACACCTGTAGCAGTGAACCAATATGCTGCCAACTGTCCAGATGGAGCTGTATGCTCTATCTGCATCATACGGACCAAGTGTCTATGATCGAGCATTGACATCATTTTTTAGCACCCACTCCTGGATTTTCGAGTTTTTTGATATATCAGGACAAAAATATGTGAAAATGCTCTGTAAGACTGCATATTATAAATATGTATCTTCTAATATATAGAAAAACTACTAAAATATTAAATTTAAAAATCTTATTTACAGACTGAGTAAAAACTTTGAGAGCAGTAAAAAATTTTGAGAAAATGGAAAAATGAAATAAAAGGGATTCAAATATTATTGTATTATTAATTTTTTAAGTAAATTGTTAAGAAATAATGTAACAAACAGAATTAATAAATTATATTATCAGAAAAAGTCGCATATACAAAACTGGTATATGGATGGACCAGACGGATGGAAGTACTATTAACACGATTTAACGAAAGAAAAAGGAGTATTCCCCAGGAGCCAATAAGGTGGAGGAACTGTGATGGCCTGGCGGAGCTTTGCTTAAAATGGTGGGTGCAGGGCCAGAAGCAAAAATTTTAGAAGAAAAATAGGAGAGAAAAAGAAAAAAAAAGGGGGGAAAAAGGAGCTTTTTACTGTTCTTTGGGAGATCAATCTATCTATAAATACGTACTAAACAAACTACATAATTAAAAATTTTAACTGTGAATTTTTTCACACTAAAAGACAACAAGTCACAAGACTAAAAACTTCTTTCCAGTACCCGTCAATTGGCTGTCTGTCATCATCAGAACGTTCATTAAAGCTTTTTACAATTAGATCAACTTCGTCATCTAATCTGTAAGCTTGGTATCCCAAAACTGTTTTGTCTATAATTTCATTAGACAAATTTAACGGTGCTAAACAAACACATAAGCATTGAATGGCACTGTCATTCTGAGAGGATCTGAGAGCTGGATGCAGCTGCTCCAGATCTTTCAAAAATGAATGATTTATAGGCAAAGATTGTTTCAGTAATTTGCAAAAATTTACTAAAAATGCTCGCATGCCCATTCATGCTCCCTTTGCATCATTTTCCCTAATCTGTGACAGCGATTCTCATTACAAAATAATAATAAAAGCAACCCTTGCTCCATGTTAAAATTACCCCCAAAAGTGTTAATTCAAACAACTGGATTTGGATTAAACCAATATTCAATATTATTTCATCATTGTTTCCTGAATTTATATTTAAAACAAGCTTAAGCAGCGATTCCCATAGCAAATTAATTATTAAAATAACCGAAGTTTCATAAATAAATTTTTTCCCAAAAGTGTAAACTTTAACAATGGTCAAACTTTAATTACACCAATATTGTTTCGCCGATAGTTACCCGATTTTATAATTGAAAGAATTTTAAACTGCGTTTCTTCATTAAAGAAGGGGGGAAAATAACTCTCAGCTAACTCAAATCGAAGGCGAAAATAGTTTCGGATCTGCGCATGGGCGCCCATAGGGGGGGGGGGGGGGGCGGCAAGGTAGGGCACTTGCCCCCCCCCCTAGAGATTTAGGTTACTGTCTCATGATGTAAAAAAAATCGCAAAAACAGTACTAAATTTGTTAAAAGTTTGAAATTTGCCCCCCCCCCCCCTGCCCTAGAAAAATTCCTATGGGCGCCCATGGATCTGCGTTTGAGCCCTGTAAAGTTGTTTTTTTAGACCACGGTTTCTGCCAACGCTGCCATGCGTGCGTTTCTGCTCTTACATTATCCCTATGGAAGCTGGACTTCTTCACGCGAGTGATATTTATATTCTTTGGACTCATTCCTAACAGCCTCAACAGATAAGAATAGCCAATCACTGGCTGCACTATCGGCACCGTCATTCTGAAAGAAAGAAAAAAAAGTCAAAGAAAGAACTGTGGGAAAGCGAGGGGGGAAAAAGGAAGAAAAGGCTGAAAATAGGAGGGGGAACTGTATTTAAAGAAAAAAATAGGAAAAAAGGAGCCAATTGAAAAAAAAAAAGGAAAAACAGGAAATAAAGGAGTGCTGTGGTCCCTGGGTGGGGGTTCAATTGTGTTTGTTTCTGGTAAATGAACTCACAAGCATATCAAAGTGTCCTAGCAAGTCATCTTTTGCCCATTGCTGAATCGCTTGTGTTTGGAATATTGCGAACACTTAAAAGTTCTTAGTAGAGTTGCAAAAGCAGTGAGAGCTAACGAGTTTTTGTTAAAAACGAATTGAGGGCTTGCCAGAGATAAAAGATGACAAAAGCTTTTTATCTTCATACTTTTTATTGTTGAACGATGATGTATGAAAATTTTATAGATGAAGATGAACACACAGGTTTAAAGCCACAAAAATAACATATTTATTGCTGGTCTATGTCCACGGACGATTTAGCTTCTTTGTCTGATGTCCGCAGCATCACCTTCACTCTTTAAATTAAGATCCTTCATTAATGGCGAAAGGCAAGTACCAAGTAGACAACATCAGTGGCTGCTGCTGGAGCAGTAGAGGTAGCGGCTGGCTAAAGATCACACCAAGCGGCAGTATTTAAATACCTCCATCTGATCAGGCAACTGCGTCACGGACTTCTGGAACCTGTGACGTGAAAAGGAGAAAAAAAAGCTCTGCGGCAAAACGCCGGGAGTACAGCGCATCTAGTAGCCAAACATGAAAATACAAAGTACCCATGTACGACGCAACACATTTTGCAAGCAAATACGTGCTTGTTCGAAGCTTTAATATAAGAACTTATAACAATGCTAAGTACAAGGTTTAATTGAGAAAAATAAAAAGCCAGAAATGCCTTTAGATTAGGCAGATAATTAAAATTAAATTATCCAGCATCCTTTTAGAATAAAGAGATAAAAAATACATGTCATGGAACCTTGTTCTTTTCAGAGTGAAAAGTATTTATTCTCTTGTTGAAAGAAAAAGAATTTTTTTTAAAAACTTGTTTGAAACAATTTCTTTTGCCATGTCATTGAAGGCGGGACATTATTAGGAAAATTGACTATAAAGGTGAGGTTTATAGTCAATTTTCCTAACAATGTCCCGCCTTCCATGACATGGCAAAAGAAATTGTTTCAAACAAGTTTTTAAAAAAATTCTTTTTCTTTCAACAAGAGAATAACCATATCTTATTAGTGGTCTATGTCCATGGACAATTTAGCTTCTTCGTCTGATGTCGGCAGCATCGCTTTCACTCTTTAAAAAAATAAGATCCTTCATTAATGACGACAGGCAGGGACCAAGTCAACAACATCAGCGGCTGCTGCTGGAGCAGTACAGGTAGCAGCTGGCTATAGATCACTGCGAGCGGCGGTATTTAAATACCCCCATCCGATCAGGCAACTGCGTCATGGACTTCTGCAGACCTGTGACGTGAAATGGAGAAAAAAAAGCTCCGTGGCAAATCGCCGGGAGTACAGCACATCTAGCAGCCAAACATGAAAATACAAAGTACATGTGTACGATGCAAAACATTTTACAATCAAATACGTGCTTGTTTGAAACTTTAATATATGAACTTATAACAACATTAAGTACAAGGTTTGATTAAGAAAAATAAAAAGCCAGAAATGCCTTTAGATTAAGGTAGATAATTAAAATTAAATTAAGGGCGCGGTATTAGTTTGGCAGGTAGGACAGCTCTCACATCACTGAATGTGTCATTTTCAGCTACATATGTCCTACACAGTTTCCCTCTACAATCACGATCTTGGTCAGGAGGTGGGGTACTTCAAAATATTAGACTGACACCCTTCGGAAACTGCTAGTGATCGCAGAGAGGACTCCAAGGACTTAAGGTGCCGACCGGAAACACGGATGTAACATGCACGTTTACAACATGTACACAATGGTCTTTAGTGGTACGTCAGAATCGAACTCACAACCTGCCAGTTATGAGTCCAACACCTTAACCACTGGGTTACACGGTCCTCAAAATAAATTAGTGTTTTTAGAGTGTTGAGGTTGATCAACACACCAACTGTGTGAAAAATTCTAGAGCTGGGAATCGAACCAAGGACTGCTGTTTACGGGGGTTGGTGATTTAACACATCCATGAACTGAAACCAGGTTTAACCTTATCAAGCAATGTCCTGCAATGATACAGCAGCTGAGATTTAATCGCTTCTATGCCCAATATTGTTTCCTTGCCTAGATCTTGCCTTGCTTGTTGCGAGAGAGGTACTGGTAGGCCCATGAAAAATAGAAACATTGAGCATATAAAGAGAAATCTCTGCTGTTACGTTTTTACAATGAAGTGAGCGAACAATATTAAACCAAGTTTAAGATTTTTCACGGTTTTGAATAAAGCATCATAAACAAGGCTTGTTGCGAGAGAGGTACTAGTAGGCCCATGAAAAATAGAAACATTGAGCACATAAAGAGAAATCTCTGCTGTTACGTTTTTACAATGATGTGAGCGAACAATATTAAACCAGGTTTAAGATTTTTCATGGTTTTGAATAAAGCATCATAAACAAGGCCCCTTGGCACATACCCTATTTGCTTCACAATAACCGTTAGCTTGAACAGATCAGGCTATATGTATGTACAATGGATACTTATTGATTCACAGAAGACATCAGAGTTTAATGAGATTTTTAAAAATTGCTTTTACTTTCAAAACATGTAGGACATCTAAAGCTGGGCCTGCCGAACAAACACTTTTTAATTTATAGATTACACATGTTTTCAAAATTCAGTACTAACTACTAAAGTGCATTATATTCATTGAAAATTAAACCAATTACTTAAGAATTGCAGAAAGAAGATATCTAAGCATATCTTCAAAGTGTGGTGGATGATATATAGAAGGAGCATTGTACTGGTACAAAACTATACAGTGATTTTGGCTATGTGAAAGATAAAACCATAACATAATGCTACTTACAATAAAAAAGTATGAACTCCCAGTAAAATTATTTTATAAATAGTTAGTCATTTAGACGTTCATTTTCTGTAAGTAATTAGCTATTTTGCAAACAGAAGAACTGACACATATACTGTTCTTCTGTCAAGAACTCCTTTAATAAATTGAATATTTATTTCTATTTACCTATCTATCTATCTATCCAAATATATGTATATCAGTCAGTCAGAAATTAAAAGTTTTGAACTTTTTAATATGGTATAAAGGAACTAAAATCTTTGTGAAATATAGATAATTGGTTAACATGAAACATATGGTGATCAAAGATTTGGAGAGGGGGGGGGGACGTAATATACTCAAGAGTAAAAAATTAAAAAACATCTATAAATTTTGAGAGAAAAATTTTAAAATCAATGCTATTTTTCTCTTTCTAGAGGCAATATTACTACCGTATTTTCCTGCCTACTATTCGCAGCGGCGTATAATCCACATGCACGGTTTTCAGTGAAGAAAAAAAAATTGTTTACAGATAGTATGCAGTGCCGAATGATACGCAGTCAAAACGGGAACATCTGATATTGTTTAGCTTAGTACTCATCCAAATAAACTTACAGGGCCAGTGCTAGGTTCTGCGTGGCCCACGCTGCATACAGATTAAATATTTCAGGAATAACTTCAATTATTTCTACACATATTTTTCAAAAACATTTATTTTCTAGTTACATTTTCACACACACTAAACAACAAAAAAGAAGACTGCCGAACTGTCCCTTTTTCAGGTAGGAGTAAAAATATTAATTTTACGCTAAATAGCTTATTTTCTAAACCTCAACCCCCTCCCCTTACCAGGGAAAAAGAAACTCGGGCACAGTGCAGGGGGGGGCAGTGCCGGGATTAGCCCGTGCCTTGTGCCGACCCTATGACTTATGACTTGGAGGGGAGGCCCAAAAAGGGCCAGGCACTGCGACCATGGGTCTACTGTACCATCCCCAAGCAATATGGAAAAGTCCTGAAAAGGCCCTACGAAAAGAGCCCAGTAGCAGATGCAAACATCAGCATAGACCTAACAGACATTTTGTGAAGCTACCAGGGTTCAATGATATGGCACCCAAGATGCTCAAACCTGTAAGCAGAGAAGTACTCACACTCACAGAGGATGTGTAAAGCAGTTTCCTCCTTAAGAAGACAGCCCCGACAAGTGGGATCATTGAAAACCTTCATTATGTTAAGATGACTTTTAAGGCAACAGTGCCCAGTTAACAGGTCAATAGCCCTACGCGAGTTGTGCCGACCCTATGAACGTACATCGTAAATATTATACAGACATATGTCATAAAAGAAAAAATATAATAAACAACACTAATGAGTATTACTCTCGAGAAGAAAAATTATTTTTATTGGTTTTAACAGGAAGCACCAGCTTTGTTTTTCTTATCTGCTCTGACACATTCAAACAAAAACAGCTGTCTTACTTGCGATAACAGGCTAATTCCCCCATCCCAACTGATTTTGCTGATAAGCTATCTTTGGGTGTTAACACAAACATTTTATTTCATAACTATACACACAATGAGATTGCTATTTATTAATTATTTTCAGCTGTCTTTCTGCAAGCTGTTATTTTATTTATGGATGGATTGTGAATAAGGTGCAGAGGAAAAATGTTTATAGTTTCAAGCTATACAGAAATAAGAGAGTTTTAGCATAGCAATTAAAACAACATATTTTGAAACTGGGACAATATTAATGAAAAAATGCTTTATACAATTACATATGCTACTAGATATTTTTTCACTCTAATAAAAAATAATATAGATACTTCTTTCAAAAAGAATGTTTTAAGTATTTACAGTTTAGTAAAAATTCAATATTTTAATGTTAATTAGAAGATGCATTTTGATGGAGCCATCTGTTATTGAATTTTGTTGTAAATTCTGTACTAAAATTTTTCAGGGAAAAATAAAAGAAAACAGATAATCCGTAGTAGCGTATAATACACATCTTAAAATTTTAAACTTTCTTTTACATATAAACTGCAAATTACAGGCCGGAAAATATGGTATCTGATAATGCATTTCATATGGGATGATAGAGCAACCATCACTTTCTTTTACTCTCTACAGAAGGCTAGTTCTTTCCAAATGAGCACTATTTTGTTCCCTCCAAAGGAGCCTTTATAAGCTACCCAGATAGTATTACAAAAAGTTTTCATGAAACTCGCCGGCATTTCGGAAGTATGCATGTATGGTCATAAAAGAACTATTTAAATGATTATATGACAACAATAAATGGGGGAACAGGTGAGCTGCAATTTTCCTTGACAAATCAATCAAGGAAGTTGTAAAATATTCCCAAGAAGTAACATTAACAACAAAATTACTGTTTATTGACTTGTGCAGGGAGTTAGGAAGATTTGTTGCCTTTTGAAGTAAGGAGGACTTCTACTCCATTCCTTTTTAACATATGAAAGTTTAAATTAGCATTTGCGTGGAGTAAAATCACATTTGTGTTTATGATTAAGACCAACTGACTGCACTAGGGTCCTAGGCCTATAGCGGGATTGCCCTCCATTGGGAACTTTCTAAGGGATCCTAGCCCGTATTTACGTGAGGCTTTGCATAATCACGGAAAACTCCAGAAAACCAGAACTCCGAACAGCAAGGTTGACAGACACGACTGGGGTTTGAATCTGGCACCTGCCTTCCAGTTTTGAGAGCAGAAGCTCTCAGCCACTGGTGGGGCGAGTAAAATCACGAAACTTATATGAGCCACTAAAAGATCTTATAATGAAAGCTATTAATTTTATTCTGTGTGCAATTAGGAAATTAGTTGACATTCACATTTTAACTACTGTGTTCAGAATTTTTTTAATTTTATTTTACAAAGTGTCCAAGAATTCTCGGGCACCCTGTATTTTATATATACACACACATATATATATATATATATATATATATATATATACTAGCAGTGTGGCCCGGAAATTGCCCGTGCAATGAAAGAGAAATGCCATTTACCTTCAATATAGATTGAAAAGGGAAGGAATGTGAATCCTCCCACTGGAATGATAAAAAAAAGGACACTGGATTTACCGCTGCAACGAAAAAAATGAACACAGCACCTAATAGAATACAGAGGTTGCCAGGAATTGGACTTGGCTAGGCTGGAATGTGAATCCTCCCGCTGCAATGAAAAAAAAAAAGGACATGGGACTTCCCGCTGTAAAATAGAAAAAGAAAAAAAAAAGAACAAAGCACCTGATGGCGTAGAAGCTACCGGGAATTGGACGTGACTAGACTTCTCTTCTACCTGTCTGTGTTCTAACAGTCATTTATCGCTAATACCTACACAACTACTAAAAACAGAGCCCAGTCGTCAGTATGAAATTGTAAAGGATAATCCTGTGAACCCTCCCGCTGCAGCGATAAAAAAAGGACATGGGACTTCTCACTGCAACGAAAAAGAAATGAGCATGGCATTAGTTGGCGTACAGAGGTTACTGGAAATTGGATGTGGGTAGGTTGGAATGAGAATTCTCCCGCTGCAGTGATAAAAAAAGACCTTGGACTTCCTGCACCAAAGAGAAAAGAAAATGAACACGGGGCTTGCCAACGATCCGAGTTACCCAGAATTTGACATGGCTAGGCTTCTCCCATTCTACCTAATATGTAGTCTTTTATCACTAACACATACGCACCAATGGAAAAAAATCAGTTTCCAGTCATCAATATAATAAACAGTCTCCTGAATTTCGCGTAGTGGCAGCATGAAGGGGGGTGGTTGGTGGACTATATTAGCATGGTCATCCTACCATCTCTCTTTTTCAATCTCCAACTCTCTCTTTCACCAAGCGCACCATAGCGACCTTGAAAACCAGCGGGGCAATGATAGCTACCTTCACTTGCGGAACTTGCAGTCCAGAGAGAATTTTAACCTGTGATCTTTTCAGAAAAAAAAATCTAATAAACATTTCTGCACAGTTCAAAATTTAAAAGACGAGGGAAAATAAATGTTTAATCAGTGGTAAAAAGATAGAAAATTTTTGCCCATTAGGTTTTTCGATGCGACAGTATAGCATATTTTTAAAAGCAGTATGCTTTCTTCGAAACAGGATTTCCTTTAAAAAATTCTCAAAAATCAGCAAATGTAAGTACGATTTTGTAACAAATTTTATTTGAAAAAGAAAACTCTGTAGTTTCCAATGATATAAAAAATATAGTGTTCGGACGAAAATTTAACTCGTGATAATGTAAAATGCGAGAAAAATGGCCAAAAACCTTACAAAACATAAAATAACTCAAAAACTATTAAGCTGATTAATTCATTTTTACGGCATTAGCTTTCTCTTGTCCTATTTAGTCAGTGTGCCAAATTTGATACAGATCTGTTGAACCGTCTGGACGCGAATAGCGAACAGACTTTCTTCTTTTATATATATATATACACACATACATATTTAGGGGGGGTTGTAACTGCCCCAGATTGATATATACCAGAAGTTCCCAAACTGTGTTCTTCAGCATCCTAGGGTGCCACAAGCATATGCCAGGGGTGCTGTGGACATAATCAAGAAAAGTGTTTTGGTGAAGCATAATCAAATAATTTCCTCTGAACTGGTATCGCACAAGAAAGTTAGCCAAGTCAATCACTAAGTGGGCTCAAACAAAAATATTTCAGTGAAGTTCAAGAGTGTCCAGTAGCCTCTCTTTTACAGGAACTCCCATAAGTGTGTGTGTGTGTGTGTGTGTGTGTGTGAGGGAGGGGGTCAAAAAATTCTATATCCTTTTTCCAAGAGAGTGCTTTCTTGATAAATAGCCCTATAAACAAACAAACAAAAAATAATATAAAATGCATCCAAACTGCTTCATTCTAACCATCATATTCATTTTGCTTTGAAGGAAATTTGCTGGGAAAGTTTTTAGCCTGAGAAGGGTGCCGCGAAATGTTTTTAGCCTGACAAGGGTGCCGCGGGGGAAAAAGTTTGGGAACCCCTGGTGTATACTATCATTAACAGACTTGTGATACTAACTGTCTCCTTTGGAGTTGTAAAATTTCTCAGTTCACAGTCTCCATTTTTTTTCTTTCCTTAAAGGAAAAGTTCTATGTTTCATTTTTAAAAATGTAACAATGAACCTTTTTTTTGGGGGGGGGGGGGACAGTGAGGGTTCAGCTTGCGCCTCCTTGCACATCTACTTTAAACATTTAAGTGCTTTTTGCCAATGGTATATGAATAATTACTTAGATAAGTCTTAAAGTTGTTTATGCTGCAAGTTACAGTTATGTCAGCATAATTGGGTTTTGCTTGACAGGGGGAGGGTGCAGGTACTCTCTTTAAAAAAATTATTACTCTTTACAGAAAGCTCCCAGCCCTTTCTACAAAAACAATATTTTACTATTGCAAGGAAAAAAATAAACTAAAAGAACTATTTGTTTAGCTGCAATCTATTTACACTAATGATTTATGCACATTCAAAATAGTGACTTTTCTAAATTTAAAACAAAAATAAAGCACCGAAAGTTTTTTTTATTAACTTGGAGTGTGCATTCAGCAATCATAAACAGAATTTAAAATATATAGCAAACACTACAAAAAAAAGCTGTTAACACTGTCTTGAATGTTTTTAGGTTGTGTTTTGCAGTATAAATCAATGTATCGGATTAGATGATCGCATGAAGAAATCTTCTGTTGGTTTCTCCATTGTGTGTGGGGCATAGTTTTGTGGTTTCATGGTTAGCCTTTGTTAGTGGATTCCGACTGTTTATTAACCATCTAAGTCAGTGGCGGCTCGTGGGATACAGCAAGTATAACCGGGCTGCACTCGAAATTATCAGCACATCCTTTAAAATAATTTATTCTACTAATTTTCCTAAATTCAGATTAGAATTGTGGAAATCCTCCGGTAAATTAAAAGAATCTCCAAAAAAAACCAAACAAAAAAAAAACGTATTGTGGCCGGATCGCTCATTCAGAAAAAAAGCACTTTAATCTTCCCGCAATTCAATTGGGAAAATCTTTGGATCAGCCCAGAACGCTGAAAAGAAAATTGGCAGCACCGTTGCCATGACAACGACTACGTCAGCAGCCTCTCTGGCATAGGGAGTATGCAGCTGATACGGCCGATGGTAGATTTTCTAACGGCGGCTGAAGTTGAGAACTCGACTAACTGATTCGCTCGGACGAGAAGTGAGGGAGGGGGTAAGGAGAATATATGTTTGGAAAACTCTGGACTTTATATTGCTGAATTTATCAAGAAGGTAAGCCTGAATAGACGCTTATGAATGGACAATTACCCATCAAAGCAGTATCGTTTTTAAGTAAGCAAGAACTGGCATTTAGAGGACATGGCGAGCGAGAAAATTCTTTAAACATGGGAAATTTTAAAGAGCTTTTAAAATTATTGATATCTGAATTAAAACAACGCCTTTTTATGGGGACATCACTGACCAATTTGCATGTTTAAAAGAAAGAAGAATTGATTTGACTTATAAAAAATAAGTAAGTTTTCTTTTTTTTTTTCTTCTCAAGTTATTGTTACAAAAGAAAATTCTAAGGAAACTTCGAATCAGACACAGATTAATGCAATTTTGAGGATAAGAGCGGCTGGTTGAAATTTATGTCCATTTTATGGAAGTAAAATAGGATCTCTGACATTTTTTATGTAATTCCCCCCCCCTCGGTGAGGGCTTAATCCGCCAGCTTTCGAATTCAGTAACAAAGATTTTCCAATCCTCTCCGGAGGAAAGGGGGGGGGGCTCATATGCTTCCGGCTGCACTAACATTTTTGACCACGGGCCGCCACTGATCTAAGTAGTTGTGATGTAAAATCCCGTCCATTTCATTCCAGTTTTGACTGCAATGCATCCATAATTTTAATTATTTATAATGCTGAGATATCATAAAATGTTTCGATATTAAAAGCTTGTATGTAATTTAGGAGCCTTTTTTAGTAATTATAAATCTTCCTATTAAAATTTTATTTTTTTTATAATTTAAAAGCTGCATGAATATTTTACCATGAAAACAACTTTACATTATTTGCCAAATTCCAAAACGCTCACAGGGTTAAAAAGTCATAAATTTCTCTATTAGAATGCCCTGCAAGTGAAAATTGACCATTAAAAAAGTCCCCTTAACCCCTAGAGTCCTGGCAATCGTCAGCAAATGAGAAAAGGTTTCAGTGAAGTGTAGGACGATTCAAAAACAACAAAAATTAAGAATATGGTGGTAATGGAACAATGGAAGGGATTAAGAAAGTTTTTTTTTTAATTTCTTTTTAGATATATCAAATTTAGAATAGCCTTGAATTAAATACTAACTAGTCACTGCTAACAGATAGTCAACAGAAAAATAATCAGTATTGTAAATACAATCAGTCACTAGTAAATCATGATTAGGTTTGTTAAAATTAGTGATAATTGATGAAAAATAATAAGCAACAGAGACTAGTCAGTAAACTAAGAACATTTACACTTAAAAAATAATTTTAATAAGCAATCAAACAGATATTCTCAATAATAAATAAATTTAAAAAAATAATAATCACATAAAAAAGTATAGAAATTCAGTAATATTTTGAAAACAGTTACATTTTATTTTACTATATTTTTTTTTCTAACTGGTAATTTTTAAATAACTAACTAGTTTTATAACACTAACAATAGTTTTTTTTAAACAAATAAATTCAATGAAAATTTAATCAGTTTCAAACAAAAACTTTGCATTCCAGAAAATTTGAACGATGAAATAAAATACTTTTTAAAATCAACTACACTTTAATAACAAAAATAAGTAACTAATTAACAATAAACTTGTGTGCAGCAGAGAACTCACTACTGCTAAATCAGTAATGTAATATTATAATTAGATAAGAGTAAAGAGTGTTAAATAATTTTTGCACTCATTAGTCAAAAAACAGAATACAAGCATGGCTAATGAAAAACAAGAATAATTATCATGGTTTGTTTTCTGAGACTATCAGTAGAACTGGCATAAATGAAAATAAATTATTTATCCATTAAACTTTTACAGCTAAATCAAGACAACCAATCAAGTCGAAAGTAACTCAAAACTGATTTTTAATATTTCAGTAAGGCTTTTTACGCATATTTACTTATCATGAAATTCTATTGAAATGCAAATTCAAAAGAGAGTTAATTATATTAAAAGGGAAAAAAATTTTTAGTAGATAGGGGCCCATCTTCCCAACCCATTTATTCAAAATTCTATCTATCATTAAACAAAACTGGTACTGTGTGAAGGTTTGTATACATTATAAAATTTATTACATTGTCATATAACATATAAAAATGAATAACACACATATACATTAATTAATAACACAAACATATTCCCACTAATCTAAAAGTTTATCTTTACCAAACTCTGGTACTAAAAAGCTGTATCGTGTGTGTGTGCAGGGTATCCCAAAAAGGTGGTAACAGGCTTTAATTTTTTATCTATTAGAGATAAGTGAGTAATGTAAATTAAAAAATTTTCAAAATAGGGTCGGAAAAAAGAATATGCTATAAAAAATTCCTCTCATTAATTTTTAAAAACTTACACATTTTAAATTTGTATACGACCCCCGTCCAAAAAAATTTCCAGTTAGTAAAATATGCCCCATACACTAATCAGGTGACAGACAAAATTTGAGAATTATGTCCTTAAATTGTCAGAGATATGAAGAAAAATATAACACTGACTGAAACCACTTTCAATGGCTTTCAAAGGGAAAAAATCACGTTGAATGAACAAATTTCGGGGGTCATACAGAAATTATGAAAGAAACTATTTTCTCCACCCTAACAATAAGCATTTGCATTCAAAATCATGTTTAGCCCCCTATCATCTTTCTTAAAAGATATCTCTGATATAATAAATGATAAAAGGCCGAAATTTGGTACATCACCTTGTTAGTGTATGGGGGCACATTTTGCTAATTGGAAATTTTTTTGTACAGGGGTCATGTACAAATTTAAAAAGTAACTTTTTGTAAATGAACGAGAGGATTTTTTTCTTAATGGAGTCTTATTTCTGACAGTATTTTGAACATTTTTACAATTTACATTGCCCATATATTTCCATTAGATAAAGAATTAAAGCCAGTTACCACCTTTTTGGGACAGGGTGTCCAGTGCTAACGCTGTAGAATGGCTATTTCCTAAATCATTAGTCAGAGATACATAGTTCCAGCTGCAAAAATGCTTTAAATTGCCCCACATATGAAGCCCAAATCGCTTTACACCATCTTTTGGAGGAGGGCAAAATATAGTATTGCAGTGGGTCCCGAGTCATTGTGGCATTGCAGGGAATGACACTGCTGATGGCCTGGCAAAGATAGGTGCAGATCTAACCTGGCCTCCCTCTCTGATTAAGTACCATACTGTTAAAAGGATTATAAATTACAACATTAAACATTACCAGAACCTTTATATGTCAGTTCAAGGCCTTGGGACTCTTTTGACTTTTCCCATCCCCTCCTCTTTGACTACAGCAGTAGGTGTAGCAAATTTCAGACTTAAAACTAAGCATGATTTGTTACAGTGCCACCTCCATCAAATCAGACTAGCAGATTCGCCACTTTGTCCACTACGTGGATTGGAAGATATGACTGGGGTACATCTTCATGTTTGTCCAGAACTTCAAAATGTTATAAGGTATGCTGCAGATGATGTTAATTTTAACTTCTTTTATATTGCTGGACTGTATAGGGCTGCCTGGAAGAGACTAATGAGTTACGGTCTGGCGACGTAGGATCAAAAAAAAAAAACTTGTCCAACATATCATTCTTACAACACTTTTACCAACTCTTTAATTGTTTTTTTACTTCAGGAATATCAAACTTAAATGTCCCACTATGCATACATGCAAATTATTTTCTTAAATTTATCCAACAAATTTGGTTAAATTCTCTAAACAGTTCTAGCTATTTTATGGCTAGTGAATAAAAACATCAATAGAAATACCTTTTAATGCTTTTGTTTTAAAATGTAAAATTCAAAAATGCAATTAATAAAAAAGCAAATATCATTTTTCTGATACACGATATCCCTAAAAGAGTGAAATGTGCTTCACTACTTTACCTGTTAAATGTAAATTGCAAAAATTGCTTTAAAAAATATTGACAATAAAGACTATGTCAGAATTGTCTAATTCATTTTCAAAAAGTTACATTTTTTAAAATCTTCATATGAATTCCTTAGACTAATTTGATGAATTGAAAGAAAATTATGTTTAGTGCATGAAGATCATTTTTAAAAAATCCACATTTGAACCCCTTTGTTATATTGTCCCTCGATATATATCACACTTTTTTTATGTTTCCATTTTTTTCTGTACTCTTTTGCTTTATTACTTTACTTGAGAAAGCTCACAGTACATTTGAAAAATAGAACTTACTATCACCGCATAAATGAGATACGATTAATTAATTTTCCCTCTCATCTTAACTGAAAAGAAAGTTGTGAAAAAAAAAAAAATCAAGTCAAATGACTGGATACTTTCTTCACCAGAAAATGTAGTGTGTATTTGCACTGTATATTTAAAAAGATAAATTAAACTTCTATGTTTATTGTTTAAGTGGTTATCTTTTATCATAGTGTATTAATTTTATTATGTTATACAGTGTCCTAAAAGTTCCCGTACTGTCAACATATGCATCTATTATTCACAAAATAACACACATTAAAAAGATTATTTTTACACTAATGGTAAAAAGCACTTTTAACATCCATTTAGGAAAAAATACTGAACTTACATTTATAATAAATGTTCAAAATATCTACACCCTTCTTGAATGCAAAGTTGAACTCATTTGCGCATGTTTTTACAAATGCATTTTAACATGATGGGAGTGACTTCTTGCATACTTTGAGTGATGGCAATTTTCAGGTAATCTATTGTTTGAGGATTAACTCAACTCTGTTCTTTAAATATCCCCACAGAAAAAAGTCCGGGATGCTCAGATCAGGGGATTGAGGTAGACAAAGATTTTTTTGAGATGAGTCAATCACCAAAAAAATCTTCAGCATGCCCATTAGGGTGGAGCGAAAAAAGTCAAGTTGATATTTTCGAGTCGCTATAGTGCAAAAAAGTTGCGATTGGTGAATACAAGATAAACAAAAAACAAAAAAATTATTCAGATCTGACTTTATCTTCCGATCGTGCAAACCGTGTAAAAAAATTTTTTTTAATTGAAAATTTCCAATTTTTTCTCAATTTCTTTAAAAAATTAGTTACACATATTTTTAATCGCTATACTGAAAAATATTGGCTTGTTGTGCTGTTTAATAATAATAATGAAAAAAGTTGCATTTAGAGAGTACCTTCCGATCGCGCAAGCTCAATAAAAATCAGGAATAATGCCACTTGGAGTGATTTTGAGTTGAGTCGCACTAGAAAAGATTTACAGCACAGTCAAACGGATTCAGGTGAACTACATGACATATATTTTGATGGAAGAAAGGACGATACCCTAATTATAGAAAGGATTGGATCTGAACAGTATCATCGAACTAATAAAGAAGAACACTAGTCTATCATAAAAGAAACAAGCTCAGTTTATTTAGGCCATGCATCTCTAAATTCTGGACTGCTAAGGACATTGTAGCTTCTACAGTATCGTGTCTTACTGAACAAGGAGTTTAACTAGAATACTTAGATTTGGTAGGCTATGATAGTACAAATACCAATAATGGATGGAAAGGTGGTGCTATCAGACAGCTTGAAGTGCATTTCGGAAGACCACTGCAGTGGGCTGTGTTTATTACATTTTGTTGAATTACCTTTACACCATCTTTTTCAACATTTGGAAGGTGAAACAACTGGCCCAAGATCATTTAATGGACGAATTGGGCAGAGCCTTATTGGTTGTGAAAAGCTTTCAGTGATAAAATTTCAATTAATTGATTGGGAAATTTCAGAACTGTTGAACGAGGATCAACAATATATTTTTGACGTAAGTCAAGCAATTAAAAGTGACAGCTTTCCAAATGACTTATCAAAGAGGGACCCCGGAATAATTTCACATGCCAGATGGCTCACTTGTGCAAATAGAGTCCTTCGACTTTACGTGAGCGTAGAAAACCCATCGGATTCCTTAAAAGCTATAGTGACATTCATTTTAGAATGTTACATGCCAGTTTGGTTTGAAATAAAATGCAGTAACGGGCCATTACAGACGGGCCTATTCACCTGTACAGAGCAATAGAAACATCTCGATACTTGTCTGACGACCTGAAGAAAGTGGTATTCAGTGTAATTGAACAAACTCGTTTTTTGCTCATCCAGAAAACCTACTCATGGCAATGATCTTTGATAAGAGAAGGCACATAAGAGAGCTAGGGCTAAAAAGAGTGTCAAAAGCCAGGCAGACTGTTTCAAAAGGTAAAGGCATCAGAAACTTTATCACTCCTACTTTAAACTTGAATGCGGCAGACTATGCAGAAGTAATTGATTGGAATGTAGCAAAATTATCATCTCCACCCCTTCTTCAGAGAATAACCAACGAAGAAATACATTCCTTCGTTCAGTGAGGCAATATTTCAGACTGGGATATTAAAAAATTTCCCTGCAACATGAAAGGTGAAGAGCTGTGAATCAATTTGGTAACGGGATCATCACTTAAGGTATGTGGCCCCCAATCAAGAGATGGATTCATCAGGGCCACAATAAAATCAAGATTCATGATACAGGAATTTAACACCAAATTGCAATACAAAGTTCTGATGAAAAGTCAGACTCTAACAGATAAATAACACATACTTAAGTAATATAAATGGCAAACACCAGATGAAGGGAAGGGTGCATGTGGAACTTGAAGTGCTGCCACCTCCCCATTGTGAGTTCTAGGTTGTTTAAATATTATCAAATATTTAAACAAGCAATGGCTTCACAATTTATATACAAATGATAACATTGGAGTGCAAACGGACCTCAGAGAATTAATTTCTTAATACATAAAAATCACTCAAAACTGAATTTTTTCCGATTTTTACTGAGCTTGCGTGACTGGAAAATATTCTTTAAATGCAATTTTGTTTCATTATTATTATTAAACAGTAGAATCAGCCAATATTTTTCAGTATAGCCTATGTACAACTAATTTTTTTTTAAATTAAAAATTCCTATTTTTCTGAATTTTTAGATGGTTTGCGCGATCGGAATATAAAGTCCAATCTGAATAATATTTTTTTTTTGTTTTTCTTGTAGTCACCAATTGCAACTTTTCCGCACTATAGCGACTTGAAAATCTGAATGACTTTTTTCACTCCACCCTAATGCCCATGGTTTCATTACTCGTACGGCATATTGCACCATCTTGGAACAACAATTTCGTTCATTCACTTCTAACAATGCAACAAATTGCTGGATAAGTTCCCTGTACACAGAACGAGCAACAGTTGAATCTAAAAACAGAGGTCCAACAATCCTTTTGCGTGATACAGCACACCATGCGGCAATTTTTTGAGAATGTAAAGGTTTTTGTATTAATGAGTAAGGATTGGTCGTCTCCAAAAAATGAGAGTTTTATGTGTTCAGGTAACCACTTAAACAAAGCCATGCCTCAGAGAAAAATGTTTTGTCCAAAATAGTGATATTGTAATGAAAAAAAGTCCGTATCCACCGGCAATAATGAAACCACTTCTCAAAGTCAGGTGGCTTTATCACCTGTGCCATTTTTACATGATAAGCACTAAAGTGCAAAGCTCTAAGTATTATGAGTCAATCCCCGAGATGCACCCATTTCTGTGCCAAACGCCTCATGGATTTATGAGGAGTTTGCAATGTTCTTTGTTGAATGTCTTGCAGAAAGGTTGGTATAACAACTTTCAGTCTTCCACCGAACTTGTATTACGAAATCGTCAAACAAGCTGATATAGTGTATTCGGTATTGCATCATTGGATATTTATTTCACCAAGCATTTTTGCATCTTTCATATGATTTGCATTCAAAACAAGCCTCAAGCAGCACAATTCTCTGTGTGATAAATTCATCTCACTATAAAAGAACAAAATAACATAGAACTTTATTCTCTCCAAACTTGAGAGCGAAAAGAATTGTCTGCAATGATAGGCAGATGATAAAATTTAATTAAAAAAAAAAAAAAAAAAAAAAAAAAACCCATGGACGAGTTGGAGTATGAGAACTTTTAGGACACAATATTTTTTAAGTACATATACTCATAAAAGGAAAGTTTCAACATATCATCCCCCCGTTCCGTCGGATATATTGCACATTTTTCTTATCTCCTGATAAGCACAATTTAATGAGGGGACACTGTATCTGTATCTAAAACTGAAGTTATATTTAAGAAGTCAAATTTAGGTATGTACATAGTGACTATAACACAGTCCAACCTTGATATCTCGAATAAATATGTTTCCCCTTACAAACTGACCCCTTTTATTTCATCTTGAATTTTTTCGGCATCCCTTTAACTTTGAGATATCAAGGTTATATTGTACTAAGATCCACAGTTAATTGTATTTTTCTTGTGTAATTATAAAATTTTATTTTATTTTGACATAGAAAGTAAATCTCAGGTACTTTATAGTGTAAAAAATAATTATGTTAGTTATGTTATAATGTAAATAATAAATATGCAAATAGTAGTATAATATATTGGTCTAATGATAGTTTATAATAGTTAATTTTTGGTGATACATAAATAATACTTTTAAGTATCAAAATGCCTCCCAAGAAGAAAGGTGAGAAAATGACAAATGCTGAAAAAAATTAAATCTGCAAATTTAGCAGATAAAAAAAAAAAAAAAAAAAATGAAAGTAGGGATAGAACCAGTCAACAGATTGAACATTTAGAACAGCCTGGACCTACTTTTATTGAAAATGGTAACAGAACAATCAAAGCAAACAAAATACAGAAACATTTTTGTTAATTAAATTTACATCTGAAAAAAATAAATCTATGAAATACTGTTATGTTGTAGTAGCACAAGATGATCTGGAAGATGATGGCAAAGTATAGGAGATGTTCTTGAAAGTCTGTGATACTGCAGGAATCTTACTTAAAGCAGATGACACAGACATTGCTTATTTTTTAATTTGAACAAATAAAAAGTATTCTACCAAAGCCAACAATTGCTCAAAAGGGAGATAGATTCTTTTACAAGTTTCCCCATTCAATTGTAGTGTTTGAAAAATAAATAAGCTACCTTATTTGATGTGTCATAATTAATCATTTGAAACGCATTAAATTTCTCTTAGTGCATGTAACCTCTGTTACTAACAACTTTTTATTTTTTTTAAATAACACTTGCAATTTGCCTGCACTTGTTTGTAAACAATCAGACCCTGATTGTTTTACACTATATCATAAAATTGATCATAACCTTAATGTATTATAAGGAGAGATTGAAATAGGGAATTTGTTGTAAGTTACAGAAAAAAAAAAATCTTTATAATTATTTACAATTAATATTTTTTTATTCAGAAAAATTTTATTTTCGACAAAGGACCTTAAAGGTTAGTTAATACATAAAAAATTATGTATTAATCAAAACATAATTAACTAAACTGAGTATTGCCTAGTAACAGAAGTTACGATTTTGAGATCAATTTCGTAAGTCCTAATTTTCATAGTTGATTTTCCTATGCTGGGCATGATTTTGTATGTATGTATTACACAAATATGAATATAATAATTTCGGAAACTAATAAAAACTGCATCATAAAATTTTTAATTATCATTTATCTATTTTTGAAAAGCACCTGTTTTTTCTATTTTACCCAAATGGGAATCATCTATCAAATAAGAAATGTATTGTATGATATATCACATAAAAGATAGAATTGGATAAAAATGATCACATGTGGCTTGCAAGCCATGCCATATTAGTGTTTCATGCGATTTCCACCAGTGAAACACTTTATTTTGATTCTTGTGACGAAAAGTTTGGCACGCGTTTTCATCATCCAATTGTTTATGATCTCCATTTTATGAAACAGACCTTCACATATTACGGAGAAGTGCTATGTTAGATTTTCCCTTTTAATATAAATTGGGTGATTGTAAAGATATATAAAGGGTCTTAAAATAATTTTTTATGTTAAAAACAACAATTTTCTAAATAACTAAATTTGTCTAAAGGAGTTCTAAAGTGTAACTTTTTGAAAAATCACAAAAGGACTATTTTAGTAATGCTATCGCATTCCTTAACCTTGTTTAAAAACTTTTGTAATTTACATTGATCACTTATCTTAAGTAGGTAAAGAATTATTATGCTTATCAATCTTTTTAGGACACCCATAATGATCAAAAGTAGTTTCATTAACTTACTAAATGAGCAATAAGAATTCAATACCTAGCATTTTCATACTGTTTTACAGTAAGCAGTGTATCATCCATAGTTTTGTTGCATAAGGTATTCAGACTAGAAACAAAAAAGTTTAAGGCTCCAAGTAAAGTTTCACCATTTTTACTTAAACTCCTTTGGGTATCTGCATTATAAGAAAATTCTTCTTGTAGTTCTGGTGATTTATGAGCCAGCTCAGAAAAAGCCTCTCCCAAAGCATGCTGAGTTTGAACAACTTGATAAAAATGACTAGTAAGTGCTCTAGCAAGTCTCAGGATGTTTGAGTATTTTGCTTGTGTATCTCTTAGTAATTCTATTTGGGCTTCCATTTCAGCATCAACAGTTCTAGTACCCTGAAGAAAAAAGAATAAATCTATTCAAAAATGCATGCTTGAAAGTTCTAAAACTGTGAAAGATTTGTAAAAAACAATGATTACAATTGACTACAATCACTTATAAACATGCTAATTTTAAACTTCTACAGAAACACTATAGTAAAATTGTGCTATTCCTAAGTTTTTTAAAACTTTCTTTCATGCCATCAAGATTACATATTTTGCATTAACTAATCACAATCTTTTTTTAAACTTCTAGAGTGTATTGCACCGATTTCTAAAATATGTTGATCAAGGGGCTCATAAGATTAACTATTTAAGGTCCTTTGCTGAATTATTTGGATCCTTTTTCAATAATATTAAAGAATAATGAGAAAGGATTTAAATGGTAATTTTAATTAGTAAAATCCCAACAGGGTCAGAAGCAAAAATTTTGGGAAAAAAAAGGAGAGAAAAAGAAAAAAAAAGGAGCTTTTTACTGTTCTTTGGGAGATCAATCTATCTATAAATGCGTGCTAAACAAACTACATAATTAAAAATTTTAACTGTGAATCTTTTCTAAAAAAATTTTAAGAACATGTATTCATAAGTTAGAAATACTGGGTACTCTTTATTAATAAGAATGTAACCATTTGTACTATTATTGTCAAGTTCAAGAGACTTGACAATAATACTACAAAAGACTTACTTTTTCATTCAAAAGACTTTTTATTTTATTATTGAAAAGAAACTATTAAGAACAAACTTTCTGTCAGTTATTCTTCTTTAATTGCTAACAATAAATAAATAAGTTTACATCTATTGCTACTTAGTTATGTTTTTCCAAGACACTCAGGAATTAAAAAATGAAGCTCTTATTAAATTAATTAGAGAATTTTTAATTAATATTTAAATTCCATTAACTTGTATCTTTTTCAACATAAAATCACAAATAGTAATTGATACAGTTGTCACAAGTAAAGTCTCGTCTACAAGATTTTTCTATCAGCTTCAGCTTCTTTTAGTTCTTTTGTAATACTCTCAACTTTTTGTGTTGCTATTTCAATTGCTGTAGTAGCGATCTTCATGTTCGGAATATTTTTTACTTAATTGCATCCTGTAATTTCGTATTGCTTTCTTTAAGGTATGTTTGGACTGCTTGGAGATCTTCCTGCAGACCTTTTACTCTCTCATCAATTTTTTTTTTTTTTTTTCCCATTCATTTCTTTTCTCCTTTTTACTTCGCTGGCTTCTTTTTCTTTTCATGTCTTCAGTTGCTTTATTTATCGCTTTTTCTTGCGAATAAACAGCATATGCTTTAGTCACAGCATTAAGTAGCTGTTTTGTAATTGCAATATTACTAATGGTACCATTTCTCCTAATGGTATCTTTAACTTGTCGAATTCCAATAATTGCAGCCTCTGAGAGATTATGTCATTCATAAGACAGAATGCTGCGATTTACAGAAAACCCTCTTTAAACATCAGAATTGGCATGCGACAGAGAAAGGCAATTTTTGATTATAATCGATAAATTTGAATACTTTTCTTTTCCGTTCATCTTATCAACAAGACTGAAAACTTCTTTCCAGTACCCATCAATTGGCTGTCTGTCATCATCAGAACGTTCATTAAAGCTTTTTACAATTAGATCAACTTCGTCATCTAATCTGTAAGCTTGGTATTCCAAAACTGTTTTGTCTATAATTTCATTAGACAAATTTAACGGTGCTAAACAAACACATAAGCATTGAATGGCTCTGTCATTCTGAAAGGATCTGAGAGCCGGATGCAGCTGCTCCAGATCTTTCAAAAATGAATGATTTATAGGCAAAGGTTGTTTCAGTAATTTGCAAAATATTTACTAAAAATGCCTGCATGCCCATTCATGCTTCCTTTGCATCATTTCCCCCAATCTGTGACAGCGATTCTCATTACAAAATAATAATGAAAGCAACCCTTGCTCCAAGTTAAAATCCCTCCCCAAAAGTGTTAACTCAAACAACTGGATCATGGTTCAGACTCTTTTCAGAGCAAAAAAAATAAGCACTTTTTAAGGACCCCCAAAATTTTCTTAAGTAGGGTCTATCCACAAATAATGTCACGCTTGGAGGAAAGGAGGGCTGTGAAATTGTGACGAAGGGGGAAGGGGGGGACAAGATGTGTGACATTATACATTTACATTAAAATAAAAACATTTAAAATCAGAAAATTAAATTTGAATTCTAGCATTTAATTGATTTCTAGCATAGTGCTTTGTTTTTAAACTGTAAGTATATGTATATGTAATACAGCATGACATGTGCCAAGGGTGGTATGGTGAAGTGTGAGCAGGAGGCAAAGAATATTTTTTTAAAAGCGTGACATTTATGGACAGCCCCTTATTACCAAACTTTAGATTTTCTTATTGTAAAGTTGGCAGGTTGTTGCTTTAAGTGCAAATGTGCCAATTTTCCAAAATTGAAAAGCCCACGATTTCTTGCACATGTATGTACAAGCAATTAATACAGACAAAATAATTCCTTTTTCTCTCAAGTAACATGTATGTCCATATTCCGTAATTTATGGCAGAAATGCTGCACCCATGCACCAACGAAAATGAGCTTAATTAACTAGAAAATTATCAGAAATGCCGCACCCGCGATCCCCTCCCTTTGATAAAAAAAGAAACATCGCACTGGGATGTATTTCGGGTGGGGGGGGGGGGGGGATAAGCGATAAAAATATCTCCTTTCCCATATGTTTTAAAGTATTTACCGCTATTTTACAAAGCTTACAATTTCCATTTTCAAATAATCAGTGTCCGATTTTATATAAAACATCAGTTTTTATATTCACAAAGGCAAATTTATAGAAATAAATAAATAACTTGTAAAAACTTCTTGCATTCGCAAAAAGTTCGGACAGTATAGCACATGCTGATAAAGTGAAACAGCGATCCGATGAGCAGGCTCCAGTCAAAAGTAAACACTTTTTTTTCTTCCTCTGCGGACGACCAGCTGTTGATTACGTAATGAGTGTGCTTCAGTGAATTGTTTGTTTTAAGCTTTGAATGTTGTGTGTTGTTGATATTTCTATTCATTTATTACTTTTGATATTTATAACATTGGGGTTTATTTTAAAAGCACTCAGTGTTTCCTGAGCTTGCCAATTACTTGTAGTGTAGTCGAGTTTTTACTTTAATCTTTAATAATAGCGTAAGGCAGTGTCTATTCGGTACAGTGCTCCTTCACAGGGCGCAAAACCGCGCGGCGAAAAAACAGAAATAACTTATAGATAAACTTTTAGATGAACTTTTTTTTTTTTTTGGGGGGGGGGGGAGTAGAATGGTTAAACTCGCACCTGGCGCAACAGACTAGTTTTGGTTGAGATTCAGTATTTTAAGAACAATCAGGCCCGGACTGGCTCCTAAGAGGGCCCTTGGCTATTGAAAAGGGGCTCCAACGTATGACGTCATCGCGTTACGGTACGATCAATATGAACGCAGAAAGTAATTAAAAAACTTTGTAAAAAACACACATAAGAAGTAATAGCTAAGAGGATACGCACGTTTCGTTCAAAAATTGTTTTGAACTTCACCAGTCCAAGCCCTTCGTCGTAAAGAACACGATGCCAGACGATTTTACGGTCGATTACCACGAGAAATTAAGCACTTTTTAAGCACCTTGCGGCTATACTGAGAAACTTTAAGGATATAGGTAAAAAATTAAGTACTTTTTAAGCACTTTTTAAAGGCCTTAAAAATGAAAAAGAAAAGTAAGTACTTTTTAAGGTATTTTAAGCACCGTCCGAACCATGTGGATTTGGATTAAACCAATATTCAATATTATTTCATCAATTGTTTCCTGAATTTATATTTAAAACAAGTTTAAGCAGAGATTCCCGTAGCAAAATAATAATTAAAATAAATTAAGTTGCATAAATAAATTTTTTCCCAAAAGTGTAAACTTTAACAATGGTCAAACTTAAATACACCAATATTATTTTGCCGATCGTTACCCGATTTTAAAATTGGAAACATAGTCAGATAAAAGAAAAAACTATCTGCCCACATAATCCAAAACTATTTGCAGACTCATAATAGTTCATGATAACTAAATACATAATGCGTATATAAACATGTGTATATGCATATGCGCACTAGGGTGGTCACAAGAAATCAACTTTCGAATTTTTGAGGTAAACCAATGCTTTATTGATTAATAATAATTAATTAGTAATTATTAATAAATTTATTACTAGTCTTTATTAAAAATCTGATAAAATTAATTAAGTTGATAAAGCTAAGTAATGTAAAAGAATTACATTTTAAATAACTTTGTTAATTGGCTTATTAAAATAAATTATAAATAGTTAAGTTAATAAGAATATTTCTTTAAAAGGATTTTTACTTTTTATAATAAAAATAATCACTCAAGTATACCTAATAGACAAGAAAATGCTTAATTAAGGAAGCATTTTGCATAAGAAGCACATTTTAATAAACTATTTATTGGATCACCTTGTTAAGAATCATCAATTAAAGTTTAACTAAATTAAAAAACATTTAATAAAGTTAAGTTCTAAACCTAAATTTTCATTTTTAAATTTTTTCAGTTTTCAAGTTATTACATTTCTAAAAATAATTCATTCAATTTTTCATCATTCACTTGTCTTTGTAAGAATTAATCCAATAATACAAACAATTAAAATAGAGTTAATGCATGAAATTAGTAATAACACTTCTGTTCAAAATTACCATATAATGGTATAATATCTATTCCAGTTATTCAATACATATTCCACTACAAATTCCAGTAATTTATTTGGAATGTGGTTTTATGTTTTTGAAAATGGACAACAATAGCTAAAATTTTTTTCAGGATTATCTGCAGCCATTATAAGTGTTCTTCTGTTGATTTTAACAATCAGCTGGTCACCTATATAAGTGGCAGTTTTGAAACAGCCTGAAAGGAGATAAGAACCTCAACCTCATCTTTCTCCCCCAGTCTAGCTGGAAAGAAAACCACAAGAGAAGGGGGAAAAAAAAAATGTTCGGACAATAAATTTCTAACCTTTGTTCAAATTAAGATGTCATTAAAATTTGGACACTGAATCAATTTTTGAATTTAAAAGTAATTCCCAAAATTTCAAACAAATCGGTCTATTAATAAAAAAATTGTAGATGAATGAATTTTTACACAGTTGATTTCCATCCCCCTTTTCACCACAGAGACGGGTGTGCATTTGCATTGGCTCTGCCTACTGGTACGGTGGGGAGGAGAGTTCTATTAGCATGAAAGTTGTGTAAATTTCTCCCCACCAAATAAGAGAACAAATATAAGGGATAACGAAGCTTCCGTAGATATTAAAAAAATACAAAAAAACTTCGCGAGCAAAAGAGAATGTCTAATTTTTAATCATCGGCGCCGCGGCGGTCCGCTGACCTAGCCTAGAATGAGCTCTGCTTGGGTTATAGCGATTTAAAAGATTTTAGGTAACTATCCATTTAAAAAAAAAAAAAAAAAAAAAAACTTGGAATTACTGGAAAAATATCTACAAGACCTTTGAATGTATCCGCGTCCGGGGTACGTCTACATTATCTGACTCTGATTGGAAGAATTTTAAACGGCATTTCTTCGTTAAAGAAGGGCGGGGAAATAACACCCAGCTAACTCAAATAGTTTCGGATCTACGTTTGAGCCCTGTAAAGCTGTTTTTTTCACCACCACGGTTTCCGCCAACGCCACATATGCATGCGTTTTTGCTCTTACATTATCCCTATGGAAGCTGGACTTCTTCACGTGAGTGATATTTATGATTGGCCGTACTATCGGCGCCGTCATTCCGAAAGAAAGAAAAGAAAAAAAAAATCAAAGAAAGAGAACTGTGGGAAAGCGAGAGGGGAAAAGGAATAAAAGGAAGAAAAGGCTGAAAATAGGAGGGGAAACTGTATTTAAAGAAAAAAATAGGAAAAAAGGAGCCAATTGGAAAAAAAAGGAAAAACAGGAAAAAAAGGAGCACTGCGGTCCCTGAATCCCAATTATAAGCCCCCTTCTGCAGGGCAGGAAGGAATTATAATCGGGAAGATTGCCTTATAATTGCCTCCTCCTCCACCTTCCGACGATGACGTCACACTTTGCAGCAGTGTCCATCCCCGGGAACGCATTTAGGGCCAATAATATTAGGGTCTCTTTCCAAATAAATGGGGTGGGGTAGGGGGTTTTATAATCAGGATTTTATGGTACTGTAGTTTGAAATGCAACAGTATTTAAGTGCCTAAAACTTAAAATTTAAGCGGGTGCAGCATTTCTAGCAATACCACGCTTATGTACGCTAAAAGAAATATTCAATAGTTTCAGAATTCAAAGAGACTGAAATTATATGCCAAAATAAAGAGTCTTTAAACTTAGAAGATGAATTTGATGATGCAACAGATTTGAATCTGGATAAGCTAAATCTCTTAATTCGGATATTGAAGAGATATTCGGATATTTGAGCTTCACATAGTGTACATTTTATTGCGATCTCTGTTAGCAAAAGTAAAATTTGAAATTTTCATCTTTCATACGGTTTAATATTTCTTTGTTTAATTCTGTTTATTAACATAGTATAAGTATTATGTACATGGATTTCTTTAGCGAGTAAATATAAGTGCATTCATGAGCGTAAGTACATTTTCGTAATTTCTTACCTAAAATTTATTGTTCTGTTATGATTTGATTTCAATCATTTCTCCTAAATGGTATGACATACATCATGACACAGGGTAAGATGTTGCAACAGCAGTGGCGGATTAATGCAAGTTCGTTGAGAGGGGAGGGTAGTTAGTTTGTCGGTGGGGGGTGGTTAGTTAAAAGATTGACATATACATCCATTTTATGAAAGTAAATTAGGATCTTTTACATTCATTTCTTTTTTCTCTGGGGGAGCAATCGCCCCCTCTATCTCCCCCTTTTAATCCGCCCTTGTGCAACAATGATGTCAAGCGGCATTTATGTTGACGCTCTATTTCTGTGCAGTTTTAATTTTTTTTGTACCATTTTTGAGTATGTCACTTATGATGTGGCATTTTTCTGGAAATTACAGTATACCTACTTTGGAATATTTCTGTAATGCTTTTCAATTAAATTAAATAAGGAGAACACCTACTATGAGTTTAACATTGGTAAGTAAAAGTGGTTTCTCAAATAGAATTAAGGTCTTAAAAGACTTCAGGGGGGTTTATAGTAAAGTTAATGAAAATGGGTCTTTTGGAGGGGAAAGGGTTAAATGCATACTATACCCTTCAGAGACAGATTTACAAACTTTCCGTCTATCGGCTGAACCAAAGTGCTGACTATTCTACTACCTTAAAAAAATTACTACCATGAGCTAAAGCCTAGCTAGCCTACTAGAAAAACTGGTCCCAATACTGTGATCACTCAGCAGTAATAAGGATAAACAAGCTTCCAGCCTGAGGTGGAGAATGGGGCAAAAACCTCCTTGAAATTTGCTCTTCTTGCATATGCATGTATATAAGCAAAAACATATATGAAGGCATTATAAATAGAGTATGATGCATTCTATAAGAGCATTGTCGCACTATAGTAACAAAACAGAACTTAAACTATAGTAACAAAACAGATCCTGTCCTCTTCTATTGGAAGACTGAAATATACCTAATGCAGAGGTCAGGCTAACACTTGCATGGAAACTGATACTTGTCATGCTTTGCAGATAGCCTAGTTAGCCCAGAGAATACACTCCTGACAAACATATATAGCCGAACTTGTTTATAAATAGCACAAAGGGACTGCAATATTTTTTCACAATGACCAAGTACTTCTAAAAAGTGGATTCGGGAAAAAATCATAAAAATTCATACATGATTACCATGTTACTTACTTTACTAATTTTTTTAATTTCTATACAGTACAAAATAAGTTGATTAATTTGCTTTAAAATATTTTAATGTCTTGTTCTTCGATCACTGTACTTTGAGACTGATGGCTCAAAAGCATCCTTATTCACCAAAGTACTCTCAGCTCTTCCTCATTAGCAAATGGCAGCTGCCTAGGATGATGATTAATCAGAGAATGGCTGCCTGTTGTGCTAACTTTGTAAGACCAACTTCATCTGAAGTATGAGAAGGTCTTTGAATTCCCTAATTATTTTCTCCACAGTGCTTCTCTGTTCAGTTGTTAAATCTGTGCCTTGTATTCATTCCTTTGTCAGACTTCAAATGACTTAGCCATTGACAAACAGCTGTTTCTATTCATGTAGATAAAACATGGACATATTAAGAGGGGTTAGGAGGGGGTGACCGTCCCTCCCATGAAAAAATAAATAAAAACTGTAAAAGATCCTATTTTACTTCCATAAAATGAACATAAATTCCAGCTAGCCGTCCCCACCTACAAAATTGTATTAATCTGCCACTGGGGTATTACTTTATTTTTCTTTACCACTTCTGATTTGTCAGTCATGTTGGCTACTCTGACCGAAATGATACTCTTCAACAACCCCACGAGTATTTCATCCACAAGTACTCCTCTCAGAGAATCACTATTGTTTGGGTATTCAATCAATGCTAAGAATTTATTGTTTTCTAGTAATGTTCCAGAAACTAGATGCAGTTATTGGTGGTATAATAATGTCAGTTTGGGTTATTATTTGTTGAACAGGTAGAATGGCTTCATTTTTAATGCTGTAAACCATTATATACTCTTATACACGCTGAAGCTCATTATTTTTTATGTCTAAACTTTAACGTGATTTTAGAAAGTCCAGTCCAAGAATGAATAAATCCATAATATTGGGAATGTGTATCATATGATAGTATCTGCCATTTTCAAATCTGATCTTAACTCTGGCCTTTCCACCTACTTCAATCTTGTCATCAGTCGCAGTATAAAAGGTCAACAAGAGCATAGAGAATCTTTGAATTTAATTTCTCAGCCAGATCAGTTCTTACGATGGTTACATTAGCTCTTGTATCAATTACCATCTCACACGGTGAGCCATTAACAAACAGTCTACTGCTGCTGCAATTTACTAAAGAAGTACTACTTTAAAATGCAGCTTTCCATTATCTCGTAGCCTCTGTTGGGCAAGGTCATCCCTTCCCCCTGGTGTTTTTCTGCTGTACAGATATTAGCAACATTCACGGTGACACTACTTTTGTGCTTCACAGGACCTTCACACATGTTCTTTGCCTCTGAACTTAAACACTTCACCTTCCTTTGACTGGTTCCATCTGATCTTACTTTTTGGTCCATCAAGTCTTTTAGTCTCTTCTATTCTCTACACTCTCCATTTCTGTGTGCCTGCATTCCTAGAAAGTCATGACTAACAGCATGTCGATCTTTCCGTACAGCCCGCTGAGCTGCCTCTGAGTTCAAGGCAGATACTAGAGCAGACTTCAGATCCTGATCATCTGCCAACATCAATACTTTTTGAATTTCTGACTCTTGGATACTTTCAATAAATGTTGCAAATGTTTCTTCTCGAAAATCATCAGAGTGGTCCATTTAGGCCAGATGACACGGCCTATCTATGTCCGCTGTCAGGTCTTGAAGGCTCTTACCAGGTCTCTGCATTCTTCATCGAAGTTAGATTCTACAGTATTCTTTCTGGCATTTCTTTCCAAATTTGAGCACTGACAAAGGCATCAAATTCTTCAATCTTAGCCTTTACAATAGTTTGTAATAAGTTTATTGAGTCTCTGCTAAGAGAAGCAGCCAGTTGGTTTGTTTTTTTTGGAGTCATCCTTACCATTAGCTTTGGCAGCAGTTAAATATTGGATCTATAAGCTTCAAGGGAGTTTTACTGTCATAAGTCGTTAGTTTTATGGAAGAAGGGCATGACAACATCTTGATATTTTCGGGTTTTCCCAGTTCCACCCAACACTCCAGACTATCTGAATTTTTCACATTTCTCTTCAATTTTTCCTACAATCTTTTACTTCATTCATTCATCATATTTTGTCTGCTTATCCTCTAAACCAGATATTCTGTTTACTATTTCCTCCTAAATAATCTTCCATTGTTCTTGTTCCAGGTGCACCAAGTTTTCAAACTTGAAAAACCTGAGATTTCTTATACATATCTTTTCAGCATAAATTGTGCACAAAATCAATACTTTTCTTACTTTTCTATACTTTTCTTAATTGTCATGTATGCTCAATAAACTTATCATATTACTTGAGTTGTATAATGTAAATTCAATTTTGAAAATTTGTCAGAAAAACATCAGAAAATATATAAAGCAAGAATTAAAATACATATGAGATATAGTACTTAAATATAAAATTTATAAAAAGATATCTCATAACATTTAACTTGAAATATCCAATTTTTTAATAAAAATACTTTTATTTCATATAGCTTTTAAATTTCTAGTCTATTTGCAGATTAATAATGAGCACACATTCATTTATGTAATTTTTTAGAATTAATTTCTGTTGCACTGTTTTAAATAAGATGTGCTCAGGCTGATCAACATGAAAGGAACAAGAATTGATCTATCAAACCTGAAAGAATAAAATTGGGAAAAGTTTAAATTTCTAAATAAACTCCTAAAAAAACTGAGAAAGTTCAGAAAAATCATGATGCTGAAAGTACGATAAAAATGCCTGACAGTCAGGCCAGAATCCTGAGACTTGGTTTGTCTATTGTTCCTTCTTTATTTCTACTTCGAAGTTTTTGTGGATTTTCTCTATTTTCTCCTCCAAATAATCTTGATTTTCCTCTATTTTCTTTCGCAATTTTTCTAATTTTCCTAAAGACACTTCCATTTTCTCTAATTTAGCTTTCACCTCTTTTTGTCCAGCTTTCATATTCTTAATCATGTGCATTAGTTCTTTAATTTCCTTCATTTTTGCTCTTTGACAAGAGCAAAAATGAAGGAGTACCCATTCTGACAACAGTGTTGCTTAAAACTGCGTATTTTCCAGGTTCATAGTTTAAAAGTCCAGAGTATAAGAAAATACACTCATGTAAACAGTCCAGTTGACAGGACGAAACACAAATTTTATTGACAAAGCAAATTTGTGCATTTCTGCCAAATGGCGGAAGAATCACATCCATGTCTATGACATTTCTTATAGCTGCCAACCTCCAAAAGTAAAATATAGGAGCATCTTTCACAAATAGCACACACAATACTGCAAAAGTTTTACATATTTTTTTTTTACAGATAAAAACCATACATACCATAAATAACATTATCAGGGATGAGAATACACAAATATGAAAAAAGAGGAAAAGTGCGTGAACGTAATTTCGACTTTGAGCAAAGTTCAAGCGTGCGGTGCCCATTTTTTATATATATATATTACAATTATTTTATATCAACAATATATATGTTATTTTTATTTAAATTATAATTTTTATTATCTTTATAAATTAAAATTCATAAACATTTATGTGCAATTTTAGATGCAGAACATTCAATTATGAAACAGAGGTTATCATTATTTAAAGGATGATCTTAAGCAATTTTACAAAATCTACAGTCCTAGACAAAATCCTAGCTTTAAAAAACAATTTTACTCTATTATTTTGAAGGTGAATGCAATGTAATTTTTTGAGGGGGGGAGGGGGAATTACCTGATTTTCCATGAACTGTCTCCATAAAATTCCAGAATATCATTAAATATTTCAAGCTTCCATAGATTTACCACAATTCATTATAAAATAGCCCAAGAACACAGAATATGGCATAACTCAAGAAAAATATATTCAAAATGTTAAAAGTAATTTCAACTTTTCTCTTACATCAGATAATAAAATCTATCATCCTGTAACTTTAAAAAGTTGCACTTTACACACTAACAAAAATACTAGATACTTCAAAAATTTAGGCCATAAATGTTCCGATTAAAAATCTGCTGAATGCCATCTCATTTATTTTTCTCTCTCCTAATAAATGGGAGAGGGAGGAGGGGAAAGCTGACTAGTTGTATACCTGCCAACAACTAGAAAATCCAGTAGATTTATGTATTATATCACAGTTTTAAACTTACAAGGGTCATTCTCAGATAATGGTAAATTTTATGTCCTTGGCTAAAAATGTCAATTAAGAGTGCCTGTCATAGATGTTTAAATTTTTTGTCAACAATTCTTTACAAGCACTACACTGGGTACTAGTTTAAATATATAAAAAAGTGTAATTTCATTATTTAAAAAAAATTAAAGTGGTAAATGTCATTACCAAGGCTTGTCCCAAACTACAAACTTTATAATTTGAACCTTTATTTTAATGAACTGAAAAGCCTCAAAATAAAGGCAATAATTATTTAAGAAATTTTCATTTCTCTATTTTCAATATATATGAATCTTTAGATGTATGGAGAAAAAAATCTATTAACAGTACTTATTTTAAAATTGTCCCTAGAGGTAATTGTCATTACCAAGGTGTGCAAGTCTCCTTTATTTAGTTGTCTTCTAGATGGCACTATGATAGTTACGAAACTGTTAAAAGAACAGAAACATATGTTCTTACAAGAGATTATATCTTCTTTAGCTTAAGTAAGTAAGCACTATTTTATTTTCTTGCTTTTGTTCCAAATTAATAGTCAGTGTATTTATTATGTGTCATTACGAAGTTCATTTTTACTGAAATACATAATTAATAAATTTAACTTTGCTGAATGATTTATAAAGAGCTTTGAGACTACATTCAGAATAAATATTGCATTAGCTTTCAATTGTTATAATTTAGCCGTAAATAGGTTTAACATTAAAAATGTCATTACCAAGGTGGTCATTACCACGGCATTCTGAAAACATTGTAATGATGACTAAGGACATGGTAATGACACTTCTAGATTTTTTTTTAAATTCAGTTATTCTTCAGTTGAAATTGTTGGCATTTTATTATTAGACTAATTTAGGTTATTATAAAGCTCTTTTTCCTGATTTGTTCTTATAAAAATTAATATTAAGAGATGAAGGAAGAGTACATTTTTATTTTTTATTACATTTTTTTTAGTACAATTTTATACCATTTTCTATTATTATTTTTAAAAATGAAGACTATTGACTCTTATTCACGTTCAGGAGTTCTGCTTTTCTTACAAAACACCTACTAATATTTAAATTTGTAATATAATTTATTTTTAAATATATTATTTTTTAGTTATATTTCATTAAAATATATCTTTTAAATGAGGATGATAAATACTTCTATGTATTTTAGTTCTTTATAGAAAATAAATTTAAATTACAAAGTTGGAACAGCTTTAAAAGTCTTTTTTTTTTTTCTTAGTTGTTGGAGTGTGAATATTTGTTTCGCTAATGTGCTTGAATATATAAAACAGTTATATAGTTAAAAACATTTAAAAGCCATTAAAATCTCCGTAAAAAGTTTAAAATCACGAACCATTTTCACACTTTCTGCAGTCTTCAGAACTGAGCCCGCTCGGCTCGCTCCCCGCTTCTTCACCATATCCAGCCACGACTCCTCTATCTGCGCCTCTAACATGACGCACATGCAGATAGAGGAGTCGTGGCTGGATTTGGTGAAGAAGCGAGGAGCGAGCCGAACGGGCTCAGTTCTGAAGACTGCAGCGGTTTAGCTGCCGAAAGCGCTAAAATGGTTCGTTATTTTAAACTTTTTACGGAGATTTTAATGGCTTTTTAATGTTTTTAAATATATAACTAAGGTATCTCTGTGCTTAATTTTAACTAAATATATAAAACAGTTTTTAATTTATGAGTTAACAACCCTTAATAATTAACATTTATGAGGCATATTTTTTATACAGACATTTTTTTTTTTTTTGAATTTTCATTAGTGTTCTTAAAAAATGAATCTGTTACAGTATATAAAATGCTGGATTTATTGGAGGGGGGAAAAATTATAAATCTCAGTTCCATTATAAATGTTTTTTTTTTAAAGTATCTAACGAGGATAGTTTTAATAATACTTTTAACATGTATTCTTTTATTATTTTGCAGTTACTGCTGGCTTTGATTAGTAGTTACGTTAAAAATGGGTAAAGTAAAAAATATGCACTAAGGAAGAACAGCTTGCCAGAAAAAGAGAGAGAGAAAGAAAATACCATGAAAAAATTAAGAATGATCCAATGCAAAATTTAAAGAGAAGGAACATGAAAGATATCTGAAGAGAAAAGAAGAACAGAAAATTAGAAGTATGTTCTCTTGCTGAGAAATCAGACAGAGACAAAAGAGAAAAAAATGGAAAGCTGCAACAGCCAAATACAGGTTGACACATAAACAATTTCAAACTAAGCTACAGCAAATCAAATTATTTCTAAAGATATTGATAATCTTTTGTCGGAAAATTTCAGTCCTTTGTCATCAGAATGTAACTATTTCTTCTATAACTGATTTCTTTGAGAGTCCCCAAAGTGTTTCAAGACTTAAAACTGGCTGAAAAAGAGTTCATAGAGACATCTGCAAAGTATCGAAAGATAATAAAGCTTCAGACTGCTCTGAAAATGGAAAAATCCAAGAGTGAAAAATTTAGGAAATGTTATTATAGACTTTTGAAAAGTAAACAGTTATTTCCAAAAAAGTCTGTCGAGAAAATCATACACAAAACAAAAGTATCACTTAAAATTAAAAAGAAGTTACTTGAGTGTGAAGTTTTGAAAAGTCAACTGAAGAATTATAATAATTGTACAACATATAAATAAAAACGACTTTTCACTAAAGCCATAGGAGGTAAAATTCTCAAAAATACCGAATGTTAAGCACTTGCAAAAATTTCCTTCCTTATAAAAGTTACAGAAATAATTTAAATCGTGAGGATTTGAGCAAGCATGATAGGAAGCAAAGATCATGCCTTTCATTAAAGATTTCATAATCAATCACAGATTTTCTAGCGAATGATCTGAATAGCACCCAGTGCCCTGGGAAAAATGATACAATTACATTGAACAAACAAAAGAGAGTCAAAAAGAAAATGACTCTATAATGAATTTGCACAAACAATATGTACTGAAACTAATATCAAAATAGGATACTCAATTTTCTGCAGGTTGGCTTAATGGCTCAATGGTTACTCAATGGCTTATTTAATATAAAGCCATTTCATATAGTTCAGCTTAAAGTAAATAAGAAAGATACTTGTTTATGCACTAAGCATGAGAATTTTCGCTTTATATTAAATAAACTTCAACTTGGTGTTGCAGAACCAAAAGATTTCTATGAAATGTACAGTACAATTTGCTGCAATTCTGTCACAGAAGACTGCTTATTTAGAGTATGTTCAGAATGTTGTTTGAAGCAATTAGCATTTGAATATGAAGCAGATGAAGTGTTAAATGACATAAATTATTACCAGTGGAATACAACAAAGAAATCTATTATAGTAAAAAAAAAATGGCAAAGATTATGATTATATCTGTAACTGAAAAAGAAAAAGTATGCACAAACCTAGAAATGCTTCTTAAACGTTTCACAGAATCTTTGCCAAAATTAATGAAACTGAAGCAAATCATAGACATCAATATCAAGTACTAACTCAATTGAAAAATAACCTTTTTAAAGATGAACTAGTTCTTCACATAGACTTTAGTGAGAACTATGCCTGTAAATTAAATGCAGAAACCCAATCTTTTCACTTTGGTGGTTCACGTCTACAAGTTACTCTTCATACAGGAATGATTTATTACCACCTTATCCCATATCATCAAGACATTTTGCTTTTGCTGAAAATTTTTCTGAATATTGTGCTGAATAAGCACAATAAGTAGTTCATAAATAAATAATGTAAATTATTTGGTAACTGGTCATTACCATGTTCATAAATGTCATTACCACATTTCTGCCCGTCATTACCATGTTCCAATGGAAAATTAAAAAAATAATTAAAGCTATGATTAAGCCAAACGATTTATGCTGATATATTTTTTTTTTTTTGTTGGCAGACATAGATAATTAGACTAACATGAAAAAATTGGGAATTAAAACAATAAATTTTTTTTAAAAACCAAAATTTACCATTATCAGAGAATGACCCACAATTGCTTATTTGTGACATAAACCATACATTGAAATTTTTCACCATTAAATTTCACTATCTATACAATGTATTATTAATATTTTAAATAATAGGATTACACAACATTACAACGTTTCAGAATTGTTTTCCTCTGGTTTTGAAACAGAGAAAATTATTTCAGCACTGGTCAAATGATTAGCAATTTGTGACTTTAATTACCAAAAATTCAAAATGTTTTCTTCATGCAGGTTTGCAAACTGAGTACCTTCCATTTTGTGCACAATGTATTACTTCAACGGTTTTGATTTCAACTAATAATGGTTAAAATCCAGTTATAAAATAGTGTTAAATTGAGAACTCTTCCTTCCCTACTTCTCATAGACTATTTAAAAGTACTTTACTGCTAAGTTGAGACAAACATGTCGTCGGCAGCACGCCCCCCCCCCCCCCCCCCCCCCGAACTTTGTTTAGAAAACCATTCATTCCAAAACCTTTTTTTTTTTCTTTAAAAAAATACCTATTTTTACTTTAAAATATGCTATGTGCACTCCCCAGGCACACTTCAAAAAAAAAAAAAAAAACTTTCGTGATGCTACGCCTATGATTTAGGAAGCCAAATAACAGCCTACGATTTAATATAAACAAATCAATGTTTTTAATTTACAAAGAGGAATATTATTAAATAAATAAACAACTGTTTGGGTAGACAACGGCAGAGGAGGGAGAAAGAGAGAAATTCCATTTCTTTTAAAGTAAACAGTTCTTTCCTCTTCCACTGGACGGGCCAGCTGTTATGCTGCAGGGTTCGCGTTTACTCAGATTTCTGAGTCATTTACCCAAATTTTCTTGACTGTGATGCAAAAAAGTACACACTTAATGGGTTTTGAATATGCAAAAACATACATCTCTCAGGATAATGGGCCTTTGTGACCCACTTTTATCAGATGTCAGCGCGATCCCTGGCTGACAAGGCATAATGTGTGCATCCCAGAATAATTGTTTGTTTTAAGCTTAGCATGTTGTGGGATTTATCTGATGCCTCAAAATTAATTCACTACGAAAGCAATTTAAAAAAAAAATGCAGATTGTAGAAATTTCTTAATTGTGGTTTTCTTTGTTTATTTCCGCAGCATTAATGTGGTTTATGATATCCAAATGATTGCTTTCCATTACTGAGGACAGAAAACTGCAGAATGGAACAAACCACCTTGGGAAACACAGAGAGAACATGCAACAAAATTCAGCGCTAATCAAAAGGAATTCTACAAACTTCGCGGAGGCTCTTTCAACTTTCGATCTCCTCATTGGATATTCCCGTACTTAGCTAGCAATACGATCTTGATATCGGCGAATACATCTTTAAAAAAGAAAATTGCACTGGAAATATTTTTAAACCCCGAACACAAACATACAAAAAAGCGGAGAGTAATGTTTTTTAATTTAAAAGTGCGGAAAAAATAAAAAAATAAAAAATGCGCAGAAATAACTAAACCGCGGAATTCCGCGGATGATTCTCATCCCTGCACTATGAAGTGGTTTAAATGTTTTTTATTTAAAGGAAGTTTTAAGAAATAAAACATCAGAGCATTCAGAAGATAAAAATATTACACAATTAATTAATAAATACTGTCAGAAATCTACAGAAAAAAGCCGAATTTTCAGAGAAAGACAAAAAAGTGAATTTCTCTTAATTCACATAAAGCTGAAGTATCTCATCCCTGATATGAACACTTAGAAAGATTCCTGATAATTAATACAAAGTAGAGAAACAAAGATTTATACAGTTTTAAAAAATAAACATAATTTTAAAATCATTCATTTTTAAAAACTTTAAAAGGTGAATTATGCCGGATTACAATATAGTTGACATGTTGAAATACCTATTTCCGACGTATAAATGAGATATATTTTGGCTGCCGCACAGCCGCCTGGCATGCAATATGACGCATGCCAGCATCGATAGAGTCTGGAGCGACGTCATGAAGCGAAAGTTCGAGAGCGAGGAGGAGGAGAAATGCGGCGAGACTGCCATTGACGGAGAAGCATGTGGTGACTGATGATGGCTGTGCGGCAGCCGAAATATATCTCATTTATACGTCGGAAATGGGTATTTCAACATGCCAACTACATTCATTTTTATTTAATGCTTCCATAGTAGCTGATTTTGTTATCTTTAAAAAATCCTTATTATATTTTTGCATATAACAAGGTCCAGAAATATGTGATTTTGCAATTAATATAGATTCAAGTGTTTCTGGACTCATTGAGCTCCTAAAGTCTGTTTTGTTTCTTTTAACTATACTAAAAATGCACTCACAGGAAGCATTGATATGCTGGAACGTCAAAATTCCCAGCATCAATTTGCTTAGTCTTTTTTAAGATGGTTTCCCATGAGACCCAACTTCACTGGAAATCAAAGCCCACTGTTGATCAGGCCGGTCACATGAAATTATAAGCTCAGGAATTGTTGCTGTTTGATAGAATAAAAACTCAGACTCCACTTTATCGATGGCTTCATCAGTGGTTTCACAGTCTTCTTTCAGAAGAAAAGAAGGAAATCTATCAATAAAAAATTGAATAGATTTAAATTTAGCAGATTCTTTTTTTGACATATCTGCCACTTCAGCATTCTCCAAAATTTAAGAATCGATTGGAAAATTTCCAACAACATAGTCGCATGAAGTGACGAAATACTTTATAACATGGTTATAAAATAATTTTTTGTCTTCGGGTGATAGTTCTTTCACACATGTCCTTGCTTGTGCCCCAACAGCGATTTCATCATCAGCTTTTAAATTGGCTTCTTCACTGTATTTACAAAGGAAGATTGATGGCGATGACAAAATCACTTCAGGCTTTACAAACTTGGACAGCAATTCTCGAAAAAAAGATTCTAAGTCAGACTTTAAATGATGGATTCTTGGAGCCTCACTTTGAAAAAGAACATTATAATTTTCAAAAACAGGAATTATACTTTTCAAAAAACAGGCCAAAGCATGATAAAACTTATTACTAATGAAGAAAAATATTCTTTCTTCTCTTTCAAGAATTTTTCTAATCTTTAGTTGTTCTTCTTTGTTCTCTTTTTGAGCAGATTTTACTTTTTTTCCCTGTAATTTTTGGGAAGAAAGCTTTTTATCTTCTGTGCTTTTTGAAGTACTAGGGCTGTAGTTGATATCTTGCCCAACTGAAAACTTATCAACATCAGATTTCTTTTTTTTTTTTTTTTTTTTTTTTTTTTTTTGGAGAGTTTTGGAGCAAATTTTCTGCTTTACAATTTTGGCTCTGCTTTACCGGCACATTTACTTTAATAGATGAACACTCTTCTTTAAAATAAAACAAAAGTGCATCCCAATGATCCAGCAAACGTGATAGATTTTTACCTAAAGACAACCATCGAGTAACTGTGTGCTTTAAAATCTTCTTTTCATCTGGACTGTACAAATTTTGGAATTTTTTCAATTCATTCTTCCTTTGTATACTTTTCCTCAAGTAATAATAAATATCAATGATTAGTTCATCAAAAGATATGGGAAATGTTGCAGATCCTTTTTCAGCTACTAAATGTAATAAATGACATAAGCAACCAAACACCACTAAATTTTCATTCTGTTTCTTCAAAAAAGCATATACACCTTTCTTCCTTCCAATCATGACATTTGCAATGTCTGATCCTAATGAAACACAATTTTGAAAAGGAATGTTTCGCTTTTCGAAATCACTTATAATCAAATTAGCGATGTTTTCGCCTGTGCTATTTCCTTCAAGGCAGGGAAGTGACAAAAGTTTTGAAGTTATTTGCCCAACTGAAGAATTAAAAAATGTAACCACAATAGGATACATTTGCATATCGGTGTCATTACTACCATCGGTAGCAACAGAGAAAGGACCACTTTTTAAAATGTCCGTTATCTTCCTCGTAGAATCGGCAGCTATTTCTTTTATAATGTGTCCCGTTTTCGTTCTTCCGCACGAAAATTTTTTAACTTCTTCACAATTTGGATACATTACCGGCAACAATTTCGAAAAATGATCTGCAGCGGCAATCGGTATATTGTGTTCTAATATAAAACTAGTAAATAACACCTCTGCATTTATGCTCTGAAAGTCATCATTGGGTTTGAAAAAATCAAGTTTGGATGATTTTGATACGATACTGTAATTCCCAATATGCTTTTTTGACTTTGAGTGAGCAACTATATCACACTTGCGGCCATGGCTGATATTTATATCCGAATTGCAAACAGCAGATAATGCGAAGAAATCGCCTTTCCTTGATTTTCGAATAAAATCAAATTCTTTAATATATCTATCGCAGAATTTTTGTGTGTGAGCACGATGTTTCGAGTTCGACATGATTAATTTTACTACACACTTCAAAGCACAGCAGGCACAAATCTTCGACACAACCATGAGTGCACACACATGCATACAACCACACCAACACAACACACGTCTTTATATTTTCGTCACTTCAGTTCACATGCCTAAAGCGATCACAATTTTAGTTTCCGTACATCTTTGAGAACAAAAATGTGACATCACAACCGCACAGAGTTAAAAGTATGCATGCAAGTGTTTATTCCTCTTTTTCGTCTAGCACGTCATGAAAAGAAGATCCAGTGGGAGGAAACGAAGAGAAGCCATTGGGTGTGACATCACATAGGAAATCATACGCGCAAATTCTGTATAAATTGCCTGTAAGTGTAAATAACTTGAATTCCGAACATCCGAACCGAAAAATCAGAATTTTTCACAAATTATCGGATTTCTGGAGCACATTAAAAATATCCGAGAAACTCCGGCAAAATCGGACTACTTGGCAGCTATGCATTTCTCATTGATGGCATGCTAACCTGAGAACAATTTCATTTTGACAGGTGTTACAATTATTTATATAAAACGTAACAGCAAAGGGACAAATTGTTTTCCAATAGAAACAAGGTAAGCATAAGGAATAATATTTATATTTTTGCATGTACTCATAAATTTATCTAAGATAAATGTAGCTTTTTTATTTTGTGATGTAGAAATACATAAATAAACAGAATCAGTTCCACATATTCTTATGTGTGTGTGTTTTTTTTTCTCTCATTAACTACATCCACTTACATGGCTGATTTCAAGCTTTATTTATTCAAAGTAAAAATTAATGCATTTAATGGTTAAGCAGATTTTTTTCTCAATTAGTCATGTGAAATCAATCTAATGTAAATGTATTCCTTTTTTAAATCACAGAAATAGTGTGATTTCTCCGTTTTGCAGGGAAGATTTAAGGTGCATTTAAAAATCTTGATAAAATTATCAATCAAAATAAATTAAATAATAAGCATTTATGTACTTTGTAACTACATCAGAGATGCAAATAAAATACTGAGAGGAAAATACTCGTTTATCTTAGGATGAAAAAAAGATTGAAATTGATTTGGAAGTATGAAAAATCAGAATAAAGGTCAAAAATTGTATTTCAGGAAACAAGGTTTGAAAATGAGAACAAATATGATAGATCAGAATGGTTGAAAGCTATGGGTATATACATACAAGTAACTGCTAAATTATTTATTTTAAAATGCATAAACTTAGTGTATACTTAATGCAGTTAGAGAAAGTCGGGGAAAATAAAAGTAATTTATGATAAAATGAAAAAGTTATAGTCTATTTAAGTTATTTAACAGTTAAAATAATCATTTCTGTAATGCTAGAATTAAAAATGCTTTAGAGAAATTATGGTTCATAACTTAAATTTCTGGCAACAGCTCAGGATTAAAATGAGATTTTTCAGACTAGGATTACTAGTCTTCAAATTTGAACTTTCAATTATGAGCTTGAAGTCATTTTTAATCTGAAATAAAATACCAACCTTTCCTAGTTTTTCTGATAAAATCTGTCTGGTACATTTATATGTTGATATACTCCACTGTTTTATAGTGTCAATTTTTGACTGAGAAGGCTTTGCAACTTGAGCTTTGCTTTCATCTCCATTTAAGGCAGAATTGGAACTTGATAGCTCAACAGATGTAGTAGCTATAAATAAGCACAGGTATTAAACATTTTTCTTATAACACTAAAAATTAAGACAATATCTAGTCTGCTTTTATTTAACAAACAAAAGAGTTTTGTTATTTTAACATTTATGTAAATAAACACTCTTATTCTTGTAATTAATTTTGTTCTACACCTTTGTAACTTACTATTTTTTGATATCTCATAGCTTTTAGGTTACACACACTAGCTCCTGACTTTATAACTAAGAAAAATTACAAGCAGTTTCATCTAATACTACATAAGCACTATTAAACTTCTTTATCAATTATAGCTTATGTGATCGAGCACATTATTTAGCACAACAGTGCACTTCAGCTCAGATGAATCAGACTTCAGTAAGTGTTTTGGCTTTTTTATTATACACTCCTAATCTAATATCGCTATTTCCCTCACATGCATCCCACCATAGCCAAGAGGATAAGGCACTCAAAATGGTAGATAGCTGAGGTGTGACAGTCCCAAGTTGGGGCTACATCGCACAGCTGTCAATCGAATGGTCTGGAGTTTTGATTGGTTTTCTGCAGATATAACGTGAATATATGCTACAACCCTTTAGAAAGTTCTTCAACCACAGCAACCCCCCCCCCCCATCCTAGAAGGATACCTTATGTGTAGCTTTACCTTAAGACAAACACATTCTTTCATGTGTAGTGAAGATTGTAATAGATTATCTATCTATGTTGGCATGTGTATACATATAAAAAACTATGTATACATATAAAATAATATTGAATTATGAAGTTCTTAATATGAATTTCGTGTTAGTTTCAATTCTATCAAATTTTGCTGGTATTGCTTCTGATTTTCCTGTGCCTCTTGAAAATGTGACGTGATAGACATAAATTGATTTCACCAGTGAATTCAGCACCCCGAAATCAAGTAAATCCACCCTTTTACAAACCAGAGGCAGAAAAAAAGTTTAAATTTTTTTACTAGTGAAATTAAGAAAAATCCTCGGGTCTAAAGTCGGAAGTGCCCCACCAGTGGCATAGTGCATTGCACACTGTGAACTGGGAAGATGGAAGGTGCCTTGTTCGAAATCAGGTCACATTCACCAACCTAACAATTCAGAGTTTTCTGTTCTTTTCTCAGAAACTTAGCATAAATACTAGGGATCGACTGATACCACATTTTCGCCGATGGCCTATACTGATACTTTACCTATAACTTCATTTTCAGAAATAGCTGATACCGATACTTTTAAGTTATGGTATCGGCCGATACTGATACTTAACCAATACCAATACTTTACATAATTTAATGTCATTTAAACTAACATCTGTATTCTGGGCAGTTTTTGTAACAAGAGTGTAGTAGAGTAATGAGAGTCTCGTTAAAATGAATAATAGCATGATGAAATTTGATCCCAGTAGAAAGCATTAAAAAGAAAAGGCAGTGGATACATTGAAGTGTGAATTCACAGTAGTTCCAGTCTTTTTTTTTCTATTAAATCATGCCGACAAATGGCCGAATTTATAAAAAGCTGATCACTGGGAAGCGTCTTAGTGTGCAGGTTCGGAATTCTTTCTCCTCGCGTGGCTGTCGATCTAGTGGTCTAGAGTTTTGGGCGATTTTCTCCAGATGTTACGTGAATATGTGTTAGACTACCTTAAAAAGTCCTCCGCCCAAGCCCCCACCCCATAGGTAGATGCCCCTCATTTAGGCTTGACAGAGCATAAACACGGGGGGAGGGGGGGGGGAAGTTAAAGGGATATATTAATAAGAGAACCCATTTTCAGTGCTGACTGGTGCAAATATTTAAATCAATTTTTCTCAGCCTCTATTTTGTCGCCTAATTGTTGCTATGAGCCAGATAAAAGGTTTCCATATTAGACCCAAAACAGCTTCCTGCTTGCTCTTACTATATGTGTCTTTGTCTTTGGTTCATGCCTCGATTTTGTGCTTACAAAAGTAAACACATGAAATTTATTCAACTTCAAAGCTTGCAAGTTTTATTTAGATTTTCTTTAATTATAATTCTTCACATATGAAAATACTTTTTAGATTACTTAAACTGCATTAAATTGTGATAATGTATAAACTGTACAGTATTATGTAAGTACATATGTATTTAGATATTGTTCATTAAATACGTAAGTAAATTCTTCCCTTAAAATGCGTAATAAGTTCACATTAATTAATGGTTTTATTTATCTGCTCCAATTATTTAACCACTATATGAATTATGAAATGTTTTAGCAAGATTTTTTTTTAATATGAACTCATATGGTCATTTTTAAGTTCTTTTTGAAAATCCGAATATTTTAATTCTCCGGACAGGGTTAAGTCACAATTAATCCAGATGATCCATTTATTTGATCTTTTCTGTACGAAGAACAAGTACACACCGATTATTCCTGTGTTTTCCTTATAAATAAACCAAATACTATTCACAAGAAACATGTTTTTTACCCCAAAATTTGAAATAAACTAAATAATAATTAGTATTACTAATTATACTAATACAGCTTCAACTTTTTAAATTAACAATATAAATAACTATTAGATATTGATAATTATTACACTTCTCAAAACAGAATGATATGCAAATCCTACGTTCTCTCATTAATCTGATAGATAATAAAGTCATTAATGTTTGATAATTCGTACTTTTGATAGTGTGTAATGTTTTAAAAATGAATCATTTAACTTCTGCATTTAGTTACAGATAAGGAGAACAAACGCCATGCTATCAAAGTGGCCCAGCTTCAGTTGAGGATAGAGATGGATTGATTAGGAATTATCTGATGCTGCCATCTAGCGGCAATAGTTGCAAACAACATGTCAAGATAACTTTCCATAAATTAGGAGTCAATGTATCGATTTTATCAATTATTTATATTTCGAAATTGAAAAATATAATAATGCTTTTCAAATTAAATAATCAAAGTTATGTATGCATATTTAAATAGTTTTTGTGGTAATCCTCAAGGTTTTTGTAGCTATTTAAACTGCATTTTTAAGATTAATAAATATTTTTTTTCTTTTAGTGCTTCATTACATCTCACCACCAACTTTTTTGTGACACTAGGAGAAGTTGATAGTTTTATTTAATAATTTTTATGATTTCACTATTCCTGTTATATTATTTAAAGAACAGGTTATAAAAAAATGAGTTTTGTTTTCTTATATTTCATGATAATAGCACAAGTAACAAAAATATAATGCTGGTTGATTTGTTTGCGGCTTGAGTACTTAGAGAATATTTTTCCTATATTACCTAGTGTCACTAGAAAGTTGGTGGTGAGGTGTAAAGAAGCACAAAAAAAAAAAAAAAAAAAAAAAAAAAAAAAATATTTATTAATTTTTAAAATGCAGTTTAAATAGCTACAAAAACTACTTAAATATGCATACATAACTTTGATTATTTATTTTTAAAAGCATTATTATATTTTATCAATTTTGAAATATAAATAAATAAATAATAAAACTGATACATCGCCTCCTAATTTATGGGAAAAGTTTTTTTGACAACTATAGCCGCTAGATGGCAGCAACAGATAATCTCCTAATCAATCCATCCCAAGCCCATCCTCAAGGTCCGTTTACAGGGAAGGAATCCCATTGCCAAGTACCATTAATTTTGTCTTTGAAACAGCTACAATATGAAGAAAAATATTTTTGCTTGTTTTTGAGCTACGCCTTGGAGGGTTTAAATAAAAGATGCTTAAAAATGACGAGATTAAATGAAGGTTAAAGAAAAATCCAAAAATGATAAACTAAATTCAATTTTCAAGTCTTAAAAAAAAGTTGATACTTAAATATCCATATTTAATGAAACTGATCTTCAGTGTTTTTGTTTTTATGATCATTGTTAACATGTTTTTCTGTGATTGATATGAAGAATGTTTTAATTCTAAGCTCTTTATTGGTTTTAATTCTAAACTCTGAGCAGGGGCAAAGTGGCACGGTAAAACAAGGTCTGGGTGCCATAGTCAAAAGGGAGGCCATTTCGAACTTAAACTGAGAAAATCTTGATCTAGAGTAGTGGTTCCCAAACTTTTTTGTCCTCTTCAAAAAATCTTCAACTAAATTTTTTTTTTGCGACCCACTACTACATAACGATAACCAATATAGGCTATATAAAATATTAAAGTTTAATTTTTCCCACCCTTTTCGACCCACCGAAATTGCTCCCGTGACCCAACAATGGGTTGTGGCCCATAGTTTGGGAACCACTGATCTAGAGGTGTACAGCAGCTTCACTAGTAGGAAGAAGAAGCTTCAACTACTGACTCTTATGCCTGACAGCTGGAGTGTGAGGAAAATAATGCATGAATTTTCGGCCTCTAACTACTTAGTTCGACAAGCCAAGACATTGTTGATCAAAAAGGCCGCCTTGTCTGGTCCTGATCTGAAACCAGGAAAATGTCTGTCAAATCATACCATTGATATTGTTAAAGGATTTTTTACAAGTGACGAAATGAGCAGAGTAATGCCAGTGATGAAGGACTTTATATCAGTGAAAGACAACAGCACAAGTGGTAAAGAACATGTTTCAAAAAGGTTAATGCTTAATAATTTAAAAGAAGCTTATAGAGTTTTCAGAGAAAAATTCCCAACTGTAAAAGTGGAATTTTCTAAGTTTGCAGAACTTAGGCCTAAAAATTGAGTTCTAGCAGGCCAGAGTGGAACACACTCAGTCTGTGTGGGCAACACTCATCAGAATGTGAAGCTTATGTTTGAAAATGCACGAATGAGTTCAATGACGGATGGCAAAATTAAAACATACAAGGACTGCCTGCAAATGATGGTTTGTAGCCCACCATCAAATGACTGCTTCTTTTCAAATTGTGTTTCATGTCCAGGTACCAAGATTAGAGAACTTTTGGAAAAATCATATGAAGACAATACAATTGAGATTGTCACATACAGACAGTGGATCTCTGTGGATCGATGTAACTTGGAAATAATTAAAAAACCGGTTAGTGAATTTGTTGATGCATTTTGTGAAAAACTTCCTGTTCTACTTCGTCATCACTTCACAGCAAAAGAACAAAGTGCATTTCTGAGACATACAAAGGAAAATCTTTTGGAATGTGAAGTGGCTGTCATTTGTGACTTTTCTGAGAATTATTCGATCATTTTGCACGATGAGGCACAATCATATCATTGGTCAAATAGTCAGGCAACCTTTCACCCTTTTGTGGTGTATTTTAAAGAGAAAGAAGTCAAGCATTTAAATTTTGTAATAATATCAGACTGCCTCAACCACAACACTACAGCTGTCTACTTGTTCCAGACAAAGTTGATGGAATATCTGAAATGCAAGTTTCAAAGACCTCCCAAAAAAATCTTCTAGTTTTCAGATGGCTCTGCGGCCCAATATAAAAAAAAAAAAAAAAAACTTTATTAACTTGTATAATCATAAGAAAGATTTTGGAAATGAGGCTGAATGGCATTTTTCAGCAACAGCACATGGTAAAGAACCATGCGATGGGCTGGGGGGGGGGGGGGCACAGTCAAAAGACTAGCAGCCAGAGCAAGCCTACAAAGACCGTATAAGGACCAAATTATGGATGCAAGGCAACTGTTTGAATGGTCACATCAGAACATATCTAACATAGACTTTGTATTTGTGACCCTTGAAGAATACATTAAAACTGAAAAACAATTGGCCAACAAGTACAATACAGCTGTAACTATATCAAGCACCCAGAAATTTCATGCCTTCATACCTTTCAAATGTGGAACCAAAGTAAATGTGAAATTATTTTCTTCTGCAGTTGTTTCGAACATATTTCCTGTTATAAAGGACATACAGCAGATAATAGTGGGTATGTAACATCAATCTATGGTGACACTTGGTGGTTGAGTTATGTTCTTGATAAAGATGAAGACTGCAGTAAAGTGCAAGTTACATTCCTCCATCCTTCAGGTCCATCCCCCTCATTTATATATCCCACACCACCTGATACACCGTGGATCCCTTTTGCAGATATGATATGCAATGTTAAGCCTGTCACACACACTGGCCGAACATACAGTTTACCAGACAGGGAAGTGAACAAATGTGTGGGTATCTTGCAACGATTGAAGTCCCGATGAACTAATTTGTTAACCCTTAACTTAACTCATAATATTGGCATTTTAATGGTCAAGTGGTCAATGTAAGTGTCTATGTGACCTTTCTCCATTAAAAAAATGTAAAAGTAATAGCCACTGCTTATTTCATTCAATGAAATATTCAAAATTTTCTGAAACGATACTAATTCTGGTATTTTTCACAACACGTGTATTTCTGAAGCACAGTATCTCCTGAGCCCATTGTGATCTCATGATAGAATTTTGCTGTATGTACATTACAAACTATATTTGATAATATTTTGGAATTTTTAAAATTGCCACTTTTTGAGAAATTTAAATTTTAAAATTAAATTTTAAAATTTTCAATTTTTTTAAATTGTAACCCCTATCTTGTGGAATATCATATTAAAGCCCCATTCAACAGCTTTAAACACACTCTCAGCTTTATACCATCACTGGTTGCCAGCCTATAGGCATCTAAAGGTGCCAAAATATGAATTTTTTTCATAAAAATTTAAATCTTTAAAAATTAATAACTTCAAAATAATTGTGCCACATAACTGAAATTTGGTATTTTTTCATAAGTCAGTCAATGATATATTACTGAATACCAAAAATTATAAAAATCTGAGACATCAAGTCTGAATCAGTGTGTTGATTTGACATCTGGTTGTTCAATAGGGTGGATCGAAAAATTTTTTTTTTTATTTTAATGACGGCTGACATGGCAAAAGTTGCCAAATGGTCAGGTGAGAATTTTTCAAAAAAAATTTTTTTTTTTAAACATCCCCTTCAGGTGCCCCACTCCTCCCAAAAAAATCAATTTTTTGAAAAAAATACATATATATGTAATGGTTTGGATGTCATAACTTTTCGAATGGCCAAAAATTTCTTTTTCCACAACAAATATTTCTGAGCATTTCCTTTGGGTGCTCCAAACCTAAAAATTTGAATAGAAAACAAAAAAATCGGCTGTTTCCGTAGCCAGCCTCGACACGAAACAAGAATTAGCTTCCATCCGTGCTTCTGATATGACATCACTATATTTTCCCCGCCAAAAGAATGAGACGTCTTGCTGATACGCAGATGATTCCATGTAGCATATGTTAAAAGACAGCTTTTGTTGAGACTGATTATGAATGTTTGAAATTAAAAATTACTCTGAGTATTTCATCAACCACATTCTGGCAAGTATGTGGCTCGACACTACATTGCTTGTTTATAATCTGAAGTAAGTTATTTCATAATTTTCTCCAGTATATACTGTGATATATTGTTTTTCTTTCATTTTACTTCTAGTGTTCTTCTGTTAGCTATGTTTCTTTTTTTTTACTTCCTTACATTTATTTCAACTATTTATTTTATTTTATTTTACTTTTTTGTTAGAGATATAAAGACAGAATGAGTTCAGGCAAAATTCCCACAAGGAAATCTTCTATTTGCCCTTTGTTTGGCAACCCCACCGAGATGTCTCTAATAAAACTTCCTACAAATGCAGATATAATTCGAAAGTTTTTGCTTGTCAGAAACCAGACAAAAAGCCTTATGAAAAACAAAGACCCACCTGCTCCTTTGATATCAAAAAAAGTCGCGGAGTCGTTGGAAATTATATGGAACAAGTCTTCTATTCCAATAATTTCAAACAAAGGAATCGTTGAAAAGATAACAAAGCTCAACAACGAATAATGGAAGATTTAGAAACCATACAATGGTAGAAAAGAATCAGAGGGCTACATAAAGAAACTGGACGATCTGAAGGGCAAGTGGGAGCGAACCCTCTTTGACATTGCTTGCTGCAAATGCGACGATTTTGCATCATGTTGCTGTTCAAAAGAAAGAAAGGTTCCTGTAGATGAAAGAACATTTTTGAACGATCAGCGAAGTAAGAGAACTATGATAATCGGGCCAGTTGATAAAAAAACTACAAAACAGCTTCAAAAAAGACAAGAAAGAAAAATAAAACGAGCTAAAAACTCGAAAACTGATTCTTATCCTTCTAGCTTCAAAGAAATTAGTGATTGTAAAGAGTTTGAAAGCAGTTATTCTTCGGAAAACGAAGAGAAAGAGGATGATACAAATAAAGAGGAAGAAAAAGAAGTCAGCAGAAAATCAAATTCATTTAGACCCTCCTACAGCTTGCAACACAACTTCGATCTGCAACCCTCTTGCTCTTCTGCTTCTGGTGATTGTTCAAATGTTCAAAAAATAAAACTTTCTACTTTTTCCAGAGAATGTGATCGTCGTGGAATCTCAGACAGAGCAGTTGCATCTCTTTCTTCCGCTCTTCTGCAGGATCTTGGCCTAGTCAGCGAAACGGATACTACTAAAGTTACTGATCGAAATAAAGTTCACAGAGAGCGTGAAAGACACAGAAAAGAATTACAACAAGGTAATTTATCTTCGGAAGTGCAAGGCCTCTATTTCGATGGGCAAAAAGATAAAACTAGAACACAAGTTAAAAAGGGTAATAAGTATTACGGCTGTATTACCAAAGAAGAACACATTTCTTTAATACAAGAACCAAGCTCCATTTACCTTGGGCATCTAACTGTTTCGTCTGTATCTGCAATTAACATTAAGAATGGAATATTAACCTTCTTTAACGACAAAGGTATATCAACCGATTCCCTTATAGCAATTATAGAAGCTGAACTAAATCGTCCACTTCAGTGGTTCATTTGCATGCTGCATCTAAACGAACTTCCTCTACGACATCTTCTGGTTCAGCTTGATGGCGTAACTCATGGCCCCAAAGCATTTTCTGGTGCAATTGGGAAGTTATTGCAAACTTGCCATACACTTCCTTTAACGAAATTTTGTAAGATCGAGGGAAATCTGTTTCCAGATGTCGATCGGAATATTTTGAGTACAGACCAACGATATTTGTTGGACATGTTAAAAGCGGTGTCTTCGGGAGAATGCAGTCAAGATTTAGTTGCTATTCGACCAGGGCCGGTAGTGCATTACAGGTGGTTGACTAGCGCAAATCAAATTCTTCGTCTTTATGTGACAACAGAAGAGCCTTCCGAGACTTTATTACATTTAGTTACATATATTATGAAGGTATATGGTCCAATGTGGTTCCACATAAAAGGAAAGCCACTGTGCACTGAAGGTTCTAGACACCTGTGGAAGCTAATTATGTACTCAAGATACATGCCGGATCACCTAAGAAAAACTGTTGACGCTGTCATCCAAAGAAACGGATTTTTTGCACATGCAGAGAATTTGCTTTTAGCTATGTTATATGATGATAGAGATACCATTCGAAAATTAGCTTACCACAAGGTTATATCTATCAGAAAAGAGAATCATAATACTTCATCTGTGAGAAATTTTCGTGTACCGGTAATAAGCATGCGATCAACAGATTATAGGGATTTAATTTTTTTGAGTGACAATAACGAGTGTTTAGAGCCTGCAGTCTTAAGACATCTCCGATGAAGACTTAAAATCATTCCTGTCAAAGGATATTGCTTCAGTTAAATTTCCTCATTTATCTAACTTCCCATGTCACACACAAGGAACTGAACGCTGTGTGAAACTGGTAACAGAGGCTGCATCTCTTGTTTGTGGAGAAGAAAGAAGGGACGGATTTATAAGATCTAGGCTCGAATCAAGGAACATAAAGTTTTTTAACTCAAAATCAGAGTTTAGATTAAAATAGTTTTTTTCTCACGCTAATTATATCATATATCTATAATTTATTAGTTATATTCTTTCAGTTTATTTTATGTTAGCACATCGACTTAATCAAATATGCAAAAAATCCAAATAGTTTCATTTTTTTGAGCATCAACAAAAATACTCCTAACGCCTCTAGTTTTCGTATAGCAGCTTTTAAGACGGAAGAAACGTTTATACTTTATTAGCTGGGTACCCTTCCAAATTTATAAAAAAAAATATTTACTTTACAATTTTTATTGCATTTTCATGAAATTGTCAATTTTCAACTATTTTTCGGGGGCTTGGGGCACAGGAAGATATGAATGGAATTAAATAAAAATATTTGTATGAACTATTGTACCCAAGTCTAAGCTTTATGACACTCCGGCTAAAAAAATTTTGTATATTATTATTTTTTTTTTAATTTTCGTAAAATTTCAATTTTAAACTACATTTAAGGCAGTTGGGGCACCTCAAGATATTGAAGGATTTCAATAAAAATTAATATGCAAACTAAAATACTAAAGACGCAACTTTTCCACCCTACGCCAATATTGATTTCGAAAAAAAAAATTTTTCCTATTCTTTTCGATCCACCCTATTGTTCAATCTGATAGCCCTTTCTTTGAACTATCATATTACATCTTGATTTCTACGATAAAAGTCCTTTTCTTAAAACAGCAAGGCTGACATTGTTCCACTCCTCCTTCACAATCTTCCAGAGTCCACCCAATGTTTTGGGATGCCGCTTATAAAGAGCTTGTTTTAAAAGTCCAAATGCACAGTAATCCATAGGAGATACGTCAGGGGACTTGGGTGGGATGCATTTAAAGGGAATAGCTTCAATTCCAGTTTCATTTCTCATTTTATCAAAAAATAGAGCAGTAGATTTAGAGGTATGGCTTGGAGCTTTATCCTTATGGAACTTAACACAGTGAAGATTTTGGATAAAGGGATGGAATTTCTTTAAAAATAGGTGTTAAAACATACTTCTGATAGTAATCCGAATTAATTTTGACATTTTTTTCTGCTTTCCTTATTGTACGTTTTCCGTTATAAGAAAATCCAGTAATAACAATAAAGCCTTTAGAAAAACTTGCCTTGTTTTCTCTAAACCAACTTGTTAAGTCTTTTTCTCCTCTTTTGCAGTAGCAAATCCATCATTTTCTATTTTAGTTGGTTAAAAGTATCTAATCTTCATCAATTGTTACTACATATTTCCATTTTTCACCCACCAAATAATTTTCATACAACAATCTACACATAGTCTTACACTGAGAAACATGTTTCGGCGTTAGGCGATGAACATAGTGTGTTAAATTTTTTTTTTTTTTTTATTTGGGAATACCTTATTCCCCCGTACACGATATATATTTCGGTTACACACATAACCATCTTCAGTCGTTTCTGGAGCTCTCACTAATGGCGGCTTCTTTTTATATCTTCGTCGTTCTTCTTCTTGAAAGTTCGATGCATGACGTCGTCCCATGATTGGTCGATTGTATGAAGCGTATCGTTGATGCTGCCCTCTGTCGTCAATATTTCTAAGCTCTCACGAATGTAGGCATATATACTATTTTTAAAGTTGGCTATTTTTTTAATATTTTTAAAATCAATGGTAATGGGCTCTTTCAAAGCAAGACGGGCTAGGGCGGTACTTTGTTTCTGGAGGTTAATGTCTTTAAAATGTTCGTTTTTTCGTTCTTTAATTTTCCTTTTTGTAACGCCGATGTAGCAATTTTCTTTATTAGTATCGTTTGACATAAAATTAATTTTATAGATCCCTGCGGTTTCGATGGGGTTGATTGGGTCTTTTTCCGATCTAATGCGCTGAAAGATTGTTTTATTAGGTTTAATTGGAATACGGAAGTTCTTTTTGCTGGCGATATTAGAAAGTTTATTGGCTATCCCTCGGCTAAAGGGGATAGCGGTAGTAAAACGTGGTTTATCTTTTTGACGGTTGTCTATAACATTTAATTTTCGTTGCCTAGCTTTGAAAAGTTTGTCGAAAATTTCTCGAGGGTAGTGGGCATCTTGACATTGTTTCTTTATGAAAGCAATTTCCTTTTGAAGGAGGTCGTCGTTAGAACACACTTTGAAAGCGCGGTCGATATAGGAACGAATAGCAGCAATTTTATAGTTGAAAGGGGTTTTAGATTTAAAATTTATTATCTTAAAATTTTAAATCTAAAACCCCTTTCAACTATAAAATTGCTGCTATTCGTTCCTATATCGACCGCGCTTTCAAAGTGTGTTCTAACGACGACCTCCTTCAAAAGGAAATTGCTTTCATAAAGAAACAATGTCAAGACGCCCACTACCCTCGAGAAATTTTCGACAAACTTTTCAAAGCTAGGCAACGAAAATTAAATGTTATAGACAACCGTCAAAAAGATAAACCACGTTTTACTACCGCTATCCCCTTTAGCCGAGGGATAGCCAATAAACTTTCTAATATCGCCAGCAAAAAGAACTTCCGTATTCCAATTAAACCTAATAAAACAATCTTTCAGCGCATTAGATCGGAAAAAGACCCAATCAACCCCATCGAAACCGCAGGGATCTATAAAATTAATTTTATGTCAAACGATACTAATAAAGAAAATTGCTACATCGGCGTTACAAAAAGGAAAATTAAAGAACGAAAAAACGAACATTTTAAAGACATTAACCTCCAGAAACAAAGTACCGCCCTAGCCCGTCTTGCTTTGAAAGAGCCCATTACCATTGATTTTAAAAATATTAAAAAAATAGCCAACTTTAAAAATAGTATATATGCCTACATTCGTGAGAGCTTAGAAATATTGACGACAGAGGGCAGCATCAACGATACGCTTCATACAATCGACCAATCATGGGACGACGTCATGCATCGAACTTTCAAGAAGAAGAACGACGAAGATATAAAAAGAAGCCGCCATTAGTGAGAGCTCCAGAAACGACTGAAGATGGTTATGTGTGTAACCGAAATATATATCGTGTACGGGGGAATAAGGTATTCCCAAATAAAAAATTTTAACTAATTACTCCGCCGTATTAAATAATGTTTTATGTGTCTTTAGAACATAGTGTGCTTTTGCTTTGATTAACTTTAAATCGGATTTTATAATTTTGTTCGCAGTTCATACAGAGATATTTAAAGATTTTGCAATAGTTCTTTGGGTAGTTGGATTTGTCTTTAAAACATGAGATGCAACTTTAAATTTAATAAGAGGTGTACGTACCTTTGTTGGGTATGCATTTTTGCCTTTTCCCCCAGTGAAATATAAACTTTGACGTTTCTTTCTTTTCATATTATTATGTCACTTATTTTACATGTAGCAATTTTAAAACCATGATTTTGACATCTTTTTTTAATAACTGAATGAGTATTTCTCTTCAGATAGTGCAAAAATATAACCTTCGATCCATTGCTTATTTTTCAGCAACATTTTAAAGCAAAGAATATTTTTAATGCTGCAGACAATAAATAAGACTTATCACAATTTGATGCCAATAACATTTTTATTTTCAAATTAATATTTAACTTCATGGAGAAAATCAAAATCGTTACAAAAATGTGTGAACTAGGGATGTAACGGATATCCAGCAAGTATCCGGTATCCGGCTGATTTTTTAATATCCGAAATACTGTCGGATATCCGACTCATAACTACCGAATATCCGGCTTCTCTGGCAGATATCCGACTATATACTACTAAAGTTCTATCTATAATATGCATGGGACAGGATGAAAAATCTTGGTAAAGTGATACATAAGACAGATGGATATATTTTTTGATTGATGTTTTATCATGCATTCAAATTGATTTGCAATATCAGGTTTCTATCCAAGATTGAATTGGTGGGTGGGGCTGAAAATAACTTGGGTAGGCACTATTTTTGAATAAAATCTATGGCTTTCAAAGAGCTTTAGACTAAAATAAAAGTAAAGGAAAACTATTGTTTAACTCATCGACTATAACAATAATTCATTGACAAAAAATGTAACCTATTAATTGTAGTTTCAAGGCAACCAAAGGAAAGTAAACTGCAACTATTTTAATTTTTTGAATTCATCTTGTATGTATTAGAGGCAAGCTGGGTACAGAATTCTGAAGTGGGGTGGGTATGTACCTTGTAGGCGCACATATTACTATAATCTGTGCAATATCATTATGACTGACAATTCTGGATAACATACAATTTTATGTCAATATTTTACACAATACAAAAATTAAGTTTTATAGATTCTTATTTATAGATTCTCAAATACTATTAATGTGTTTCTTAATAAAATTCTTAAAATTGAGTAATTTATTAAAAATAAAAATTTAAGTAACTTTTTTACTAGTAAACCATTAGTGGGGATTGTAAAACGCAGATTAAAAAATTTTTCTTTTACAGTAGTTTTGGTTCCAAATCATAAGTAAAACCTTACTTTAGTTTCACCAGGAGTTTCAAATGTCATGCTTTTTTTGTTCATGATCAGTTCTAAAATGTGCATAACCTGATCTATGATGCTTTATAGAAAAAAACATTTGTTAATACTAGTGTGAGTTACTACAATATGGATAATATTAGAATCACCAATTTGGGATTATTTTAGAGTTAGTGAAACAGACATACCGTAATTTCCTGCCTATAATCCGCAAGCTGCTATATTAGCTCAGAAAAAAAAATTACATCGTATAATCAGCGGATATTCTGAAACAGATTATCAATATTTTTCAAAATTACATCTGTATTGTTAACGCACGTCGATTTCGGCATACAACACATTTTGTGCTAAATTGATGAGAAATAAACTATAAAAATTGAAATTGGTACTGAAAAAAAATAAATAGAAAGAAAATTTACTGTACACTTAAAAAAAAAATTAGTGTAAACAAAGATATAATTTTGTAGCTGTTCCCCTGTTTTGAATCATCGCAGCGCATATTTCTTTCCCATGCTATTCTGCCCGTCATCTAATGACGTAACAGGAGAGAGGAGAGTGAAAGGCATTTTTACAGGGTTCCCGCTAGAGCGTGAGAATCTCCCATAATTTTTTTAAAGTCTTGCGCAAAAGATATTACTACGCGAGGTATTCTCGCGCTGCAAAATATTTACCACCAGCGTGAAATTCTCACTCTCTGTTTGAAAGTTTAAAAACGTCAGTTTACAAATACGAAAATTCGTTTTCATTCTACTACTGTGGAAATCGAGCCGGAGACAAAACAAAACTCCGATAACGAGCTGCCGAGGCCGCAAAGAAGCGTCCCCTCCCCCCCATCCTCTCTTGAGTTTCTGTTCAGAGATAACACGGTTGAATCATTGGAATGCAGAAGGGGAATATTAATTAATGCTATCTGCACAGAGCTGACGTGTTGATTTTTCTCCTCCAGCTCCGCAGCTGTAAAATGTTTTGTTTTTGTATGTTATGTCCGTCGTATGAGTTTTGAGAGCATTTCATCTGCTTGTTCTTTTATATATCACCACAATTCATGGAATTATTGATATCCTCTGGCAGTTTGAAATTTGTAACCCCCCCCCTTCCGTTCTAAGTTTAGTTACGGTTCGCAGTAAGAGTTAATCAATCTTTTAAGAAGCCCCCCCCCCCAAAAAAAAAAAATAAATAAATAAGAGGGAAGCTGAAATTTTCCGGTTAAATGCCAGATAATCTAGCTTTTACTGTAGTAAGAATTTGAACTTAACTATATCTGTTTTAACTTTGTCACACATATTTGTATCTTACCAACTTTGTAGTATAATATAATTTAACATTTATATAAATATTAAGTTATATTATATAATTTTATTATACTAGATAAAATATTACAGTTAATAATTCTGTTGCTTATTTAAACTGGATGTGATTCTTTGAATATTCATTAACAATTCAAGTGCAAATTTCAGTAAACTTTCAGTGCGAATTTAAGCAATCTTATTAGAATAGCTGATGGAACTATCAATTTAGAAAGTTTTCTGCATGATCAAGCTTCTAAAATTTTTAATGATGCCCGGTGACGAATGGGAACAGTTGTAGCCCCGTGGTACAACTTTTGACCAATAAAAAGCTAGATTGAGATATCACAAGTTGAGAACCATGTGTAGGAAAAAATAATCTAGTCTTTAGTGTACACACGTACTCGTGTTGCAGTTGGTTACCAGTGCCATCTAGTAGCAAAAAGAGTCCCAATTTTTATTTTCTGATAGAAAAACTAAAGTTACATGGGCCAAAATTTTCCTCAAGGAAAAAAAAAATGTCACAGATAATACGCGGCGGCAGATAATCCGCATTGTAATTTTAACGTTTTTTAACAGATAATCTGCGGATTATCGGCAGGAAATTACGGTAAGTAAAACAATATGTCTATTGTGCTCTTCTGAATCAGAACAGAAATCAATTATGTGTGGGAAATGTTTGAAATGTCAGTTTACCAAACCGTTGTGGAACCATCTACAATTTAACCTTTTCGCGTCGACTGTAACGTATACGTGCCAGTAAGAAACGCACTCAGTTCCTGGCCGACACGCTGGCGTGCCATAGCGTTTCCTTGTTCACCCCCGGCCGTCACACAGTTGTGCCAGTGTCCTGGAACGTTTTAAAAACTATAACTTTTGGCACAAGATGGCATTGTATGTCCATGCGGTTACAGATACATGTAGTTTTGACCTTCTACTCAGAATGGGAGTAGCATGACTCACATACACGTGGTTTTTGATAATATAAACGTAAGTTGAAAGGAATGTTTCTGAATGGTATACTTTATGATGGCTCTATAAATTCGTACGTGGTATTTCTTTATAGTAAAGCAGGGAGTTTTATTTTCGCTACAGCGTTGGGTATTATGGTTTGCAGTCCAGTTTTTAGTGGATAATTAGATCTAGTAGACGTGGATTTTTTCTCATTTTACAGTTAGAATGTCGAAGCTTCGAAAGTGTTAGAGCTTGAAATAGCAGAAATGGTGCAAATTATTTGAAATTATGAGATATTGATTCTGAAGCAGATTCGGATAGTAGTGATAGTGACACTATAATATATTCTGATTGTTCTGTTCATGGATTTAGGCTTAATCGCGAAAAACTCTCCGGCCCTGGACAAACATTTGCGAAAAAGACTGCCGGCCTCAGCGATAAGCGCGCGTTTGCACTTCCCGTCGCGAAAGGGTTAAACATCCTGATATTTATGGGAATTTGAAAAATCTTGGACATTCTAGTAAAAAAACAGATATAGTTGACATGTTAAAATACCTATTTCCGACATATGAGATATATTTCGGCTGCTTTGCACAGCCATCATCATTCACCACAAACTTCTCCGTCAATGGCAGTCTCGCCGCATTTCTCTTCCTCCTCGCTCTCGAACTTTCGCTTCATGACGTCACTCCAGACTCTATCGATGCTGGCATGCATCATATCGATGCTTCCCTCTGTCGTGGAATTTCTAAGCTTTCTCAGATATAGGCATATATTTTATTGTTATTATTAGCTATTTTCTTGATATTTTCAAAATCCGATTATTCTGTATTCAAATTCATTTATAGTGGCAGGAAGTTTTTTTTTTTTTTTTTTATTAATGAATTTGGTGCCATATAAGTTTTAGTGCTCTGAAAGAGTCGTCATATATTTTAGAAGCTAAACAATTAAATAGATCTATTTTTGCTTTTTAACTTGTAGTTTTTTGGGGGGGTTTTATTAAAGAAATTTAATGCGTAACCTGAAAAATCCTGTTTTATAAATATTTAAAAGAGATTTACTTGTTATTTATCAATCTCTAAAAGTAATTTAACTTAAAATAAAACTAAAAATCACTTAATGTAAATTAATATTAAAGAATAAAACAGAAAAAAAAAAAGCATTAAACCCATGTTTGGGAAAAAATAACTCATCTATTAAAGGTATCTTATCAAAATAGATATTTTTCTTAAATAAGTAAAAAAAAAATGTATGCATTTCTCAGTGAAAATAATCTACAATTACAGTTATTTTAATAAATGTGCCATGGTTAAATTTATTTCCTTCTGCCAGACTGTTTACATAAAAAGAATATTTTAACTGTTTACATTTTAAGTAACATTTTTTATGCACATATATGTAAAGATATTTAGATTTTGTAAATTATAAGTCAATTATTAAAAAATACTTAAATGATGTTAAACATGTTTACAATTTATTGTTCTGATGTCATTATATAAAAAAAAAATGAAAAACACACTGAATAACTAAATACACGTTTAGTGCTGGATATCCGGCGAGGTATCCGGCCGGATATCCGTATTCGGCAAACCAAAGGAGCATCGGATATCCGGTATCCAGTATCCGGCAAAATCAATATCTGTTACATCCCTAGTGTGAACACCCGAACACCCTCTGTACCTTATAGTTCGCTAACAGCAGCAGAATTGTCTAAACGAAAAAATATATAATTATCTTTTGATTAAAAAAAAAAAAAAGAGATTTTGGTGAGGGAAGAAATGAGAATTTTCGTGCTAAGGGTGCGGGATACACAGCATTTGCTACTTTTATTAAATGGCTAATCCGGCACTGCACAGCTGGGCTGTGCAGTGCCAGAATAGCCAATAGCTTGCACTGTGTAATTCTGCAGAAGAGATGCACTATCTTTTTAAGAACTTTCTTAATTTAGTGCCTCAAAAATTCTTAACCTATCAGAATTTTCCTCAATCGTCAGCAATTCCCGTATCAAACAAACAAACAAAAAATCACTCATCCAACTTCCTATAATATGCAGCAAAGCAAACAATACATTAAAACTAAAACTACTCTAATTGAAATAATAAACAAATGAAAATACCTCCATTTCAAATGAAAAGAAATTTCTAGAAAAACAGCAAGTGAAATCTACAAAAGAAACAAACAAACAAAAAATACCACTCATATCCCAAGACACAAACTGACAAACTCGACAGAAAACACAAAACTAAAATGGCTATGCACATTAAACTTCGCAGATGAATACAAAACAGAAACAATACGCTTTCATTCGCTATCCACACAAGTACTCTGCATCTACGCATCAACAGACAAGGGTTACCAGAAAAAAAAAAATGTCGCCAAGATTCACCCTCCTCTACCGAAGAAAAATCGTCAAGTTTTGGCAGTGTTCATTTAATTGACACAATTTCATTCATTTAACTGACAATTTTGCCCATGTTTTCTTAAAAGAACCACCTGAAATGAAACATATACTCTATTTACAAATCACGTGTGACTTTCATCAGACTATTCTTTATGGTCTCTCTCAATCGAAAATCTTCTCTGCATTTTATTTATGGAAATACATTTGAAAATTAAGCAAAATATTTCTAAAGCATCCTCTCATCCTTTATAAAAGATTAATAATTTACTACCAGGAGCATTTGCTTCCCAAGAAGCTGTTGTAGGCAATGAAGATGGTGGAGCAACAGTGCGCTGAAGTGGAACTTTATTTGTATAATATGGTCCTCCTAAGTGAGAAGCAGAGCCATCTGAATCTTGATTTTCATTAGTAGGTGACATGTTATTTATGCTCTCTTTTGCATTTTGTTCTAAGCCTACATTTTCCGCTGTTGGGGGTCCATTAAGGGCTGATATCCTTGACATTTTTTAATAAATACCTAATACAGAAAGAAAAAACAAACTAAATAACATTAAAATATATAATTATAAAAGAATAAAATGCAACATGATTAAAATCGACAGTGTTTGTCTAATAAGTACTGGCAGTGATTTTTTTCCACCAAAAGGCATGGTACACAAAGAGTTTGTGCCCGAGAGACAATGAATGGCAAATTTTACACAGTTCTTGAACATGCAAGGATCATCATATCTGAAGGAAAAATCACCGATAACATTGACATAATTGTTCATTTTTTAATTACTCATTTGGGAATGAAAATATTCCTCCTAAAAAGGTCAGAGAGTATTTTTAATTATTAAAATTCCCTGATCAATCACTGTTTATCAGACCAACCCTGTAAATCTTAAGAAAATAAGAAGGATTCACACAGATGACCAATGTCATTAAAAACATAAAAATTGGAATAAAGTACTCTCCTATAAATAAATGTTAAAGCTACAAGAAAACTGATTTCAGTAAAAGCTCAAATATCTGGCATGCAAAGACTAAAATTTCCGGAAGAAACATTGAGGCATTTAAATGTTTAAAACTTAAAAGTTTCAGTGGGTGTGGTGTTTCTACTGTCTGCAAATTTTTAGCATCCCTTATTTTCTTTAGCATTTATCTTTAACATATTTTCTTTTAGCATTCTTTAACTTAGCAACTTTTAGCATTTCTTATTTTCTTTGAGTGTGCCATTTATGCTGATGCAGCATTTCTTCGAGAAATTATGGTAACTAGAAAATTCCCGCACTTCTCTTTCCGATCTGCCTCTTTATCATTCTTGAAAAAGGTGTTCATTGCAGGAATTCGTAACTTAACATAATGTGCATTATGAGAATTCATTATTGGTTAAAAAATAATGCTTTATATTTAAAAAAAAAATTCTTCAATGTCTAATATGCCCCTGGAATAATATACAGTGAAACCTGTTTATAATGATACTGTCTACAATGATAAATCTGCTTATAATGATAATTTCTTTGGTCCCTAACAAATAAATTTCCATTTATTTAATGTATTTTGAACCTGTCTACAGTGATATTAACTTTTTACAAACATTTGTCTTAGCAATAATTTTCTTACAAATAAATATGCATATTTTTTTTTTTTTTTTTAACTCTACCAATGGTCCAGAATATATGATAATAAAATATTCCAGTATGAGAGTGTAAATAGTAAGAGCTTTCAAAGTGCCTTATTCTTCTTTGATTATGATGTGCTAAAGTTAAAAGCCTTTAATCTGAAGTGTTGTGTAAAACATTGGCATTTGTAGAAAACACCCTTTTTTTGCAATGCTATAAAGAAATAAACTGCTGCACCTTTTATATATCTAATTTTGTTAAAAATATACATGAAAATATCTGAAATTTCCACAGTTATTGGATCATAAAAGAAAGTGTGATATAGTAAATTCAAAATCTAAGGAGAGTAATTAATACGTTAATTAAAAATAAAAATAATTTGATAAATATTTTAATTACATGAAGATAAATTAAATGATTTGTAACTGTACAGTTAGTTTTAATTTTTTTTAATAACTTTAAGATTTTTGAAAAGTAATTTTAAAGTAGGAGTTTCTAATTTTAAATGAAGAATTTTAAAATGACTCTAAAATAATGTTATTGTCACTATCATCTGTGAGCTTGGATATGAAATAACGTTTAAAAGTCTAATACAGAGCCTTATCATCGCATGTGAAAATCGGGACTTTGCCCAGGGTCCGCCGGTTCAAAAGGGGCCCCAATTTCAAATGTTGTTCTGATTTATTATTTTTTATGTCAAAATTTTACAGGGTGTCTACCACATAAAGTAAGCTTGATTTCTTGACCTTTTCGTGACCATAACAAATACGAAACTCTAATATCAAGAATACATCTTGCCAGGGATGCAGAATATGTCCTATCCGGCGATCTAGGTTCGGGGAAATTTTGGCCATCTGGGGAAAATTTTGCAGAAAAATATACAACTGATCTTGATTTTAACAATAAATTACAAAATTATTCGAGTTTTTCTTCCCCCCTTCCCATTTTTAAAGAGATTTCAATTTGTGGTGATCAGCCGTTTGCTTTCTGTTAACTTGGACCAATTGCTATTTTGTAAATGCGTTTGTAGTTGTACATTGCAAATCCTTTTACATCTATGGTAATACAGAAGTTATGCAAGTCTATAACATATCATAAAATTTTAGGGAAATTTTCAAATGGATTGAGGGAAATGTTCAGAGTAAAAACATTTTCTGCACCTCTGCATCATGCTGATAGAATGAAGAAAAATTATACTTTTAAATTTAACACTAGAACTGCGGGATGGGTCATTTTAACCCAAAACCAGATTTGATTCTGTTTTTTCAAAAAGTTATGAACTGAAATTTATAAAAAAACGTGACTTTTCCTAACTTTATGTTATTAATCATCTGTAAAAAATTTAAGCTCGTAACTTTTATCTGTTTTTTGTTTTTAATATGCATACCTGATATTGCCGAATGGGTCATCTTGACCCAAAACTTCCCACGAGTCTGAAATCCGAAGTTCAAATTAAATAAATGTCATCATCATTCATAAAATGAACGGTAATGACATAATAAATGGTATAATAGCATACTATTATGTCATTTTCATTGCAACGTAAATTTTACAACTCGGGCCGATTTGACCCATACCGCGGTTTTAGGTATACCTATCTCAAGCGATGTGGTTCTAATAAGAATTATAGCAACAATATTTTTGTACTTTTAATGTAATATTAAACTTAATACGAATGCTAAGATTGAACTAATATCATTACCGTTGAAATATAACATTATTGTTGCATTACAACATGAATTCTGCAAGTTCGGTCAATTTGACCCAGCCCGCAGTTTTAGGTATATCTGAAACACCGCGGTTCTAGTGTTAACACTATTAATATATATTATTAAATATTTTTGTGTAACATTAAGTTGTGGAGTTACTCAATAAAGCAAAACAATGTAAAGTACTACCCTAAAGATTATGATAATATGTAATATACTTTAAACGTTACTTTAAAAAGTAACTAATCGCCGACAATAGTAAAATTTAAAAACATTTTAAACAAATTTATTTCTTTAAAGTTTTATATAAAAAGCATCTTGAATTATATTTATTTTAAATTACTTCAATTGTAATGTACACACTGCAATAACAATTGGAGAACTCGAGATTTTGAGTTGAATTACCAAAAATGTCTTATTTTAATTTACAGTCAAATATTATAAATTGCATTATAAAAAAGAAGAATTTAAAATAAAATCGGCCATTTTCTTCCTTTATTTCGACATTTAGCCATGTAAAATCAGTCTAATTCAAATCTATATCCTTTCAAAATCACAGAATCAGTGTGATGTGATAACTTTTAAGTTTGCATACAAACATTCAGATGCATTAAAAAATCAAGAAATTTAAATTAAAAAAAAAAATTCAATATATGCGTTTGTGTAGATAAGTGATATAAATACAAAGATACTTAAGGGTAAATATTCATTTACTAAAATGATGCAAAAATGTTTTCAGGGATAATTATAATTTTTAATTAGAATCCAAGTAATTGTTTTAAAAAAAATTACTTTGGATCCAACTTTTTTTTCTTTTTTTGGAGGAGGAAGGTGGATAACTGATGCACTTGTCTCAAGTTTTGAAGATACATACTTGCCAACTTTTGAAAATTCCCAAGGTGTAAAATAACACGCAATTGACATAGTGAACTATTGTCAGTTCAATATAGAACTATTAGACGGATATCATTTTTGATAATTTCTGCTAAATAACAAGTAAATGACATTTTAAATGAATTTTATAACTAGCATACAAACAGTATTTTAGTATTTTCTCATGAAAAACTTAAGTTTTTATTTGCATACTTTAAGTATTGGGTTGGCAACAAAGTAACTGCGTTTTCTTGTATAAAATTCAAGCAAATAAGTTTTCAACCAGTTTTTATTTACAGGTAAGCTGTGCCTGAGCATACGATTCATATTTGTTACATTTTAAAGTAAGAATTTCACTGGCAGTATTTTTTTTCGTCCATAAAAGATGGCCACCCTCCCCCTTTTCTCGCTTCTATCCTCCTTAGAGGACAATATTAAAAATGTCCTGAAATTAATTTTTAGGTATTCGTGACTGCTGTATTTTACAGAAAGAATTTCACGGATATCTCTATTTTTATTTGAGATCACGCGGGATATGTGAAAAGAACTTTTTGGCCCCTTACCCCCCCTAAGATTACGAATTTTGGAAAATGCTCTCTGATCTAGCACCTATGTTGAAGAACTCACGTACGTGCCAAATTTCGCATAATTAACTTCAGTAGTTTTGGCCAGGCGAAATATTGACATACGGAAAAACGCAATTACTTTGTTGCCAACCCAATAGTATAAAATATTAGCATTTACATAACACACACTTAATTTTTATTAATAAATTTAAAAAAATCATACTGGACACAAAATTTATTATTTTAAACACATTAGGGAAAGGAAAAAAAGCAATTGTGTAATACATATAAGTACTCTAAAATTACACCTGAAAAGGAAGAGAATTAAAAAAAGACATAAGCATGCTAAGTCGTTTGCTTTCACAAATATTTTATTTTTCCTAATCAAAACAGCCTTTGTTTCAATTTCACTATCATTGCTATCATTTTGTACAATTTTCGTTCATATTTGAATCAGGGATCTTCAATGAAATTTTTCCTTTACTATTTTACATTTTAAAAAGTGGTCAAAAAATAATTTAAATTTGAAATAAGAATCAATTTTGTTCTTATTTCAAATTTAAATAAAAGATGGGGGTGGCAATTCAGTAATCTTAAAATAAACAAAACCGCAGAACTCTGCAGGAAAAGCTCATTAATAATAGATTTTAAGAGATTTTAATTTTAAAACGAAATATGGGGCATATTTTATTAAAAAATTCATAAAAAAGCGTAAAAAAATGAAAGTTTCATGTAAAATCATAAAAATTGGTGAAAAAACGTAAACTACGATGAAAGTGTAAAGTTAGTAAAGTATGAATAAGTGAAAAAACACTCAAAATACTGGTGTTAAACGATAAAGTAATTAAAAAACTTTGTAAAAAACACACATAAGAAGTAAAAGGAAAGAGGATACACGTTTCGTTCAAAAATTGTTTTGAACTTCTTCAGTCCAAGCCCTTCGACGTAAAGAACACAGTTCCCTGTGTTCTTTACGTCGAAGGGCTTGGACTGAAGAAGTTCAAAACAATTTTTGAACGAAACGCGTATCCTCTTTCCTTTTACTTCTTATGTGTGTTTTTTACAAAGTTTTTTAATTACTTTATGAATAAGTATATTCAATTTGTCTTAATGATTATACTTCTTTCCTTATGAGCGGAAAATACAAGTATGGTGGGGGATTGTATCTTAAAATACCACATATTTTTCACTTAATACAATTTATACTTTCACAAAAATTGTGTAAGGCCATCATTATGCTTTATTTCAATAAAAAACATAAAAATTCAAGTTTTGTAATCGCAAAATAACGGAACTATAATAATGAAAATGAAGGAGTAGATGTTTTCACTAAGGGAAAAAAAACATTTGTAAAAGCAAACAACATGGCTTTTTAAAAATTCCTTCTCAGGTGCAATTTTACGGTGGTTTCATTCACAGTAAATTTTAAGAGATTATTTTTTTTTTTAAATATGGGTCATAATTTCTTTAAAAAACTTAAAAATATATTAATTTAAAAGTGTGGTGAGATTCGTATTTTAAACTACCAAATTTTTTCACTTAATGAAATCTACACTTTTACAAAAGTTGTGTAAGGCCGCCATTATGCTTTATTTCAACAAAAAATAAGTAAATAAAAAAATTAAAATTAAATTTTGTAATCGTAAAATAACAGGAATCCAGTTTTGCCGACAAATTTTTCATAATCACGCAAATTTTCAGACCCGGAAATGACCGAAAATATTCCATTTTAGATTCAAATTTTATCATATACACCGTCATCTGCAATTTTTCTCTCTATATACAGTACAAAGCCGAAAATCCGGAATGGACGGGACTATGGCGATTCCGGATTCTCGGTCATTAAAAAAAAAAAAAAAAAAAAAAAAAAAAGGCGGCTATGTCATGGATTACGGGGTTTCGCCGTGAACTATGTATTTTTATAACGTTTTTCGAAATCGACGCGATCCGTAGGTTGTACTGTAGAAATATTTCTATGGAATTCACTTTAAAAAAAAAAAAAAGGTGCCCTACCAATTGCCACGTATATATTGCTTGCCCAATAACGTGAACGTAGTCACAACTTTAAATTTAAAAAAATCTTCCGGTATCAAAGGATAAAAAGATATAACAGCAATTTTTATTGCCATCCCATGCACTAAAACACTGATTATGGGTACGCAGAAGTTCCCCCCTTCACTGGAGTGACTGGAGCTTTCTCTTTCCAAACAAGTTGTTACATTCTTGTCTTCGTTGCACGTGCTTACTGATATTTTTATTTATGCGTTTTTTTAAACAAGGCTTCCAATGGTATTTACGCTAATGTATGTTTTTACTGCAGACTTTAATGATGTTATAAAGAGTTTAATTATTTCTTTGCCTCCATAAAAAGAATAATATTAAATTAAAAATAATATCTCTACCGATTATTAAAGCTTAAATGCTTTACACTAACAGGAAGTGTCTCCACTCGCCTTTTTGCGTTTCTGTTTAGAAATAACAGTTAAATCTTTGTAATGCAAAGAAGGAAAGTTAGGTCACGAGTCAGATTTTACCCTGAGGTTTTGGATATATATGTGTGTGTGTATATGTATATATTGACGCTATTGTTATGATAACAAACTAGTCTAATGCTTGAGCTTCCTGTAGTTTATTTATTTATTTATTTATTTATTTTTTGAGGGAAGGGAAAAAACTGAAATCCAAAAAATGTCCGGTTTTTTGGTCTTTCCGGTTTTTAGGCGTCCGGATTTTCGGCGCTCTACTGTAAATGCTAGTCTGCAAGTACAGAAGGGGAAATGAGACACTTGCCCCAGTCATAGTGCTGTGCTACTACGTCAAAATGGAAATGGAAAGAAGAGAGAGAGAGAGAGAGAGAGAGAATGGAGCACAAGCAAGATTTGTCCCGGACGATGTGATCTCTAGTTGCAGCACTGTATATGCATAATGTTTGGAAATAATCTGTAGCAGGAACGCCAGTTTAGCAATGCCGTGCCCGAGGGAAATAAAAATTGCCAGGGAAATAAAATAAAGTATTTCCTATAGTGCCCAGCGACAACGGATTTTCTAAACAGCCAAGAAGTCTTAATAATTATTGTTACGTAATATTCGTAATTACATAATTATAAAACAACTCCCAACACTTCAGGGATCGGAAAGAATTTGACCATCTTGCACAATTTTTTTATTTCCCGATTGAAGAATTCAAAATAGTCTCAATGACCCTATCATCGCACATTTTCACACTGCCGATTGGGCTTTTACTGAGCGTGTAGTACAGTGAAAATGAACATTCCAGGGACGAAATACTTTCATTCTCACAATTGTCGACAATTTCATTTTTGTGGAGCGGCAACAAAACAGATGCAAATTTTGTATTGACAGTTTCAACCCCATTCTCTGACCAACATTTTTCTATAGCAGAGCTGTCATCAATTTGGCATCGATACTGACCTTAAAATTAGATATTTCTAAGCAGTATTTCCCGACTTTCTCGCTGTGCAAAATAATGAGGTTGAAGGCTGGACACCCTGCCTTTGAATCAATTTTTTCCGACTCTTTTTAGTACATCGACGGACAGGAAGGGGGGGGGGGTACCCCCCCACTTCTGGAACTGCTCTTGTTTTGAAGTTTGCAGGCAGCCAGCCTGAAGTTTGAATGAATGTGTTTTGAAAATCTGAAAAATAAACAATAACCAAGTTGTTTATTATAAAACACCGTAAAGCACTCTTCACAGTAGGAAGTAATTTATTGTTATGACTACTCTTCTGCATGCGACAGATTGTTTCTCTAATGAGATATTTCATGACCTGGAGCTACAATGGTTTCAACCCTCTCCTAAGGTCGGTTTCAACCCTCTCCTCAGGTCGGGAGGGAGAAGAGCGGACATTCAGCATATGCCACTCCCCTACCTCACACACACCATTGATACGAGAATAAACAAATCAACTTCCTTTCTCACAGGAAGTCACTGAAATCAAAACATGAATTAAAGAAAAGATACATAAAATAATTTCTCTCAATGAACTTAATGCAAAAATTAGAAACAAAGAATTTGAATGAAATGGAAAAAGTGTAGTTGAGTCACTAATCGTGACTTAGTGCCTCATTTTTTGACCTTTGCATGATGGTAGAGACCCTGTTTTATGAAAAAGAAAACAAATTTCATAGATTGGAGGTCCCAAAATTCATGAATGCCCGAGGCCCCTGTTGGTCATAATCGGGCCCTGGTCTAATATGTAAATCAATTAAATTAAAGGGATTTTATCCAATAATACTTGACCAACAAATATCATTTGTCCTAAATGTACTCAAACATTCTCATGGAAATTAAAATGTTAACGTATATTTGGAGCTTAATATTAATTACTTATTTTTCAATATTTATCTTTCTTCTGAAACTTTTTTTTTTTTTTATTCTGTCATGCGTATTTATAAAAAAAATAATTTCTCACATGAGAGATTCTTAAAGAACTATTCAAGTTAAATATTTCTAAATAGTTTGATGTTTAATATTATCTTTGATACCAATAATCAATTTTATATTTATTTGTGACTTTGTGAGTGTTGGTATGGAGGGGGGGAGGGGTGTCTTAATGTTCTTCATTATTTAAAATAATTTCAATTATTGTTAAAAAATTTTATGAGAAATTTTTCCAATAGAAAAGTATTTTGCAAAAGTTTTCTGCATGATTAAAAAGGTTACGTCTTATTTCCGATCGGGATTAAAATGTCGCATTTCCCACCGCTTTAGTTTGAGGGTAGCACTTCCAGCCGCTTTTGTTCAAATGAACCAAAAATACATGTACGTATGAAAAGCTTAGATCATCAAAAATTAAGAAACATGACCAACAAAATTATTTCAAAAATGTTTCACTGACATGAATCGTAATCATAATATTCAGAGACAGTCTTTTTTGAAGATGTTTTTATGGTAGAGTAAAAAGTATTTTTCTCATTGTAGTTACATTTTTTTTAACTTGATAGAAAAATAGAATGCTTAAGCATGACTTGGCTAATTTGGCTGTTCTGTTAAAGTTTTAATTCTATAAAATTCAAAGTGGCCATTATTTGGCCTGGAAACAGAATGACACTTAAGATGACCCTATGAATATATACCCCTCCCCCTATATGACCCTATATAATTTGTGTGTGTTTAGATTATATAAACCACTGAAAATATTGTTTTTAAAATATAAACAAACGTCTTTTGGCTACAATGAAACTTTAGTTTTTTTTTTTACTTTTACTCATTATTATTCTTTTTTAATGCTTTGGTATACTTTTCTAAGAATTTGTTTCAGGTAAACAGTTGAAACTTTCAAAACAACTTTAACTAACTTGTTTCTTCAAAAATACCTAACATTACAGATCTGAGTGAAAAACAACTTGAAAATAATGCTTTTTGTGCTTTTTAATTTTTACGTTTTTAAAAGGTTTTTTTTTTTAGCAAAATATTTTTGCTGTTATTTATTCTTCACCAAAACAAAAATCACTTCTTATTATTCTCAGACAGCATGTTTTCTGATACCATACGAAATTTTAAGGTGATAAACTTAGTTTTCTAGAAACGCGTATCAAACTGACATCCTGCTCAAAAAATTTCTTAAGAGATATTTAATTCTTAAAAACTAATTTTTTAATCAAATTCATTGTTTTAAATTTATATATGGAATGCTATGTTTGAACATACAGCATACAAAAAATTTCATTTCTATGTCTATTTTGAAATAAAATACACGTCAAATCTGTTGCAAGAAATGCCTCTCTTCACTCGTCAAGATGTTCTGTTTCTTTAAGGGCGTTGGATGGCTGCCATCTTGGATTCTCCATTCCCATGCTAACCTACGGGGAAATTTTGCCTGTTCCCTAGTGGTATAATTTCAAATATTTTAATAGAAAGAAATACCGTAGGTTGTACAGCAGACAATTGCCTAAATAGGAACACTTATTTTATGCATTTTGTTTGATAACGTGGTTAAAATTCATTTGAAAGCTTAAAATTTCATGTAGTCCCAGATATAATCCATCAAAACTATATTGGAAATCCAATATATTCGTTTAAAGAAAATGTTCATAGATAGAAAAATGTTTAAACTTTCTTATAGATATGTTTAAAATAATTTTTGTACATTTTTAATACCCGTTAAGTGCGGGCATTATGAAATTCACAAATAAACTCTTTCACAAGAATTCTCTGAGCAGGGGAAAAAAATGATCGATACCGATTGATATGCAGGAAGTTGTAAGGGAACCGTGCCGTTCGTTCCCCTGCAAGACGAGGGGATGTCTCTTTGATGAGAAGGGGGGAATGGGAATCAACTGTGTAAAAATTCATTCATCTACAATTTTTTTATTAATGGACCGATTTGTTTGAAATTTTGAGGATCACTTTTAAATACAAAAATTGATTCAGAGTCCAAATTTTAAAAAGGTATCTTAATTTGAGCAAAACTTAGAAATTTGTTACCTTTTATTATTTTTTTATTCATTTACTATTAAATGTTTTGCCAGTATTTAAGAGGAATTCGCAAAATAGTTTTCCGACTTTTTAATAACCATTAAAGAAAGAAAAAAAACTGATTTACTGATACATGAATGAAGTGTACCCCCCCCCCCCCTCATATATATCGGACAGCGAGTTTCATGAAAAATTTTCTAACGGCTTTTGTGCAAAAGGTTAGACAATTCATTTTGTTTGTTTTTCCCGGGGAATCAACTTTGTTTATCGACGAAACAAAGACAGTGGATGACAGAACTCGTTTGCACCACCGTTGAAAGTGGAAAATTACAAATATGTTCCAGATGCAGATCTTTGTAAGAACTATCATAATATACGAGTATTTTTGTAAATTAAAAATTTAAGAAAGAAAGAAAGAAATCTTTTGAAAAAGATGGATTTTATTGCTCTAACCTATTCGGTACATAGATGAAAATAATCAAACATATGGCATTATACAGCTTTTTTACGGGTTAAGACCCCTTAGAAAGACCCCCCACGGGGGCACCTCACCTATCGGCCTAGAGTAGCTAATCGGCCATACTTAAACAAACAAACAATTATACAGCTTCTTTGTTTTTAGGCGCGAGGCAATATGAAGGGGGGGGGGGTTATATTTCGATGGGGAGAGGTTGCTAAAATCAAAGGGATTTCGTCTTATAAAACAAAAAAATAAGCTATTTCAAAATAATAACGACAAAAATTTCTGAGTGTACTTTTATTACACTTACATTTTGGTACAACATACATTTTGAATAGTAATTTAGCTATGGGAAGCCTAAAAAATTAATCATTATTAGAACATATTATATGAATGAAAATTAAATACCAAAATAATGCACCCAGAAATATTATAAAAAAAGGAAAAATAATGTTTTACTTTACAATATTTTACTTTACTGTTGTCTTGTACAATGCTAGGAAGCTGAAGATTGGGTTGCATTCGAACTTTGACTTTTTCCATACGTTCTACATTTTGTAGAAAGAAAGAAAAATAACTCGGCTGTTCGAGTCTCGTCAGGGGGAGACCCTTCCAGACCCCCCTAATTTTTTTAGTTTCATTATTGCCATATTAAAATGATATTAATTGACTATTTCATTTTATATATCATCTTTCGTGTATTTCGCCTGGTAACCCAATCTTGAAATTTTTATGTTCGTAACCTATTTATAGAAAAATACATGTGATGCATATTCTACAGCTTACGAAATAGTGTAACAATTGATTAAAGCTGTTGTGAAGTAATAGTATTTAAATATATGTAAAATTATGTCGCACTTTTATGCTGTTTTTTGGGACACATTTTTCGGACAATTTTCAATAAAGGGGGGGGGGGGGAGGGAGATAAAATGACATAGTCATTAAAATTCAAGAGTAATAAAAGAAATATTGTGGCATTCGAATCATAAATGGGAACAAAAAGAAATCAAGATCCCCAAAATACATCGATACCACGCTGAACTGTGTTCAGCAAGTAATAAAATAAGTCTTTCACTAATAAAAATCTCAATTTAATATGTAGCCCAATTCAGAAAAAAAAAGGAAAATTTTCCTATTTATAATTAAATAAATTGTTAGAATGGTAATTTTTATACAAATTATTTATAAGAAAAAATCATAATAATAAACGAACATAGCATATACATAAAATAATATTGTGATTTTAATTTTTATAATGCGCAGGCTAGTAATAGATCTAAGGGACAGCAACTGACTGGAGCACGGTACACCTCGGACTTTACTTTTTGTCCCTTTCACTGTTAGTGCTTGCAAATTCAAACAGATATTCTGTTTTTCAACATGTTTTGTTTTCATTGATAAAGCAGGTAAAAATTTATTAAAAATTTCATTTTGAAAACATGTGTAGAAACTGTAAAACTTTAATAAGTTATATGTTTTTATTAAAGAAACTTTATATTAAATAAAAAATCCATGAAAATATTTTGAAATAAAAGGTAATAAAATGAAATTTAAAGCATTTTGCATAAAACTTATGTATTGTAATAGCTCTAGTGCTAACATTCTAAAATTTCTGAGCGTGTTCATAATGTACTTTGGGTCTCAAGTTACAAGTAGCTAACGTTTATTCGAAATATTTAAAATAATAATAATAATAATATATTGAGAGTAATTTTTTTTTATTTAATCTATATAACAGGGTTGGGTTTTGACGTCAAAAATTGGTTTTTGACATGACAAGTGTCAAAAACTGGTTTAAACTGACGAAAACGGGTTAAAAACGTCAAAAACTGTCAAAAACTAATCCATAAAAGAAAGCGAACAATATGTAAACTAATTGTGCAGTATATTTTCATTTTGCATTAAACTAAATACATAATTAAAGTTAATTATATTGAAAAATAATTATTATATTAAAAAATGACAGTTATTTCTCAACAAATGACAATTATTGGGCTCATTAATAATTACCTGTAGTGTGCATTTCTTTGTATAAATAAATAAATACCATTTATAGGATAAAAATTTTAAAATTTAATTTATTCAGCAGTATATATAGTACATATAATTTGGAGGGAGAGTTAATGTATAAATAATGTTCAGTAGTCTTTCAAAATTTTCAAACTGAAGTATGGCTAAACATTTCCTGTAGAAGCAAATATTAAACTTATTTTCATTTAATCTAAATACCTAATTGAAAGGGTTTTAAGCAAGAACAAATAACATAAAAATTTCAGTCATTTTTACAGTATCACATAAATCTTCAGTTAATAATAACTTCACGGCTAATTAAAATTATTTTTTCCTTTAGATGAAGAAATGCGTAAATTTTGAATGGAACAAGAATGTTCTCACACCACACAGTATTAGCAGGGGTCTGTCCAGGTCGAAATCGGGTCCGAAAACGGACCCTTCACAAAATTCAATATCAGAAAAACGGACCCTTCACAAAATTCAATATCGGAAAAACGGACCCTTCACAAAATTCAGTTTGACCAAAACGGCCCTTTCACAAAATAACTATTGCACTTTTCAATTGAGTTTAGGAATTATTATCAGTTAGCGATCGCCGATTGGCACCCAATAATATCTTGGCCTAAATGTAAACAACGTTGACGATGATGACGGGAGGTAGGTTGATTGGAGGCTCCTAAAGACAGGGGGGTAAATTACACCGCCTACGATTGCAGTTTGAAGCAGACGCCTGCACTTGTTTGTTCTTCCTCCTAAGTTCCCCCCACCTGCTATGTAGGAGCTCTCTTTCTGGGAATAAAAATCGGACTAGTAGCAAGCGCTCATTTATTATTTTTTTTCATGTGAGTTGTGTTTATGCCAAAAAATTAAACATCAAGACTTATTCCACTATAATATTAATAAGGGTCATTGCTAGAAGAAAAGGTGATGACAGCTGTCATTCTCGGATAATTACAACGTTCTTCATGAATAAAGCCAGTGGCGTATGTAAAAAGGGCAGCCAGGTTGGGGAGGAGATTAAAAGAAAGCACTTTGTTTTCCAAACTGGCACATTTATGCACCATGCATTAAATGTTCAGAAATCGTTTGATGCAATCTCAAAATGATTAACTTAGTCCTAAATCTTATTCTAAAAGACAAACATAAATTCAGATCAATGCAATGTTTCAAAATCGCACAAACGTTCTAACTCGCAATAATTCGTTTTGCATTTTGAAATGAATCCGTACTTCTCTAATGTTTAGTAAATATCTGTAATTACTATAAATAATCTGAAGTAGAAAGGCCATGTAATGATTACACTAAAAGCAATCATTAAGAACAACTTGCAAGAGTGCATAACATCCAATTCAAAACAACGGGAGCTGCCATCATTACGTGGCTAAGTCTAAGCTTATTGTTTACTAATTCACAACTGCATACTTATCAAACATAACATCCTTACGGGTGAAATCATTTTCAACTCCCTTCTTTCCCCCCCAACTGAAAGCGTAATGTGCCAGATGGCCCTTTTACATTGCTGAAAAAAACAAACATTCCAAGGGCATCTTTCAGATCACGCAAATAAAAGAAAACAGAAAAAATAATTATTTATAAAAGGACATTTTATCTCCATTAGAAGAAGAAAAAAAAAAAAAAAAGCTGATTAGATTTTTTTGAAGGAACAGTTATACCTCCTGTTTTGTAAAGGGTCATTTAAACATCAATTTTGACTTCATTGTATTGTCTCCTGTATAAGAAAAATGTATGGTAAGGAAGAAGAAAAAGTTTTGGCAAATAAGAATGGAAAAACGGACCGACATACCCAGGCATAGGGGGGAGAAAAAGGACTGCCAGACGTTAAAGGATTGCCGGGTGCCGCGCCCTGTTTCATCGGTCGAGAATCCACACTGTGGAATGTGAAATGGGATAAATATAGGTCAATCACTGCTCAAAGCTGGAAAAAAAAAGGGGGGGGTGTAGAAATAGTGTAATACTGCATTTTTTCATTCTTGGGAGTGAACAACAAAGCATAAGAGTGATTTTATTGGGATTTAATATCATTTTAAAGAGCGGTCATAGGGGTACACTACAGAGAAATGCTATCGGCATAGGCAGGGCCGTAGCGAGCAATTTTTTGCTAGAAGCTATCATTTTTGATTGAAGACTGAAAATTTATAACTTAATTAAATTTTTTAAACTTAATGCATGGGCACATCTTACAGACTGGGAATTTTCTGTTTGGAGACCATATAAAAATGTACATTTGTATTTATTTAGATTTAATCTTCCAACATTTATAATCATTACTGTAAAATTCTGTGCTTTAAAAAAAACATAAATTTGTGATTTACTGTTAAGTATTTGTGAAAAATATTTAAGGAATAAAACCCCAGGTCAGTGTTTTGGGGATATTCTGTGTACACTGACCAGTAATTTTTCTTTAATGGTACAAGTTGAAATTAATTTTTAAAAAAGTTAGCTAATTTCTCCCATCTGTAATTATCTGCAACTTATTTTTGCTTTCCCTTCAATTGTTGAAATTTAACTAGATTTAGAAATTTCATTTTTCACATTGTTAGTATTAGAGTATTTCCAGTCGAAACTGACAGACATTGTAATATTTAAAAATTACTAAAGTTTGAATTTGGGGTGTAAATAAGTGTTTAGTACCTGCAATTTAAAATCAAAACTACCATGGCCTACGTTTATTATAAAATCTATTTTTTAATCATTTAAAAGTAAAGATTTAAAGCTTTATATTTTTAATTTTAATCAATTTTTTTTTAAATCTTTTTCCAGGGTATGACTATCCCGGATGTTCAGTGAACAAGAATTATTCAGTTTTGGCCAACTTTTTTTAAAGGAACTAACTATACCCATTTTGTTTTTAATTTTTTTAAAAATATTCAATTTTATTTCGTGATTGCTTTCTTGCTCAAAAATGAAAAAGAAAATTGGAAGAAGTTCACAAAATAAAGAAAGATTCACAAAAATAGAAAAAATTCACAAAATTAGGTATAAATTCACAAAATTAGGTAAAATTTCACAAAAATAGGACCCTGGGAAAGAAACCTGGACTGACCCCTGATTAGGAAAAAATCATGATGCGATCAGGGCCCGATTATGAACAATAGGGGACCGGGCATTGATGAATTTGGGTGCCCCCATCCATGAAATTCATTTTATTTTTCATAAAAAATTTGATATAAAAAAGAATATTTCAGAACAATATTTGAAACTGGGGCCCTTGGCAAAGTCCCGATTTGCTCAGATGATAAGGTCGTGGATGCGATACTAAGTTTTCTAGTAATCACCATTCAGTGGGAGGAAATTACACTATTTTCAAGATCGTTAGTTTAATAATAAGCAAATGATCGCCCATCCAATAGGACACCGATATCAGAAATTTGACAGTCCTCGTGATATGTCACGTCACTGAATGTGCAGTTTAGAGCTACTTACGCCCTTGTTGAAGCTTCCTTTCTCACCTTAGATCCTCATCAGAACTTTGAGCACTTCTGAATGTTTAAAACCTTCGGAATTAGCTAGCGACCGCCGTGAGGTTCTTCGGAACTACGGATTCAACGTGCATGTTCACCGCATGAAAACGGTGATCTTCAGTGGTAGGTTGGGAATGGAATCGAACACGAAAGCTATTTCAGTAATTGGTCCAAACCTATATCTGCAAAACTGTAAGTTAAGGACTTGGGTTGTATTCCCTCTGACCAAAGATCCCGTTTACATGTGCATCTTAAATCTGTAGGGCCGTATTTTTTTTACACTTGGTAGGTTGGTAGGTAGGAGATGGCTGCGGATCCAGGAATGACGCCCTTTCTGGGCATGTTCCAAATAGTGGGGTCTTGCCAGGAAGAGTTCTTATCAGTAAATCTTAAAGGATAAGCTCTACCCCATATAAAAAAAGAAAGAATTTAAAAAAAGGTCATATCTTTTAATTTTGGAAAGGTGCCTTTAAATTATTTATTTTTTTCCTGGGAAACATAAAAGCCCTGCGCTATCACTGCAAAAATTGACATACGTACATTTTATGCATTGATTTAGCTTCATTAATTTCCCACCGTAAAAGAATTTTGTATAAGTATAGTTTAATGTTTATTTCTATTACACAAAAATCATGAATATTTTAATGGGCAAAATGTAAGCGAACATGATTTTTCAACAAACTGAGTCGGAAAGCTCACCGAATGGCTGGGCTTCAAACAATAAAAATCTGATGTAGTCAACACATGACTTACTTGTACATTTATTAAGTTGTATACATTTTTATGCAGTTTATTTAAATTTATTTAAATAGGAATTTAGATAGGATACTTCAAATTCTTATACACGATTTTTTAAAATTTATATTTAAAAAAATTCTTGATTGTTTTAAAAATGGGGTCGCCCAGCAGATTTCAACCTTCAAACTTCTGAATAGTAGAGTAGTGCAACCACTCAGCTATCGGTGATCGGTAACCGTTTATATAAAACGCTGCTTGTATACGCTGATCAAAAACCTATTGCAATCAGGTGTAAGAATCAGATAGGCTGATTCTTACACCCGATTGCAATAGGTTTTTGAGTTATGTGAGATTAAATAATGTTTCTCCATAGAACTTTCTATAATATTTTTTTTTTTTGGGGGGGGGTGGGATGTAAATAAACTAACGAGTTGATAGCAATGGAAATAAGAGGTACATATTTACATGTTGTAATGATCATAAATACAAAATTTCAACATTCTAAGGCTAATCGTTTTTGAGATATTCTGTATACATTCATGCTCTCGTACGTACAGACGGTATGGCAAAACTAGTTAAAATGCACACAGAAAGGATCAAAATCGATCATACGTGCATAAAAAGGTAAATGCATGCATGATAATTGAGACCTCATCCAAGAAATTGAAAAATGTATCTTTTTATTTATCTGGTTACTCAAAATTGATATTTTCGTCAAAATATGAACTCCAAACTCTTTTGCGATTACAATACTTCCTTTACTTCATCAAGGAAGTAAAAAAGAGAATGGCTAAAAATTTGAAAGTCTACATCTGTTGTAAAAGATGGATTCATTAATCCTTCACTTCGCTACGCATGTGAAAGTAGATACAGTAATGCATTTATACTTTCATAGACAAGTACAAAGCAGGGGAAATAAATGCAAGCAGGGAGCACCGCATGCTATTCTATTCATTGTTAAAACATCTTGAGAAAATCTGTATACCTTTTAACATTACTCAGGCTTTTCTGTTATTCTCACATGCAGCTAGCTCAAGCACAGGTGCCTAATGGAACTGGCAAACATGTGTATCTAATGGTTTCATTGGTTTTAGAACAGAAATCACTTTATTTAATATACAAGTGTTATTCAAAACAGGAGCGAAGCCAGAAAAGTTTTTCGAAGGGGGATATGAACTATTGTCGCGTATAAACTGATTGAATTTCTGCACGATCTATATTTATAGCTTATGCTAACTTAAAAATTTCAGAGAGGATATATCCAGATATCCTCCCGCCCCCCTCCGGCTACGTCCCCGATTAAAAATAATTCTTTATTTGTGTGATGAAAAATCTGTGATAGAATATCAGACACATAAATCTTTAACTCTTAAAATATAGAAATGGGTAAATGTTGCCTTTTGTAATTTAATTAAACTGATTTTAATATTCCGTTATACTAGTCTTCAATAAATGTTTTAGTCTCTCTTGTTTCATTATGCAGTAGTTAGGAGATTCAATGAAATATTTGTAAGGGGTGATTTATTTATTATCTATCTTGTATTTATGATGAGGACATTTTTTTTTAATGGATGAATATAAATTATTGAAGTGTATAGTACAAAAAATCATGCAAGCTGACATCAGTGGCGTAGCCAGAAATTTTTCATGAGGGAGGGAGGGGGGGGAGGGGTTACGACTGCTGCAACTCATATATATGCAGGGTCATTCCATTTTAGTGTCAACCTTCAAACCATTTTTTTTTTCTCTTTACAAAACATTAAAAGTGACTTATCTGTTTATTTGTTACATATTTTAGTACTAGAATTTGTCAACAGTTGAAAAAAAATCTTGTGGAATTTTATTTTTATTACGATTTTCTTAAACTTTATTTAATTTGGTCATTACCTACCTACTTGTTTTTTTATTTTATTACTTGTTTGTTTTTGTTAGTCATACACCTTTCAAGCTTAAAGTGTTAATTTATCTTTAAAAATACAAATATATTTTAAAAACTGTGGAATATTCTTAAAATTCATTTTTTATACATAAGAAATCAATCTTTAAATATTGTTTGTCCTTTTCAAGTTTTAGAGGAATTTAGATTAGTATTAAGATCTAAACTTCAGAAAGAGATAGAAAAGGTCTCTAAAATGGTCCTTTAAGTTTATTTCAACATTAATTATTGTAATAAACTTCATTCCGGGCACTGTATTTAGAACAACCTATTTTTTATTCCATAATAATTGTTTTCCGTTTAGTCTTTATTAATAAACTGCTTATAATTGTATATTTTTATTTTTAACATGTCTGCAAGGTCTGAGAAAATTTACTATTTATGCAAATTTTTTTGCATGGCATATGTGTAGAAACAACTCTTCAACTTAAAAAAAGCAAAATAATAAGTAAGGAACAAAATCTTTTTCGTTTTAGAAAAGTTTTTATTCAATCTTCTGTTTTTATCACACAATAAATTGTAAAATTGAAAAGTAGTAATCCCATCTAAAATACTATTATTTGAATGACAAACTGTAACTTTTGTCTAAAAATTTTCTTTTCCTTCCCCTCAATACGAAATCAAAACTCTGCCTTTTTATTCCCTGAGACTTCAACTAATTCACAACTTTTTTTACGTGTTTCTAATTCATTTAAATTTAATTCAGTTACAGTCCCCCCCCCCCTGGAAGTTGTTATGCGTGCTCAAGAACATACAAAATTATTAATGACTATGTCATTTTATCTCTCACCCCCTTTATTGAAAATTGTCCCCAAAATGTGTCCCAAAAAAGCGACATAAAAGTATGGGATATAATTTTACATATATTTAAATACTATTAGTTCACAACAGCTTTAATTTATTGTTACAATATTTCGTAAGCTGTAGAATATGCATCACATGTATTTTTCTATACATAGGTTACAATCCTAAAAATTTCAACATAGGGTTACAAGGTGAAATACACGAAAGATGAGAGATAAAATGATATAGTCAATTAATATCGCTTTAATATGGCAATAATGAAACTAAAAAATTAGGGGGTTCAGGGGGATCTCCCCCTGACGAGGCTCGAAAAGCCGAGTTTTCTATCTATCTATGCATTGTAGCGTAGTGCGGTCATCGACCCACATCGTCCGAGAGAAAGCTCCTTCTCCCCCTGGGGTCAAGAGAGCTGACCCCCAATGAATGGGGAGTGAGAGGTTTTGGAAGGGAGGAGAGAGATGACTTTTAGCGAGAGAGCAGGCAAGTTCTCCGTATGAACCGCTCCGGGCTTGGTACTCCGGTAATGTCTTCATCATGTGCCCTGTACATAAATACTGTAAATATTTTTGTAAATAAAACTTATTTTAAGTAAGCCTCAGAGAATCACGCTACCCCTGTGGCGCTACGTCGCAGTCTAGAGATGGTGCCAGCACTGGGATGAGTCCCCTGGCAAAAGTGGATCAAATCAATCTTAGCAGAAGAATGAAGGTCGACCCGACCCTAATGAAAATGACGGAGGCCGCCCTGGCTTTATGGAAAAACGGAGAGTCGCCCTGACTCTAGTGGAGCTGGAAGAGGCCATCCGGCCTGAGGTTCCTGAATAACGGAGAGTCGCCCCGACTCTAGTGGAGCTGGAAGAGGCCATCCGGCCTGAGGTTCCCGAATAACGGTGAGTCGCCCCGACTCTAGTGGAGCTGGAAGAGGTCACCCGGCCTGAGGTTTCCGAAAAGCGGAGAAGGTCGCCCTGGCCTTATTGGAAAAGAGGAGGGTCACCCCGACCCTAGTGAAAGTGACGGAGGCCGCCCTGGCCTTATTGAAAAGCGGAGAGTCGCCCCGACCCTTGTGTAGCTGAAAGAGGCCACCTGGCCTTAGTTTTCCTGTGGCCTTATTGATAAGCGAAGATGGTCGCCCTGATCCTGTTGGACGCTCCCGTGGTTTCGCTGGTTGGGACAGCTGGTCCCTGGCTCGTGCTGGTCATCCAGACCCTGAAGAATACTGTGTTGAAACTAATTTTCAGCCCTAGTGTTCCCGTTTTAGACAACTGAATCCGAACTAAGAAAGAGTCATCCCGACTCCGAAATCGTTGTGTGTACAATAAACGAACTTATTATCTGTGAACTTTTGTGTAAATTACAGACTGCACTGGGTGCGAAAGGATATTATACAAAGATTTCTCCTGAAAGAGGGGGTAAGTACCTTGATTATACATTGGGGCAATTAATGCTATGATTAAAAAGTTCTATTCTAAATTTAAACCAATTTTAAATTTTTGGGAGATTAAGATAAAAATTCCATTAACTTGGGTATTTTGGAACCTAAACTGATTGCTGTTAAATTGAGTTATTGAGTCAAAAGAAAGCAATGGTTTAATTCTCTATATTCAAGTGTGTTTATTGCAAATGTTGATTTTTAAGTATTCATCTTGGAACAAGTTAATAGTATAAAATAGGGTCTTTTAACATATTGTGCATGTTTGTGTATTATAATCTTTTTCTTTGGCTGGATGAAATTGATGGCTGAATTATTGAAAGGTTGCGAAAGTTTTGCGGTCCCCTATTTGGATGATATCGCGATTTTTTCTGATAGTTGGGAGTATTTTTTAATTGTGAAGAAAATTTGGTATTGAGAAGTGCAGTAGAAGAGTTTAATATTCTGGTGTATCACATATATGTTAATATAATTACTGTTATTGATTTTAATTGCCTAGATAGTATAGATTGTTGCTTTTATTTAATTGAATATTTTCCTGGTATTTGCCTCACAAATCATAATGGCTTTTTTGGGAAAGGCAAGAAAATGCGACCTGCTAAAATTGGCAGACGAGTTAGGTTGCGAAGTTGACGGAAATTTGAAAATGGTCCAAATCAAAACTCGAATTTTAGAGAGCGATGATTATGACGAAGAGTTCGTCAAGAATTTACTAGAGAGTATTTTGTCAGAAAGGGCGGAGCAAGAGAAAGCTACCGCTGAACGATTAAAGCAGGAACAGGAACAGGAACAAAATTTTGAATTAGAAAAAAAGAAATTGGAACTTGAAATTGTGAAACAAAATGGGGGAGGAAATTCTAACAAGGGAAGTTGTTTTAAAGGGGAAATTCAAAAGTTTATGCCTAAATTTAATAGCAAAGATGATGATATTACGTTATTTTTGTCCCTCTTTGAGCATCAAGCTAAAGTTCTGGAAATTGCAGAAGATCAGTGGGTAACTCAGTTGATTGGATTGTTACCCACTGAGATTGTCCATATCATCGCCCGGGAACCCGAAGAAAGGGGAAGGGATTATCGAGTAGTAAAAGAGTTACTACTACAGAGATTTAAAGTCAGCGCAGAAAAATTTCGGCAACTATTTGCTAAACATAAAAAATCTCCAGAGCGTACCTGGTATGATTTTTTTTTATGAACTACAAACGTATTTTGAAGGCTGGCTAGAAGGTTTGAAGGTTGATAGCTTTGACCAGCTAAAAGACTTGATGATCTCTGATCAAATAAAAATACGCATGCCCATAGAATTTAAAGAGTATTATCTCGATGAATGGGCCAGTATCATTTCCCCCAAAGATCTTGTGACAAAAATTGAGGAATTTGAACAAGTGCGGAAAAACCTTAAAAAATCCCCTCTGGTTACTATTAACCGGGAAAGGCCAATAAATAAGATAGACGATAAGAAAAAAGTATCGAATGATAAAGGGGGAAAGTTTACCGAGCAGGTGTTTGAGAAACGCAGAGTTTTAAGCTGTTTCGCTTGTGGGGGTCCGCACTATAAGGCTCAGTGTCCGAAATTAAAGGAGCGAAAAGAGAGTGTTGTTGTAAATAATCTCTTTGTTGGGGGTGGGGAGATTGAGTCATGGTTATCTACTTTCATCTCAGATGGGACTGTTAACGGCATAGCATCCAAATTGCTTAGAGATTCTGGTAGCACCATTGATTTGGTGACTAGAAAATACGTCACGCCGGATGACTTTACAGGCGAAACTGTTTGGGTCCGACAGCCTTTGACCTCTGAAGCCGTGTGTTTGCCTTTGGCTCATGTGTCGTTAAGCGGAGAATTCGGCCAGATAATGACCAAGGCAGCTGTGATTTCGGATGACCTAGATCAAGGCCATTACATTTTAGGAAACCGGACAGCTAAAAAATTGGAGAATCATAACCATTTGTCAGCCCCAGGACCAGAGGTCGTAAATGCAGTACAGACGAGGGCCCGTAGTAAACGTGAGAAAGAGGGGGAACAAACAGAAAACCTTTCTTCATGAGATGAGGTTTCAGGTGTGCAGATAAGGGAAAGTGAGAATTTAGAGTCGGAAGTTGACACGGCTATTGTATTACCCGAAATACAAAAAAGTGAGGATGGTTTATCTCTGGCCGGGATAAATCGGGCAGATTTTATTGAGATGCAAAAGATATGTCCCACACTTAAAGATATAACTATTCTGGCTAACAAGCCATATGAGCATGCTGAGAAAAGGGGGTATGAAATAGAAAATGAAATCTTATTTCGGTTACAAGAGGACCACCTCGGGAAGGTAAAAAAGTTAATTGTTATACCGGAGAAGCTTAGACCACAGATTATGGCGCTTTGCGATGAAGGGACCTCCGGCCATGTGGGAGTTACGAAATCAAAAGATAAACTCTTGAGATATTTTTTCTGGCCGGGCTGCTACAAAGACGTAGAAGCCTATGTTAGATCGTGCGATGAGTGCCAACGGGTGGGAAAGCATAGCGATAAGAAGAAGGCCCCTCTGAAATTAGTACTGGTAATTTCGGAAATATTCTCAAAAATAAATATAGATGCCTGTGGCCCTTTACCTGAGACTACAAGTGGGAAAAGATATTTAATAACAGCTTTGTGTTTGTCATCGAAGTGGTTCGACGCGATAGCTGTTGCGGATATTAAATCTACTTCGGTAGTGGACGCTCTATTAAATGTGTTCAGTAGGATTGGCTTCCCTAAGGAGGTACAGTGTGACCAAGGGACGTCGTTCATGAGCGCTCTCACTACGGGATTTTTTGAAAAATTTGGCATTCGCATATGCCGAAGTTCTGTGTACCACCCACAGCCGAATTCGATTGAAAGATATCACAGAACGATTAAGAGACTTCTAAAGGCTCTATGCTTAGAAGCAGGGTCCGAATGGGAGAGCTGTCTCCCACTTGCGCTTTTTGCGTTACGGACAGTTAGGCACGAAAGTACTGGGTTCACTCCGGCTGAACTAGTACATGGGAAAAATTTGAGAACGCCTGAAACGTTACTTTTTGAAAAATGGACTGATGCTAGTGATAACGAAGATTTGGTCACCGAATATATTTTAACATCATTAATAGGCTAAAATTATGCCAAGATTTAGCGGTTGAAAACATGAAAGAGACCCAACTCAAAAGAAAGGTTTGGTATGATAGGAATGCCGTTAAACGAGAGTTTCGCGAAGGTGATTTGGTTCTCGTTTATACCACATTTAAGCCTAATAAACTGGCTGTGCAGTGGATCGGTCCTGGCGTTATCCAAGGCAAGATCTCTGAAACCAATTATCTGGTAAAAATGCCCGGTAAAAAAGAGCGTACTCAGGTTTACCATGTAAATATGTTAAAGCCTTATTATAAAAGACCTGAGGTGATAAATTTTATAACGTGCGAAGAACAGCAAGATTGGTGTAAGGATGACGAGGTAGATTTTCCGTATCTGGAAACAAATCCCAACATTTATGAATTTACCGAGATCTTACACAAATGTAATTTGGAAGGGTGCCTAGAACCCCAGCAAATTGAGCAGCTCCAAAATCTATTGCACAAATATTTAGCCAGTTTTTCTAATGACCCTGGCCTCACCGATCTTGTGGTGCACGATATATATTTAACAGATGAAAAACCTATTAGGAGTAAACCCTATCGAGCTTCACAACGCCAAAACGAAATTTTAAAGACGGAAATACAAAGAATGTTAGATTTAAAAATTATCAAGGTTGGAGAGTCTGATTTCCAAAGTCCCATGGTCTTGGTCGAGGCTCCTGGTAGAGATCCCCCGCCCCTGCATCGATTACCGTAAGGTGAACGAGATTATCCGAACGGAATTTTATCCTTTACCTAACATCGAAGAAAGGGTAGAATTGGTATCTTCTGCGAAATACATCAGCGTACTAGATCTGGCAAAAGGGTATTGGCAGATCCCCTTGAGTCCCCGAGCTCAAAGGGTTGCTTCTTTCGTAACGAGTTTTGGTAGCTACCGTCCGTTAAGGCTCCCCTTCGGGCTAAAGAATGCCCCGTATTTCTTTAGCAAATTGATGGCTGAATTATTGAAAGGTTGCGAAAGTTTTGCGGTCCCCTATTTGGATGATATCGCGATTTTTTCTGATAGTTGGGAGTCCCACTTAAAGCACTTGGACTATGTGTTAAGTCAAATAGAGAAAGCGAAATTGACCATCAAGCCTTCTAAATGTCAGTTTGCGCAAGATCACATAAAATATTTGGGGCATATTGTTGGGCAGGGGATACGCAAACCAGCAGAAGTAAAGGTTCGTGCAATAGTAGATTACCCGGTTCCTAGATCTAAAGCGGAAATTCGTGCCTTTTTAGGACTAGTGGGGTATTACAGCAAATGCATTCCAATGTTCTCTGTAATTTCTGCGCCCCTTACTGATGCATTGAAAGGAAAAGTAAAAAAGGGTTCCATCACGTGGACAGAAGAGTGCGACAAAGCATTCCATAAGTTAAAAACAAAGTTGATCGAAGACCCAGCGCTCTATGCTCCAGATTATAGCAAAGAGTTTCTGGTTCAAACAGATGCATCAGACGCGGGAATGGGCATCGTTCTTTCTCAGTTGAATGACAAGAAGGAAGAACATCCAGTCCTGTACTTGAGTAAGAAGTTTTCGCCTGCTGAGCGAAAATATGGTACAACTGAGAAAGAATGCGCTTCTATAATTTTTGCAGTAAAGAAGCTGCATTATTATTTAGATGGTCAGAAGTTCACGATCGTGACGGACCATAACCCTTTGGTGTGGCTAAAAACGAATGCCAGTTCAAATCCCAGATTGATGAGATGGGCTTTAGCCCTGCAACCGTACAACTTTGAAGTAGTACATCGATCTGATAAAAGCCACCAAAACGCAGATAGTCTCAGTCGATCTGTGGACGGATGAGTTTCCTGAGAAAGGACTAATGAATTAATATTATCTCAAGTGTTATTCCAGAATAAGTTTTGTTTTTGTATTATTGTTTAAATTGTTTCTATTTTATTTTTTCTCGTAAAGAATTGATACTGTTAATTGTAATTTAATTTCTCTCGCCTTGCTTTCTTTTGAACTGCCCCATATGTGCTCAAGGTATTATTTGTGAGTGTGTAACTGTAAAATCTTTCCCTTGAGATGGGAAAGATTTTTTCTTAAGGGGGGGAGAGTGTCTGTAGCGTAGTGTGGTCATCGACCCACATCATCCGAGAGAAAGCTCCTTCTCCCCCTGGGGTCAAGAGAGCTGACCCCCGATGAATGGGGAGTGAGAGGTTTTGGAAGGGAGGAGAGAGATGACTTTTAGCAAGAGAGGAGGCAAGTTCTCCGTATGAACTGCTCCGGGCTTGGTACTCCGGTAATGTTTTCATCATGTGCCTGTACATAAATACTGTAAATATTTTTGTAAATAAAACTTATTATTTTAAGTAAGCCTCAGAGAATCATGCTACCACTGTGGCGCTACGTCACAGCATGTAATAAAACAAAATCTCCTCTCCCCGTCTGTCTCAAAAACTACCGAAGTTCGCTATGGAAGTTGTCTGCCGTTTAGGATAATCTTTGGTCGTTTCCTTCTACATGTACATTCGGCCCCTGGGCAGTCTTTGGCCCCCAAGGCAGGGGGGAGGGTTAATTGCTTTCAAAAGGGGTCAGGGGAAGGAGGAGGCGAGCTGTCAAAAACTACCCCGCGCACTTCGCTTCTTGGAACCCTTCTGAAGTGATATGAAGAGATAAAAAAAACTTCACTTTTCTCCTGCCAGTGCCCTTAAGTGTACAGCTGCGGGAAAAAAAAAGTCCCACTTGTACTTTTTTCGGCCGTCTTTCGTCGTACAGCAAAGTTACAGATACCATTCGTTTACGATTGACGTACACTTTAATTTGCTATGCATAAAAATTGCATAAGGGGCCATCTACATATTAAAATTCGCACCAACTTTTTTTTTTTCTCAATAGCAACCCCTAGATTTCACTTCATATTTCAAAAATTTAGCTCATTTTAACCCCGGACACTAATTTTTAATAAATTTGGACAGAAAATGAGTGAGTTATGAGCACCCAAAATCCCCCTCCCCCTATGTTAAAATATTTTTTCATACTTCAATTCATATCTCATATAATATTGGTAGTAAGAAGCTGATTTTTATTCGTACTATTAGAACTAAACGACCCAAACATAATTTAATGTAATTATGATTTTTAATAAATTATTAATATGAATTATGAAATTAATATTAAAAAAAATTATGAATAGCGACCTAGCCAAATTTTGATGGAAATAGATGCAGAAATTAATATTACATGGCTGAGCAAAATTTCAAATTTTTACGTTCAGTAGTTTAATTTATATTAAATAAAATGTATTATTTTCATGAGTTAAGGGACCATATATAAATTTATTAAGTGAAAATTTTTTGAAAATTGCATACAATAAACGTAAATTAGATTTATTTTGTGCAAAAACACAGTAAAAGATACCAGTATTAAAAATATCAAATTTTGAAGCAAATAAATTAGAGGTTTTTACAGTTTGATAGGGATTCTATAAAGCGTCCATTGTTGCGTCCGCTACCATATTCCCCCAAATAAAATATTTTCCAGGTGTAGAATTAGATGCAGTAGATGTATGTCTTCTAATACAACATCCTATTTCTGAAAAACTAACATCCACAACATTCCAGGCATGAATTTGACCTTTTTTAATTTTGGAAACATTAGGTCTTTGGACTTCCCCATACTTTATCAAACATTCAAAATCACGTTTTTCTGTCTAAATTTTTATCTAACTATAAATTAAAATACCGCCAAAAGTCTTAAGAATATTGCACATTGCAGATGATGGTATTAAATGAAGAAAGTGAAATAACAAACACAGTGATAATATTGGATCGGCAAAAAAGTACAGTAGAAGACCCAAAATCCGCACAGCTTGGTTCCAGACCTTGTGCAGATTTTAGAATTCTGTGGATTTTGGGTCATAATAGGAAATTTATTCTATTTCCACCTCCCTCAGAAAATAATAGAAAAAAAAATACAATAGAGATCAAGGGAAACAAATCATGTTACTTATAATTAGAATCATGATATAAAAATACAGAGGATTAATGCAATATACAAAATTATGAGATTATAGTACAACTTATTTAAACATGTATATTCAACAGTTTAGGACTTTGGGATGTTCTAATTATAGTCTTTTTTTTTCCCCTCATTATTTCCTGTTTTTTCCCCATTATTTCCTTAACACAGCTTTGTTGCTCTACAAGTCTGAGATATTTCTTTCTCACAGCCTAACCTTCATTAAATGTTAATTTATCAACTTTTTCATCACCCTCACTTGTTACTATGTGAGAGTCTACGTCATGTGATCAATCATAATTCAGTGTCAATTATGTCACTGTCAGTCATTTGAAAGTTATCAATGTTAAGATTAGAGCTCACAGACTCCTAAAATTTTTTTTTCAAGTGGGAATAGCTTATTTAGTTTTACTTTGCGGTTATACTGTAAGTTTCTGAACTTGCAGCTGGCAGGGCAGATTTCATTGTTTACATTGAACAGACAGTGTGGATTTTAGAGCCTTGCGGATTTCGGAACGGCGGATTTGGGATCTTCTACTGTAATTGCATTTTTTACATGAAATTCAAACAAATAAATTTTCTATCAGGAAATCATTCTTAAAGTTCGACCATAGCTGAGTAATAGTCAAGCTTGTAATCAGAAGAGCAGAGAGCAGCCTCTAACTCCTGCCAACATTTCACCTGTCTAAGAGAATAATCAACGGAAATACTCAATAACAATTTCAAAATTACAAAGATTTTCAAAATCGTGAGCAGTCATTTTGCATTTTTACCTTAAATCATGTGTGCGAACCAAGGTAGTTATGAACTCACGGGTCATTTGGACCACAGACTAAATATTATATTTCTACCCTTGATATTCTCAATACAAAAATCTTTAAGAGAGATGCAAACAATATTTTCCGTGAAAATAATATTAATTTCTTTTAACTCTCGCGAGCGAAATTAATGAAAGGCGAAAAGTTCAGAACCTACAAATAGCGTTTTTCAATTTGCAGAAAGTCCCTTAAAAACGCGCAAAAATTAATTCGCAATATCTCCGAAAATTATCGTAGAAAATTGGTGAAAATGTATATTTAGGGTAATTTGAAGGTTTTCTTTCGTTTAATAAAGTCAAAATATGGGGTTGCCATAGAGAAAAACAAAGTTGATGCAGAATTAAATATGAAGACGGCCCCTGATGCAAATTAAACTAATAGTAAATTAAAGTACAGGTTATTTGCAAACGAATGGTATATATAACTTTACTGTATGACGAACGACGGCGAAATAAAGAGCAAGTGGGAATTTTTTTTTCCGCAGCTGTACATATTATGAACTAAGATCAGCACTCCAATATTTTTTTTTTCTTTTTTCGTGTGCAACTGACGAAAATATTATTGCAGAATATGAGGAGACAGCTGGTACGTTTGTAATTCTATTGTAATACCAGCAATCTTTTAGCTTTAGAGTGTACAATATTATGTAATAGATTTCCCCACATAATAGTCGCACCTAGACTTTCACCATAGAAAATTGGCAAAAGAAGTGCGACTATAACGCGAGTAAACACGGTAGTTTAATCCGTGTTTGCTTACACAAACATTCTTAGCCAATTATAACATTTTTTGTTTCAATGTCTATTTTAATTATTTTGAATTTACAATATCCAAACTTGCTCCCAGTAATGAACTCATTTTTAAATGGTTTTCTTTGAATATAAGGCTAAAAAAATTACCTCAAATAGGGGTCACAGGGTGGCTACAGAAATTGAGAAAAAAAGTTCCCTGAATTTTCCCCTGATTTCCCTGACTATCTTTATCAAATTTCCAGAACTAATTATAATACATACCATAATCTTTCATGTAAATCACCATCGTGTATCATGCACCAACAGGTGAATGCTTCATACAGGGAAATAAATAATAGAAAACCACAAAAATGCTTAATATTAATAAAATTGTAGTTCAGTTTCATAAATCCAAACATAAAATTTAGTTGAACACTAAAACACAATATGTAGCAGAAAGTTTCCTCGTTTTATAGTGTTCAATTTTAAGCGTAGGGATGACTGATAAAAATAAACTGGTCACCTAGTCAACTTATTTTATTTCAATCAATGTATCGTTCAAAATTTTTAAAAATATCTAAAAAGGCTTAAAAATGAGCACCATTTATTTAAAAAAAATTGTCTTGCGGGAGAGCTTAGCAGGCATCACTCAAATGTCCCATCACTTTAAAAAACACAACAGCGCAGTAGAAGACTAAATCGTCTTTTACTATTCATTTTACCTATGACTTTATTCAGGAAGAAATTCACATGCGAAATTGATTCACATGCATATCCGGTTTCTTGCAGTGCCATATTACCGGCAAGGCAAACGGGGCAACTGCCCAGGGCCCACAGATTTTAGGGGCCCAAAAATCTTACATTTTAATAATTTTACAATGAAATTACAAAGGAGAAAAATATTTCAAAATATTTTTTAGTTATAAAAACATTCAAAATGAAAATAATTAAAATTTACATTTCTCTCACTCTCTGCATATAAATTAATTTAAACTTCAATTCAATTATTTGAAATGCTCTATAGTCGGTATAGCACACCAACATGTAAGAAAATAACTATCCACATTTTCTAAACAGTATTTTTAATATTAAAAAAAATAGCAAAATTTTGAATTATTTGTGTGAATTAGTTGTTATTAAAAAAATATTTTTAGAAATGACTGTTTACAAAAAGTTGTTGTATTCCGTTCATGTTGGGAACTGTGATATAGCATTTCGATGTAATGTTTCACTGTCTGTTCATTGGCATCCTCTAACTATATTCATTTATTTCAGAAGATTATTTAAAACATTTCAGAATAAACCAATCATAATTTTTTTTTTTTGAGGGGGGGGGGGGTGAGGGAGGAGTTATTGCTTGGGGCCCAATTTTTTTCTTCTGCCCAGGGCCCACAGTTGTCTTGATCGGGCTCATTCTTGTATGATCTGCAACTTAGAACAGTCCGAATACATGTGCTCTTTTGGATTCGTATAGTGATAGTGCCTACATCACTTGAGTCTCGGATTCATATTTCTATGTTCTCGTATGATCTGTATTCTGGTTTCAGATTCGTAAAATGTCTGTATCTGTGCATCAGTTGAGTATCGTGTGATCCAGAACAGAGCCGCGCATCAGATTGACAATTAAAAATGATCTAGTTCACTAGGCAAAAGCGAAAGTTCCCCGATTTTTAAATATTTTTGCAAAATTCCCTGATATTTCCATGATTTTTCCAGATCGATAAAGTACCCTCATTATTCCATGATTTCCCTGATCTGTCAACACCCTGAGTCAGTCAATCTGAACTCTAATTGTAAGGGAGGCTTTAATAAAAGATTACTGAAGAGAAAATATTTATTCTTAGAGGGTGTGGAAAAAACGTTTGAAATTAGAATGCTGAAGCATGTATATTTATGGAAGTTTTTCCAGCCAAAAAAGATGATTAACAAAGGGCAAATTAACTGATGTGAAGTAGAAAAAAAATGCAGAAATTTAATGACTTTGAAAATAAAACCTCAAATACATTCAATATTTGCAGAAATGTATATTTTAGAGGTTTTCAATATAAATTCTTACGATTTCCTCAATCATTAGTACAATCGCACTTAAAGTGGTCACAAATGCAACAGTCCCATATCCCATCAATCAAGCAAGGCACCTGCTTTTAAACAAAAGCTGTCGGTAGTGCGACCATTTCAACCCCAGACGGAAATAAGAACCCACTGATTAAAAACACTTCCGACAGTTTGAAAAAAAGTAAAATAAAAAAATACTGGATAAAATTGTTTAAAATTAGATTGCTTTGATTGGTTACGGAAAAATCTATTTTGAGAAAAATCCATTTAGTAACATGGCTGTCTAGTTTAAACAGCTGTCATTGTCTTCTTTTTAAATTGCTTATTTAAAAAAATATCTAACTTCCAGATTTTATGCTTATTATGCCTAATTAACTTTTTATAATATTACTTTTTTTATTGTGGGGGTGTCCAACTTGATTTTTCACGTTTATAGAAATTTATCAGTGTTCAATTTTTAATCTTTTACCTTTGTTTATTTTTATGTGTACAACATTTTCACTTTTTCATATTTCAAACAATTTTTTTTAATATTCTCCAATTGAATAACAGTGGCCGAGTGCTTAAGACACACTGAAAGTGGTAGATGGCTAAAGTATAGAGGCCTAGGGTTCTGGCCTACCGTGTGGCTGTTGATCTAACAGTCTAGAGTTTTGGGTGGTTTACTCCATATATTACAGATGTAACATGATTATGCTCTAGAATGCCTCAAAAAGTCCTCCACATAAAGCATACTCCTCTTTAGATGTATACCCCTCGTGGCAGGGGCGTAGCCAGGGGGATAACGGGATATATCGCCCCCCCCCCCCGAAATTTTTGGATTAGTGATGAAATTCCGTCTATTTATACACATATAAGTTCATATCCCCCCCCCCACCAAAAAATTTTCCAGGTGCATATCCCCCCCCCCCCCCCCCGAAAATTTTTCCTGGCTACGCGCCTGCCTCGTGGAGCTTTGACTTAAACAATAAACTAGTCTGGTAACAATAATAATTATTGTTACAATAAATCTCTAATTTTACCCTGAAAAGGTATTTGTAAAGACTAAGTCGGATTAAAAGCCTATGCCAAAGAAACAAAATCTGCCTCACGATCTTGGTACACTGGTGCGCATGAGCTGATTTCAGTGATTTCACAAGAGGTTAAAAAAAAAATCAAGAATCATTTTTTAGAAGCTGCACTACACAATGAAATAAATAAACGGTGCCTTTTATGAACTTTTCGAAAAAGAAAAAAAAATCTTAAACATGGAATTGCTAGAGACATTTTTCAAAAAAGGTATTGAAATTTTGCAAAATGTATCCCAAGTTTTTTTAATTTTTTTTCCTATAAAGTTCGTAACTGATGTAAGTTTATCCTCTATTTGTATATTACAACTTGTAAAAAGGATTACATATTTTTCATTTATCCATAAAAAGATTTTATGCGTAAGAAGTTTTTCTTTTAAGAAATATGACTAGATATTAAGGAACTTATTCAGTGAATTCGATTGTATGTCTAATAACTGTATATTTTATGTATATGAATAAATATACATGAATATAATTTTTTTCGAATCTCCAGCACCCCTGCCTTTTTTCAGAAGCGGTTCAAAAATTGCCTGCTTTTTAAAAGAATAACTTTAGTATGCTCTTTTTCAAAATTTTTAATTGCGATCGTGCTGTTAGATTTTTGTTCATAGGTGGCGCGCCTCCCTTATCTGTGCTATTAATTGCGCATTTACTCTTGCTGTGATGTGCGAGCAGTTCGCGTGAATGTAAATCCAGTCATGTAAAAATATATTGTTTGTGAAATAAAATTGTTTATTCAAGAGAAAATGAAGAGCTGAGGCTTTCTTCATAAAAATTTAGCATGGTGCCGAAATCCGACAGCAGGGACCTTTAGATAAGTATTGAAATCTGTTCAAGGTAAGCCGTGAATTTTTGTTTATATTGACTGCAAATTGAGGAATGGAGAACTTAGATGCTTTAAAAAGGAAAAGAAGTGTTTTCAGAACACTTACAACAAAGTTGATTAACAATATAGAGAGTAATATAGATGAAATTCACGATATTGTTGAAATAGAAATATTTTATGACAGTTTAATTGAAAAATCAGTCGAGTTAAAAAATATCGATAAAGAAATTGAGAAGCTTATAAAGGTAGAGGAAATCGAAAATGAAGTTATTGCATGTGATGAATACAATGCAAAAATAATTACATGGAAAAGAAAATTACAAAATAAGTTAAAGAGTTTGAGTAATAAAGAAAGTCCGCCTAAAGTTACGGAGTCAAACATTGAGGTTGTAAACGAAAGTTTAATTGCTGGGCTGTTAGCAGCGGAACATTTAAGGAATGCTCCTCGTTACGAAACTCATGCAATTGTAAAGTTACCAAAACTAACAATAAATAAATTCTTCGGAGATTCAAGCCTATGGCTAGAATTCTGGAACCAATTTGACTGCGCTATACACAGCAACAAAAATTTATCAAAAATTGATAAATTCAATTACAGTATTGGACCCTTTATCCGGAATTCCGAAAACCGGCACTTTCCCCCATTTCAGGTTTTTTTTTTTTTTAAGGCTCACTGATCTAGATACCATATTTTTTTTCCACTACGTAAAATCTCGACTATTCGGCATTCAAGTTACCGGAAAATTTCGCCCCCCCCCCCCCCCCCTTGGGGGGAGGTCTTCTCCAATGACTAATTCCCACTGTGATTCACAGCTGTCCAAACTTAGAACGGGAAAGAGGATCCAAATGTTTATTTAGTTATTTCGTGATTTATTTTCTGTATTCCTTAATCTTGATATTGTTGCAGAATTTTATGTAAGTATTGTAATGAATAATTTTCGTAAGTTTAGGATGAACTCGTGTGAATTCATCGGGGCGGAGGTTGTTAGATTTTTGTTCATAGGTGGTGCGCCTCCCTTATCTGTTTTATTAATTGCGCATTTACTCTTGCTGTGATGTGCGAGCAGTTCACATGAATGTAAATCCAGTCATGTAAAAATATATTGTTTGTGAAATAAAATTGTTTATTCAAGAGAAAATGAAGAGCTGAGGCTTTCTTCATAAAAATTTAGCACGTGCGTTGGAATTGAAACTAAGTGCTTAAAACAAACCTTTTGATCACCCAAGTAGAGTTTCGTAAGCTGTAATAACAAAGAATTATACATAAATCTCTATTAATAGAAAACATGAATAATTTTGACAAATTTGTTTTCGATCAAAATCATAAGGTGTCTTTTTGAATGGTCGAAAAATTGAAAAACGGAGAGGTTAAACACAAATTCAAAAGAAAATTTCAGTCATTTAGACATAAATGATTAAAGATGGTAAATCGAAAATCTAAGTTTTTGCTTAAGCCATATTGATAAAAATTACTTTGTTTTTACAATCAACAATTAAATCAAATTTTTTAAGAAATAAAAATTGAATGAATAAATTAAAGGATTTTTTAAAATTACCCTGCCCACATTTTTTTCTTAGAGCGTCACATAATTTTAAAATTAAAATTTATATGTATAATAATTCTTTTGAATGCCTGATTGATTTGTCGTTTTGATCAGTGACCAGAATGTTTTAAGGGATAGGCCAAAGCTGGGCATGGATGGCCCATATCCAGGCCCTTAGTCTTAAGGAAAGCCTAGTCTCATTCTCGACTCAACCTGATTAAGTGATGATCTGAATAATTTTAATCAAATGTTATTTCAAGACACATTCTCAGAAAATTATCTAAAATGGAAGACTAATTTTCTATTAAAAATTAATTTTATTATGGATTGCTTTTGTTGAATACATGTAGTACATACAATGAATTCAACAAAAAGCTTGTAGTTAGGGCCAGAGCTGAAGCTAGGGGTTGGTGAGGTTTGGCCTACCAGCTCCCTCCCCCAAGAGACGCAAGTGGAAGAGGGGGCGCACACTGAGCTGGAACACAAGAGGTTTAAACATAATTTTACTGTTTTTATTTTTCTCTTTTCAAAAAGCACTTTAGTAGGGGAGGATGATAGAATTTTATAAAAGTACAATGATTATGAATGCGGCTGGGGGGGAATAGTTATTAAGTTATAAAATAAAGAAAAACTTTGTGAAAAAACACAAATAAAATGATACTTATAAAAAGAATAACTCATGTTTTAAGTATCATTTTATGTGTATTTTTTCACAAAGTTTTTACTTATTTTATAGTTTAACACCAGTATTTTGAGTGTTTTTACTGTAGTTATTAAGTTGTTCAAAGTGCACAGGGCCCAATTTTAACAAATTTCATAGATGGGGGCTCCAAATGCATCAATTTCCAGGGCCCCTGTTGATCATAATCGGGCCCTGCCTAGTTACCCGCCTCTTTGGAGGCCTACATTTGCATAAGGGTCCAGGGCCTCAATAAGTCTTCAGACCTCCTTCGGGGTGACACCATCCCCCCCCCCCCAAACTGACAGTCTGGAACCGCCCCTGGGCGTTATCACGATCACTGCTACAATAATATAACTATTCTGCTAATTTTTTAAAAAATTACCTGCTAGTATACATGGGTGGAGCGAAAAAAGTCAAATCGATATTTTCAAGTCGCTATAGTGCGGAAAAGTTGCGATTGGTGAATACGAGACAAACAAAAAAAATTATTCAAATCGGACTTTATCTTCCGATTGCGCAAACTGTCTAAAAGTTTTAAAAAATTGAAAATTTCTGATTTTTTTTTAATTAAAAAAAAAAAGTTATATATATATATACATAAATCGCTTTATGTAAAAATATTGACAGATTGTACTGTTTAATAATAATAATGAAAAATAACTGTGCTTAGGGAATATCTTCCGATTGCGCAAGCTTAATAAAAATAGGGAAAATTTCAACTTTGAGTGATTTTGAGGGCAGAAAGGTTTAGTAGTTCACCCAACTCCATCTAGCCACGTTACAAAAACAGCGCAGTAATCACTGCACGTGCCTCCTTCCTATCTCTCCCTGCCCACATCATCCCTCATGGTGAGCCATTTTTTATCAGTTGTCAAGCTGTTGCGCTTGAGTGAGCTTTGCATGTTATAAGTATCATTTTATGTGTAATTTTTCTCTTTTCAAAAAGCACTTTAGTAGGGGAGGATGATAGAATTTTATAAAAGTACAATGATTATGAATGCGGCTGGGGGGGAATAGTTATTAAGTTATAAAATAAAGAAAAACTTTGTGAAAAAACACAAATAAAATGATACTTATAAAAAAAATAACTCATGTTATAAGTATCATTTTATGTGTATTTTTTCACAAAGTTTTTACTTATTTTATAGTTTAACACCAGTATTTTGAGTGTTTTTACCGTAGTTATTAAGTTGTTCAAAGTGCACAGGGCCCAATTTTAACAAATTTCATAGATGGGGGCTCCAAATGCATCAATTCCCAGGGCCCCTGTTGATCATAATCGAGCCCTGCCTAGTTACCCGCCTCTTTGGAGGCCTACATTTGCATAAGGGTCCAGGGCCTCAAAAGTCTTCAGACGTCCCTTGGGGTGACACCATCCCCCCCCCCCCAAACTGACAGTCTGGAACCGCCCCTGGGCGTTATCACGATCACTGCTGCAATAATATAACCGTGCAACCGCTGCTATAGCATCGAGTGTGCTGGAAGATATCGGTATAATAACTGAAACAGACACTTCTCAAGTCATTGACCGACACAAAATTAGAAGGGAAAGGAGCCGTACTAGAAAATATTTACAGGAAAGTCATCTAGATTCAGATGAACTACATAGCATATATTTTGACGGAAGAAAAGATGATACCTTAGTTATAGAAAGAATCGGATCGAAGCAGTATCATCGAACTAATAAAGAAGACCACAATTCTATCATAAAAGAACCTGGCTCAGTTTATTTGGGTCATGTGTCTCCAAACTCAGGATCTGCTAAGGACATTGCAGCTTCAATAGTATCGTGTCTTACTCAACAAAGGGTTTCACTAGAATACTTAGATTTGGTAGGCTGTGATGCAGTGGCGGCGGTGGTCAAAAATGTTAGTGCAGCCGGAAACATATCCCCCCCCCCTTCCTCCGGACAGGAATGGAAAATCTTTGTTACTGAATTCGAAAGCTGGCGGATTAAGCCCTCACCCAGGATAAAAAAAAAAAAAAAGAAATTACATAAAAAATGTAAGAGATCCTATTTTACTTCCATAAAATGGACATAAATTTCAACCAGCCGCTCCTATCCTCAAAATTGCATTAATCCGTGTCTGATTCGAAGTTTCCTTAGAATTTTCTTTTGTAACGATAACTTGAGAAGAAAAGAAAAAAACAGAAAACTTACTTATTTTTTATAAGTCAAATCAATCCTCCTTTCTTTTAACCTTGCAAATCAGTCAGTGATGTCCTCATAAAAAGGCGTTTTAATTCAGATATCATTAATTTTAAAAGCTCTTTAAAATTCCCCATGTTTAAAGAATTTTCTCGCTTGCCATGTCCACTAAATGCCAGTTCTTGCTTACCTAAAAAAGAATACTGCTTTGATGGGTAATTGCATGAAGCGTCTATTCAGGCTTACCTTCTTGATAAATTCAGCAATATAAAGTCGAGAGTTTTCCTTTAATTCGTCAGCAATTTAGCTCTCACATCTTATCAACTCCTTAAATTTTAAAGAATTTTTTAAATGTTCGATTGAGCTTCATGTGTTTTACATGCTCCTGTGATGGTGGTTAATCCATCATATCCAGTACCATTCCAAACGCTTTCTTTTATCTCAACAATTAAACACAGCCAACAAAACATTTTTTTGTAAATAAAAACTGCTAAATAGCCACGAGAATAGTGCATATCATGATGAATGGAAGCTACGACCATGCTGAGACGAAACTGCTTTTTTCTTATGAATGGACAATTTTTGTGTCTGTCTATTTTCTTTTAGTGGTTGTTGTTTATCATCTTCTTTCCATATGTTAAACGGAGTTTCAAGCAAACTGGATAATAACAGGGCTCCATGTTTCAAAACGGTTAAATCACAGATTCGAATAATACATGGACACAGTAACAAATAAAGCTAAAAACTTTCAACCTTCTCAGACAAAAAAAAAAACTATTGTTTCCGTTAGAATGGGCTAGAACAGTGGTTCTCAACCTTTTAACGTCGTGCCCCCCCCCCCAACAAAGGCTAACGTACAGTGGTGCCTTCTCCCCCCCTCACATTTTTCAGATACATTGAGTTTTTTAATCTTTAATAATGAACATTTTAAGCAAAAATGGATATTTATTCTCATTTTTACTCAAAAATATAAGATTATTTTTTAAAAACATGCATCACTACTTGCTTTTCAGTTTTTCTTGCCCCCCTGCAAACATTCTGTTCGGGGGGCACCCCCTCAGGTTGAGAAACGCTGGACTAAAACATATATTCTCTGTGTCTTATTCTCTCCCTCACTTCTCGTCCGAGCCAATCAATTAGTCGAATTCACAAGTGCAGCCGTAGTCAGAAAACCTTTCTTCAGCTGAGTCTTAGCTACATATCCCTATGCTATCCTATGCCGGAGAGACTGCTTACATAGTCACTACCATGGCAACAGTGCTGCCAATTTCTTTATCAGATATGAGGGCTATACCAACGACTTTCGCCAACGGCTATACTAGGGATGGACGCGAGACGAAAAATAAGCGCCTCGCAAAATAGCCTAAAAGCTTTGTCTCGTCTTGCAAAAATCCCTATATCGTAATGTTAAAAATGTGTCTCGTCTCGCAAAAAAGCTGTAAACCTCTGTCTCGTCTCGCAAAAAAGTCATCTCGCGTCCATCCCTAGGCTATACCAACGACTCGAAGATTAAAGGGCTTTTTTTTTAATGAGCGATCCGGCAGTTACTACAATACGTGTTTTTCTTTTTGAGATTTTTTAAAAATTTACCATAGGAATTCCATAATTCTAATTGGAATTTAAGAAAATTTATAGAATAAATTATTTTAAAGTATGTGCTGATAATTTCATGTGCAGCCCGGCAGTACTTCCTGTATCCCACGAGCCGCCACTGCTGTGATGGTACAAATACCAATACTGGATGGAAAGGTGGTACTATCAGACAGCTGGAAGTACATCTCGGACGACCACTCCAGTGGGCTGTTTGTTGCATTTTACTGAGTTACCTTTTCGCCATCTTTTTCAACATTTGGATGGTGAAACAACTGGCCCAAGATCCTTTAGTGGGACTATTGGCAGAGTCTTATTTTTTGTGAAAAGTTCACAGTTACAAAATTTCAAATAATTGATTGTGAAATTCCAGAAGTGGATAGGCAACTGTTGAGTAAGGACCAAATATATCTTTTCGACATAAGTCAAGCAATCAAAAGTGGCAAGTTTCCAAATGACTTATCAAAGAGGGACCCCGGAATAATTTCACATGCCAGATGGCTCACTTGTGCAAATAGAGTCCTTCGACTTTACGTGAGCGTAGAAAACCCATCGGATTCCTTAAAAGCTATAGTGACATTCATTTTAGAATGTTACATGCCAGTTTGGTTTGAAATAAAATGCAGTAACGGGCCATTACAGACGGGCCTATTCACCTGTACAGAGCAATAGAAACATCTCGATACTTGTCTGACGACCTGAAGAAAGTGGTATTCAGTGTAATTGAACAAACTCGTTTTTTGCTCATCCAGAAAACCTACTCATGGCAATGATCTTTGATAAGAGAAGGCACATAAGAGAGCTAGGGCTAAAAAGAGTGTTAAAAGCCAGGCAGACTGTTTCAAAAGGTAAATGCATCAGAAACTTTATCACACCTACTTTAAACTTCGATGCAGCAGACTATACAGAAATAATTGATTGGAATGCAGCAAAATTATCATCGCCACCTCTTCTTCGGAGAATAACCAATGAAGAAATACATTCCTTTATACAATCAGGTGCTATTCCAGACTGGGATGTTAAAAAATTTCCCTGCCACACGCAAGCTGTCGAGCGGTGTGTTAAATTGGTAACGGAAGCATCGCTCAAGGTGATGGTCAAACATATGGACATCAAGAGATGGATTCATCACGGCCACACTGAAATCAAGATCCGTGATACAGGAATTTGACACAAAATCAGTACAAAGTCAAGTCTAAAAGTCAGACTAAAACAGATGAAATAACAAACTATAGATTTAAGTAATGTAAATGCAAACACTCTCATTGGTTGGATGGAGGGAAGAGTGTGGGTGGAACTCTTAAGTGCAACCACCTATCCGTGGGGAGTTCTGGTTTGCTTAAATATCATCAAGTATCTAAATAAGCAAAGAGTTGTACATTTTACATGAAAAGGTTAACATTGGAACGCAAACTGACCTCAGGGGGTTAGTTTCTTAATACATCAAAAATAGTCAAAGTTGAGTTTTTCCCTATTTTTATTGAGCTTGCACCATCGGAAGATATTCCCTAAACGCAGTAATTTTTCATTATTATTATTAAACAGTACAATCTGTCAATATATTTCCATATAGCGGTAAAAAATAAATATAATACATTTTTTTTTTAATTCAGAAAAAATCAGAAATTTTCAGTTTTTTTAAATTTTTAGATGGTTTGCACGATCGGAAGATAAAGTCCGATTTGAATAATTTTCTTTTTTTTTTTTCTTGTATTCACCAATCGCAACTTTTCCGCACTATAGCGACCCGATCATGTCAACTTGATGTTCTTCACTCCACCCTAATATACAGGGTGTCCCAAAAACACTGGCCTAGGCTTTTTTATTACTTAAATATTAATCTTAGACATAACAGTAAATTACTAAGTTATATAAAGTTCTGAATTTTATGGTGTTGATTAACATTTTCGGAACATTAAATTTAAGTAAATAAAAAAATTCAATTTTTATGTGGAGCCCATACAAAAATATTCCAGTTAATGAAATGTGTCTGTTACATTAATTAATTGATGTACAAAATTTCAGTCTATCATCCTTTTTTCCTGGCTATGACCGTGCTTTTATTAAATGCATTTCTCTGTAGTGTCCCTCCACTGCCCCTCTTTAAAAAAGCCATTAAAGCCCAATAAAACAACCCGATGCCTTATAGTTCACTATCAAAAAAAACTTTTTTTTTTTTTTAAGCGAGATAGCTCTCTTATTTGGAATACTTGATGCAGTTTTACTTTTAAGTAGAATTGCACTGTTTTTTATCCATTCCCCCTCTTCCCTCCTCTAGTCCAAGGTGGAGCCCAGCAATCTTTCTATGCTTGGCAGTCCTTTTTTCCCCCCCTTTCCTCGATCATTTTACAACCCCTTTACAAAACACTAGCTATTCAAATGATACTGTAGCAAAAATACAGTCAATTGAGAAATGACACTTAACAGACAGTGCCGGATTAAGACAGCGCGGGGCCCGTAGCAAATGTTACCAAGAGGCCCCCTGCTCAGTGACTCACCCATATATATATATATATATATATATATATATCCACATGCAAAAACCCTTAGCTGGTTAAAAATTTGTGACGCAGCATTTTACTTTATAGCTCTATGAATTTTAAATATGGGTCTTAAAAATAATATCAAGTTTTGAGTGACGCCCTGCTGGGAATTTTAAAGACTTGTTTTTAAATTCCATTACAGTTACTTTCGTTTTATTTTCTAAAGAAGATTTACACATTTAAGCAATGCTTTTAATTATGAAATACACTGTCAAATATATCACACTTTCACTGAGTCTATATAATGTATTCAAATGAATTTATTTCAATAATTTAATTTATCTTTTGCGTCACGCTATCCAAAAGGGCAAGTAAAGTTTACGTAAATATTTAGTTAGTGTCATAGTAACCAAACTAAGTGCAATGTCAGTGCTCACAACAGTTTTTAACGATGTCTCTAGGGAAAAAGAGACCAAATTCTTAAAAAAAAGAGACTAAAAAGAGACCTTGTAGAACACAACCCGTAACATTCCTAATAAATATTTTTTTACACTAATGGTTAATAAAATCATATTTGCTATGTTTGATTTTACAAAATAATCAACAGCAATATGAACTTTAGCTATTTTAGAATAGTATGTTTAGCTGTTGGTAGAGATACAGGACTCTGAAGGCATACAGCCTTTTTTTGAAAAAAATTTTAAAGAAAAAGTCAAAGTTTCAAGTTTGTAGACAAGTTTTACTTTTTATGTAGGTCTGTAAGACCATAGCTGATTTTTTAAATCTGTACCTAAAAATTAATAAATTAAACACACTTAATGAGAAATGAATGCATTACCATTTTAAGAAAAAACGTATAATACTAATTAGATTTGTGTAAGCATAGCAAATTTGTAGTCCTAAAAAAGAAATGCAGAGCCTCTCTTACAACATACATATGTATTTCTTTTTAAGATACAGGTGCATCACAGATTTTATAGATTACTCACAGATACAATAAGCAGTTCACATAGTACGAGGTTTTTTTGAAAAATAATTTGTCATTACTGAATCAGTCTTTTTTTCTATTTTTCTTTCTAATGTGGATATAGCTTTACGTTTTTTGTCGCATGCTTTGTTTGTTTTCAAGGCTCCTTCGAGAATACTTTGTGCAACTGTAGCTGCAGCAAGATCCTTCTTCCTCAAAGCAGTTTTCAGCTTGGAATGCGCCTCTTGCAAAAGTTGACCAACAGCTGATGTAGTTACTTCTTGTTTACCCCTTTCATTATTTAACTGTTCTTTTAAGTCATTAATGCTTGCTTTTTTCTCTTCCAGTTTCTTCCTCCTTTCTTCTTCTTCAACCCTTCTCTGTTCAGCTTCAATTTTCTTCTCCTTTTCGTTTTCTGCTTTCTGCCTTTCAGATTCTAAGTAATCATTGTAACTTTTATAAGCCACACGGGCAAGCTTTAGCAACTCCTCAGTAATGGGTACTAAATGTGCCTTATTATCAAATTTTTTAAGTCCATCTGCAACATTCAGCCTGGCATTCAGAGTCCTTGCAGACATAGATGATCTGTCATCCGTCATAATTCTAGAAGATCTAGAAAACCCCCTTTCAATCTCAGCACTGCCATGAGCCAGAGTCAGCACAGCTTTAGAGAGTTCAGACACATTTGGATATTTAATACAACCATCAGCAGTTCTCAGTTTAGAGATATTACCCCAGTATTGATCAATCCTGATACTGTCCTGATACTCTAAATTTTCCAACTGCAATAGTTTCCATTCATCCAATAATACTTCTGCATCCAACTCTACTGGAAGGAAATGAGCAGCGAGGCTGAGTCTTTCAATATTTTTTGCTTTGAACCTCTCTGAAGGTTTTAAAAAACTAAAGCTTTCCAACAGATTTGACTGAAGAACCTTTTTCTCCAAGATGTACTTGCAGGCTGAAATATAATGCTTCTGGGCACTTAAAAAAAACTGCTTCTTTTCAGAATTTTTTGAATTAAGTAAAGAAACATTAATGTCATCTGATAGAGGCATTTCTTCTATATCCAAGAGGTTTTCTTGAATGAAAGGATCATTACAGATTTCTTTATTAAACTGTTTGATTGCATCTGGCTTACAGGTGCGTGCCATGATGGTTAGTACAACCTCTTTGATCTTTTCATGCATCACATGGATAAGAGGTTCTTTTTGAAAGAAAACAGCAAACTTTTCAAATACTGCTGCACTCGAGCAGATGAAGTGCAGCTCTGCTCTCATTGTTTTTTTCTTTAAATATTTTACTATTCTCTCATAACTTCCTGTGCTCATAACTTTAGCTTGTTTTGAAGGAATAAATGTCAAGAAATATGCTATGACACCATCCCACAACTGAAGAAGTCTTTTAGCAGCAGGCTGTAATGTAAGCCAGCGAGAACTTACATGTTTCAGAAAGTGTAAATTTGGCAAATTCTTCTCTAACAAAATGTTTGAAAAATCTTATACTGTGATGGCCAGTTTTTGAAATAATAATAAAGCGCTATGATGAGTTCAGAAGCATCTTCACCTAGATGTACTAGACCTTTTTCAAACGCATTATGTATAAGATGAATATTGCAAAACCCTATGTCTAGCAAACCTTTCTGGCGTATTTCTTTAACGTACTCATTTATTAGGTTGAACACTCTTTTGTTAACGTTAGGGCCATCACTGGAAAGCATTAAGAGTTTCTTAATTGGTAAGCCAGCATTTTGTAAAGACTGCAAAATATTTTCTTTTAATTCGTCCGCAGTTGCATGGCCTATAAAAAAGGTTTCTAAGTGACGAGTAGTGACTTTATCATCAGACCCCCAAAAGCGTATCGCTGTCTGGAGCTCTTTAAATCCAGCCTTGTTTGTTGTTTCGTCGAAACATAATGTGTAGAACACACCAGCCAATTCACGAAGTAGCATATCTCTGAAATAGGGTCCCAAAGCATCGCTAATCAAATAACGCACTTTAGTCGGGTTTAACAAAAACTTCTCATGAACACCTTCAGGAAACATTGATTTAAACACATGAGTTATGTCTTGTGAAGAACTTGCAGACATGTTTGAAGCAACAATTTTTAAACACCATATCAATTCAGCAGAAAAAGCAGCATCTTTTTTGCAGATTAATTGTACTTTAACGTTTTCATCAGTTTTAGAAAGCTGCATCTGGCATGGGTTACTTTTAATGGACATGTTTTTCTTGTGCTTGCAAGTTTCATAATGTTGCTTTATTTTATTAAATCCCTTGGTCACAGAAATTTTTGTATCACAAGGGACACAAAGCAGCTCATTTTCAGAAAATTTTTTCCCCCAGGTTGAAATTTTACAGCCAGTGTCATCTTTTCGTTCTAACCATTCTGTCAGAAGCTTACAGTTCCCCATAGTACACCTGAAACTAAAAAAGAAAAAATAAGAAATCTTGCAGTTCTATAAAATTTGTTCTAAAATTACAAGAAATATACTTATTTATTCACACCATTTAGACTTTGGATAAGGGAATTTTTGAAATTACCATGGTATAAAATAATGTGCGAACAACATTTTTGATGATTTTTGTCAAATAGAGTGCAAATATCATCAAAAGTAGCACAATACTCAGAATATCATAAAATTACTTCAGTAAAAAAATTAGAGATATACCGAGTACTCGGTATTTGGCCAAATTTTGACAAAGTACTCGGCTAATACAGAGTAGTTGCAAAAATTTTAGTATTTTTTAACATTGTTAAAATGATTTTGTGAAACATTAGAACTGATTTGTAAGAAAATATGCAAATATAAATAATAATTACAGTACCGTATTTTCCGGCCTATAATCCATGGATTATCTGTGAAAATACCCAGCCGTGGATTAACTGTTTTCTTTTTTTCCTCCTGAAAAATTTTAGTACCGAATTTACAACAAAATTCAATAACAGATGGCTCCAGCAAAATGCATCTCTTAATTAACATTAAAATATTAAGTTTTTACTAAATTGTAAATACTTTTAAACAGTCTGTTTTAAAAAGGGTATCTATATGATTTTTTTGTTTGTAACATCCCTAATTTTATTACTTATTTTCGCATTAATACTGCCTATTCACCGTTCAAAATCCTTGGTTCAGTTGTTTTAAATTCGTCGAAACTCAAAATATTGGAGTCAATTCGTTACATTTATATAAACTTTTATTTATATAATTAACTATTTACATTTTAATAGTTAAACACATATTTAGCAAATCTAATCTAATGCCTTTTTAGGGGCCTCAAGCAGAAAACAGTTTGCATGTCAAAGAATCTGCTATCGAAGTGAAATGTTTACGGTCTCAAGGGGGGGGGGGGGAGAGAAAGAACCGCGTGACATCACTCCAACTCGCGTACGAACGCACGTGGCTTTTAAAACGGAAGCAGAATTCCCTGACAGCATCAGAGCGAATGAGAAACAAAGCTGAAGGGTCCTGTTAAAACCAATAAAATTAATTTTCCTGCAAGAGAAAAATACTCGCTAGTTTTTCTCATTCCCCATTCTCAATGAACACCAACCACTGTGTGGGCAACTAATTTATTTGTTCCCGTAAATTACTTAAAATCACGGGCGCGGGCTGAAAATTTCGCGAATTATGAGCAGAACCGAAAGTTGAACAGAGTCAGTTATGAACGGAAATAAAGTATTTCGAGAGGCATTGATTTTTGCGATGACGACGGGCTCGCAAAAATAAGTGATTTTGCAGTATTTTACCAGAAACTAAAGAACAAAAATGAGTGCAGACGGAGAATTATTCCCATACATAATCAGCGATAGCAACACGTGTGGAATTTTTAGATATGCCATTTGTTTAATTCTGCGATATCCATCAATTCATAAAAATAAAAAAACAGCGGAAAAACTGTCTTAATGGTAACCGGAAAAATTCCTCCATGCCTTCTATATCAATCTGTTTAGTTATGTGTGACAAGGACCTCTAAAAAATAAAACCTCTAATCTCCTAAAAGAACCGCGTGACGTCACTCCAACTCGCGTACAAACGCACGTGGCTTTTAAAACGGGAGCAGAATTCCCTGACAGCATCAGAGCGAATGAGAAACAAAGCTGAAGGGTCCTGTTAAAACCAATAAAATTAATTTTCCTGCAAGAGAAAAATACTCGCTAGTTTTTCTCATTCCCCATTCTCAATAAACACCAACCACTGTGTGGGCAACTAATTTATTTGTTCCCGTTAATTACTTAAAATCACGGGCGCGGGCTGAAAATTTCGCGAATTATGAGCAGAACCGAAAGTTGAACAGAGTCAGTTATGAACGGAAATAAAGTATTTCGAGAGGCATTGATTTTTGCGATGACGACGGGCTCGCAAAAATAAGTGATTTTGCAGTATTTTACCAGAAACTAAAGAACAAAAATGAGTGCAGACGGAGAATTATTCCCATACATAATCAGCGATAGCAACACGTGTGGAATTTTTAGATATGCCATTTGTTTAATTCTGCGATATCCATCAATTCATAAAAATAAAAAAACAGCGGAAAAACTGTCTTAATGGTAACCGGAAAAATTCCTCCATGCCTTCTATATCAATCTGTTTAGTTATGTGTGACAATGACCTCTAAAAAATAAAACCTCTAATCTCCTAAAAAAAATTAAATCTTACAATACAATTTTCATAAAAATGAATATAAAAAATTACTTACTTCCAATACTGATTATATTTGCAGAGTTCAATACACAAAATACAGGGTCATCCAGCTGATTCACATTCCTTTGTTCACACGCCGATGTTGCTTCGATGTTGTAAAAGAAAGGAGTATGATGTCACCGAACTGGCGTTTCATCGTCCAATAGAGGGTGAGTTCATAACCGCGTGACTTCGGAATGGCTAGAATCCGTGACGAAAAAGAGAAAATAGGGACCATTTACGCGAAAAAGGGACTTTTAGAGAGCTCTAACTAAAAAAGAGACTTTTAGGGAAAAAAGAGACTATTTGCGAGCCCTGCAATGTATATGAAAATTTTGCTTGCCCTTTTGGATAGCGTGATGCAAAAGATAAATTAAATTATTGAAATAAATTCATTTGAATATATTATATAGACTCAGTGAGTGATATATTTGACAGTGTATTTCATAATTAAAAGCATTGCTTAAATGCGTAAATCTTCTTTAGAAAATAGAACGAAAGTAACTGTAATGGAATTTAAAAACAAGTCTTTAAAATTTCCAGCAGGGCGTCACTCAAAACTTGATATCATTATTTTTAAGACCCATATTTAAAATTCATAAAGCTATAAAGTAAAATGCTGCGTCACAAATTTTTAACCAGTTAAGGGTTTTTGCATGTGGATATCATTACTTTTTAAGGGTATGGTCAGAAGATAATAAATTAGTTTCAAGGGCGAATTTCGGAAGTTTGCTTGACACTAAGTTATGTAAATAAATATACAAACCTGTTTTCATGCAGTATCAGAGTATTTGATTAAAAAAGTCACAGCAAGTTCTTTTGTAACATGTAACAGAAAATTGACATATTTTTGTTAGAATTTTATAATAAGAGACATAATACTGATTATAATCAATAATTTGAGTAATTTTCTATTTATAATTTGGGTCGAGTATAGATTAGTATCCCTGCCACCATCTTTGATTTTATTTCATAAATTTGCATTCAGTTTAATGCTAAATGTAAGTTAACTTTTTTACTATAATTATATAACTATTCGGCCCCATCAGTGGCCGAGCGCATAGCGCTCTGAACTGGGAGACGGAAGGTGCCTGGTTCGAAACCAAGTTGCGTCCGCCGACCTAATCGTTCGGAGTTTTACGTGGTTTCCTCCAAAACAGCATAAATACGGGTTAGGACCCCTTAGAAAGACCCCCACGTCTCGGCTATAATCGTCCGTAATTCTAGAATAACAACAACAATATATAACTATTGGTTCTATTGTTTTAATGCATTGTGATTCATTAATTTGCATTCAGTTTAACGATAACCGTAAGTTAAGTTTCGTTAAAATTATTAATTTAATAATCTCGTTCTTAATTAATGTAATCTAGTTACTCATTCTATTATTTTAATGCAATGTAATCTATTAATGCAATGTTTGCTTTCAGTTTAAAGCTATCTCTAAGTTAAATTTTTAACTATATTATGATACACTAAGTTTTTAACTAAGTTAATGATACATCTCAAAATTGTTGATTAAATTAATTAATGACTATATGAATTAATAAAATAGAAAATTACTCAAAATATTGTTTATAATTGGTTTTATGTCGCTTTTTAGAAAACTAACTTCATACTATGTTTGTTTTTTTATCAGTTGATAATTTCATTTTTTTTAGAGAACGTTTAGATGAACTACCAGTTTAAGAATAAGGGTCTTGCGCGGTTGACTTTCTTAGTGCTTCTGAAGCGTATTTACGTTACATCGTGAGAAAAACCGTCCAAAACTCCGAATTTTTAGATTATCAGCCATCCGGTAGACCAGAACCCTGGACATTTATACTTCAGTTATCTACCATCTTCAGTATCTTATCAACTCGGCTCGGGTGGACACAACATCTTGTTTTAGATGCCATCTCCGTCCTTCAAATGTCTAATACAAAATATAGTGCATATATAAATTTAGATTAATCAAATTTCTATCTGAAAAGTATTGAACAAAATTTTAAATCTGGTAATTAAAGGAATACAAAATAAAAGTGAGAAAAACCTAAGATTTGGAAAAAATATTGGTTTTAAAATTATAATTCAATAATTTCAATAAATTTTATATCTATATATTATTTTGAAACATGTTTTTCTTTCGACAACCGAATCGAGAGAACGGCTGGGTGTAAAAACTCTGTTGAGGTGTCTGAAGAAAGGTCTGGGCCCCTAGATGTGCCATCAAAAGAGAAAATCAGAAAAAGTCGAACGGTTTAGGCGTGGCAGAACGACAAAGGTGCAAATTTTTGCTATAGAAATAACATTGTGGTTTATTAACGCAGACGATATTTTTATTTTCGCCATAGAAATAACATTGTGGTTTATTAACCCCATTGTTGGCAGACGATGTTTTTATGCGTAAGCTCCGCAAGGTTTGATTTATTTGGAAAAATATTTGTTAAAAATTGCATCCGTTTGTAAATGTTGTGTGGCAACAGTGTGTAGTGATAATAAATGTGTTGTTCTAAAAAACAATCTTACGTAAACAATTGATATGCGTAAGCTCCGTAGCGGAACTTCAAATGTGCACTTTTTCGCCATAGAAATAACATTGTGGTTTATTAAATAGATTTTGCTGTCATAAAAAGCCTTCTATATTTTAGCGCTTTATCGCTTTTTAGCACTAGGGTGCTATTTCGTTCACGCCCAGACTTTGTCTAGTTGATTCTGTCGATATGATTTGTAGACAGGCTTTGTAGAGATGAACTGTCACGGTGGAAATCTTTTTAAATGTGTTTGCCACATAATGCGGAAAGGGGGGGGGGAGAATAAGTCTGACAAGATTTGCAATTTTTGATAATTGATCGCCACGTTTGCGGCAAAAAAACTTAAAAACCGAACCATGCCTGGCAATGGTTGTAAAATAGCTTTAGTAGGCAAATTTAATATAGATATTAATTCCAAAGATCTGTTTTATGCAACGAGAAAGACAAATATAGCACACTCATGGATTATGATGCTCATTCCGAATAGTGTTTAAAATGGTGAAGTATAGTTGGAATATGTTTGGCGAATATTGTAAAACAGTTTTAGCAGCTATAGATTTCGATTCCAAAGAAATGTTTTGTGCAACAAGGAAGAAATTTTTTTTTCTTCCTAAGTAAAGGCACGGATATGAATAATGATACGCTTTTCAATTTAATGAAACAAGGAAGAAAAATAGGGACGGCGCATGGATTATGATACGCTTTTAATATACAGCATTTTAGTGAGTATTTAAAATATGAAAGTGTGTCAGATTTTTTTCAAACTTTTCTCCATACAAATACATTGTGGTTTGTTAACGACATTGACGGCAGTTATAAACTCCTTCTTTAGTTAGCGATTTATCTTTTATTTCTTTAATTTTTCAGTTTTCTGTCTGATACTGGATCTTTACCATCGAGGGTAGCTTGAGAAAAGGCAAATAAAGCAGGGAGCGTGCGATCGCCATTTGGCGGATTACATTTTTTTGTCTCTTGCAGAATTCCGAAATTTTTCACTATTTTCGCTTCATACTTATGGCATTCACCTTTCTGCGCCCATATTTTCTCATGGAATGTTGTATGTCACTCTTTCAATGGTTAGATCAAAGAATGCTGTGGCAGTCAAGATCATTTAAGAGAATTCACCTGGACGTTTCGTGGTCGATGACTTTACACAAAATATCGTCTTCAACGAAATGCTCAGTTAGAATTTGTAACTGTATTTGCTCATTCGTCATTTAATATCTACTCTTCTTTTTTTTTTACTTAATAAAGATAGTTAAAAACAAATTTTAAAGATTTCAATCATTTCATCGTCATTGTACAGTTGCTAAGAACTGGCGTGAAACCTTTTGTTTACTTTCTGTCACAAGTCATATTCTGTTCACGTTGCTCTTTGATTTTTCCTGTTAGTTTTGTTCAAGGCCTAGGTGACATTCTTGATCGTTCCCATTTATTTTTGAATATTACAGTCAATAAAGTGACCGTCGAATTCGACGGGTTCCAGCTAGTATACATGAAGAGTAAAAGAATTATTATTAAAACTAGTTAGTATGTAAAACTACTATTTATTTTCCTTTGAATACTAAATAATTATTATTAATTAATTATGTGAGGTTTCTGAAGAGAAAATAAATTTCATTGAAATATTAATTACATATTGAATTTTCCAAATAGAATTAATAATATTAGAAAAATAAAGACTTAATTTAATTAGAAATAGCTATCAAAATACTAGAGAAACGAAATACTTAAAGAAAAAGTTAGGAAGGAGTTTTACCAAAAAAAAACTTCAATTATTTTTTTAATTCAGTCTTAACTATTTTTAATTATTAATTATAGCAAAATAAATTACAGAAAAAATAAGTAAAGTATATAATAATCTGTTATTATTTTTTAAAATGAAATAAAACAAAAACGACAGTAACATAAAGCTCATCTCGCAAAAGTGCTACATCGGGTACAGAACCTAAGTTTTCTGGACAGAACGCGGAAGCGCTTCGCACCAGCTGTCTACGAGCAAACTGGTTTAGGATATAAAGTAACTTGTACAAATCTTGTCACGGATTTACAGCACTGTATTCCTACTCCCTGCCTTGTTTACCGCCGTTGAAACAAGATCATTTTCCGTATTTCCTTACGTGGATTAAATAATTCCCTCTTTTAACTGGATTCAATAAAAAAAACTAGTTTTCCTAGCTTAACCGGCGACGTCACTCATCGAATTTGGCACCGATTAAAATCATATATTAATTGTAAAAAATTCGTTAGAGCAGATTCCGAGATCCAGATGAGACACTTTTGAAAATAGAAAAGTTAGCTGTATATATAAGTGCCGCGAAGTTTTACGGTTGGTTGGTTGGGGCTGGCTGCGTCACTAGTAGAAACTGCCGTTCTACATGATATATATAATTTGTTTAGGGGGAGGAGTTCACCCTCACATTAAAGTAGTAGAGCTAAATTAAATGAGAAAATAAATAGTGCTAATTATATTACAATTTATGTTTAGTGCTAGTTAATGGTGTTACAAATGCTAATTAGATGTAAACAAAACTAAAAGGTCATGTGTTATATTCGCGAGAGATTTATCCCAGTCCTTCCTCCACTTTGCGTGAGCTAATCTGTAGGTTTTGTGCAATAATAAAATAAAACAAAACTTTTACGAATTTTCTTGATTCAAAATGAACAAATTTGAGTTAACACTAGACAAATCAATTTTTCCAAGTAAATTGGTGTGTGGAAAAAATGCCCGTCAAAATAAAATGGGGGGGGGGGTCTAAATAGATAGTGAGACTGGCGATGTTTAAAGTTATTTATTCGTACAACTCAAGTTTTTTTAATGAATGTTAATGTTCATGGACATATATTTGGAATTTCTAACACTTCCCACCTTTCCCATATGCAAACATATAACTAGACAAGTTTACACACATAAAATAATAATTATTTCTGTAAAATTTTTAGAACCTTCGAAACTGTGCCTTTAACACCATTTTTCTCCTATAAAAATACATGCTTGTAAAATTATTTCATTATCTGGACGGTCTTTACTAATAATAGGTTACATATTTTTAACTTCTCTAAATTTATTTAATGGGTTAATTCATAAGAAATCGAACTGGGTATTTTTAGATCTAGCACAATAATACCTCCGCCATTCAAAATATACTGGATGCACAGAAGGCATTTAAACTGTACATGCTTGTACAGGGGGACTGTTACTTCCACGTACTGCTTGGAACACTTCTAAAGGTCATTTCGTTAGTGTTCTACAAGCATATGTGCATTACTTTTCAACTTATCCTCGCTAAAATGATATAAAATATTTTGTTCAAAAAAATCTTTATAAGAGGATTGTATCTTTTCTAAATAGAATAATCTATATAATAAATAATAAAAAATTCAGATAAAACATTCATTATCGTATTACGTTCAAATGTTTTTGCAAGACATAATAATCTTAAATGTGACAGGTAATTTGTGAGTTTCTTTGTGGATCAAGAGTAAACAAAAATTCTTTTTGTTTTCAGTTTGCCTGGGGTTATGGCTTCTAGGATACCCCGACCATCTTGTCTTTGTGTGAAGATCCTCTCGGTTCTAATTATTTTATTTGAACGAACGTACTGGCATTCGCGCTCGTGACCTGTGGTTTTGACCGGCTAAAAATCAATTCTTTAACATTTAATGTGGTTAATTTCCGAGATTAATAAGATAATTTATCAACTTAGTGGATTCCCCAACTATAAAAAAAATGACTTACATTCTATATATTATTATTGTTTCAAAAAATAATTTGCCTTTGTTTAAATATTGTAAAATGTAAAATAAATAATTAAGTAAAAACAAAGCAAGCCAACTACCAAAAGCCTTCTAAGATGGTTTACACCCTAGTACACCTTCGAATTTTGCCAAAGCCACCCCGCCTTTACTCTAAAAACAAAAGAACTTTGGGGCTGCCCAACATCCGTTTAAAATACCATCCTCATATTTACTGCAAAACAAAATTACTTTATGTGCAATATTTAAATAAAAATTATTGTTTCGTGGGGGATTATTATTGATTATGGGGCGCATTTTTCCTACAAGCTTAATCCTATTAATCTCAGCTCTCGGGGAAATGCAGAAGGTCAACTCCCGTTCCAGAGAACATCTTCAGAAATAGCCACAAATATTTCCGTTCTATTGAGTCATTTTGAAAAGTTGATTACAACTTCATTAAAAAATTCATTCGACTAGTTACTGAAAAGTCCCTGAAATGATCGGGACAGATAGACTACAACCTAATGAATAATCCGGCCCACTGACGGATTAATACAATTTTGTGGGTGGAGGCTTGGATGGAAGATTCACATACATATATATAAACTTTATGGAAGTAAGTTGGGATTGTTTACATTAATTTCTAGGGATCGACCGACAGTATCGGCACCAATACCTCCTATTTTTTTTAGGTATCGGTTCTTTCAATTCTAAAAGTATCAGGAAAGTATCCGTTTCTGTTGCTTTCACCCATTTTCACTGCTACTTTTCAACCGATACTTCGCTTTTCAGAACAAAACCACGCAGGTGCAACACCATTCTAGAATCTTTATTTTGGTAATGAGATGAGAGGCGTCCTGTCATTGGCACATTTGTTTGCACGAGTGTTTTCGAACTGTGTTTTTTATTTTTTAATTCTAACCATTGCTAAATGGATTTCGTATCACCAAGTGTGGTCGAAATTATGGACAAAGAATCGTTAGATGACAGTTTAAAAGGAAAATCGTCTATTCTTCTAAATTATTTTGAATTGGTGCCCAACACTAAATACGCCATCTGCAAGGATTGCAAAACACAAATGTCGAGAGGCAGGCTATAATTTTACTTCAGTTTTATAAACGTTTATTTTCTCACTGTGTGGACTTGAAAAAGAGTTCATTCATATATGTGTGTGTATATATATATATATATATATATATATATATATATATATATATACACATACACACACACACAATTGAATCTCCCTATAACGAACTCGCTCGGTTCTAATTAAAAAATTCACTATTAGAGAATATTTCGTTGTACAGAGATTTTTGCAGTTATTTCAGCAAATATCACACTTTTTAGTTAATTCGATGTTTGAAAGTATTAAATTATGACTTTTAATTAAAAATAAATTGGTATTTATAATAAATTTGTTAAACTCAAGGTTTCTTACTTTTCATTGTATAAATGAAATGTTCAAAAGTAAGGACAATCCACGAATTTAGAGAATAAAATATGTAATGCACTTGCGTTTATTTTATTTCAAAATTCTGTTATTTTACATTGTTTTGCATACTGGGATTTTAAATTTTCATAAAAATATTCAATTTTAAAAGTCCACTGAAAATAGAGTGAGGCACATTTTCTTCCATTTGGAAATCTCTTTTTAATGGTTTTGAAAGGTTGAAGCATCAAAGTATGATGTGGTTTTGGTCGTGAAGCGCAGGGCCTTATTATTATATGGGTAAATCGGGACTTTGCCCAGGGCCCCCGACTTGAAAGGGCCCCCAATTTTAAATGTTTTTTCTGAAATATTCTTTTTATATCAAAATTTTATGAAAAACATAACAAATTTCATAGATTGGGGGCCCCCATTAGGGGGAGATTTCATAGAGGGGGCCTTAAAGTTACATTTCCATGAAAAATTTCGTTATAGGGAGAAATTCCTTGTAAGGAGACCTCATTATAGGGAGATTCTACTGCATATATAGGCTTATGCTAACATTGCAGAAAGTCTAGCTCTTGATATAGATTTCACACTTAAGAGACATGCTTTAAATTTTTATTTTAAAAATTTGGCACAAGGACATCTGATTCGGCTTGGGTATGATATAGATATCAAAATTGATGGGGGAGACGGTCCTTGAAATCGTTTGATATTTCAGGGGATGACAACCTTTAAAGTGTTAAAGCAGGTATGGACAACCTTTTAAAAGCTGTGCACCAAACTTTAGGATGTTAGCGAAGTAGCGGGCCGTATAATTGGGATTTATATGGGAAGCTGTGTTAGTATAATTAGTAATACAAATTATTATTTAGTTTATTTCAAATTTTGGAGCAAAAAACATATTTCTTGTGAATAGTATTTGGTTTTTATATAAGGAAAACACAGGAATAATCGGTGTGTACCTGTTCTTTGTTGCATGAACCTTGTTGCCGAACCTTGTGCCAAATACGGAAAAGATCAAATACATGGATTATCGGGATTAATTGTGACTTAACCCTGTCTGGAGAATCAAAATCTAAATAAAACTTAAGCTTTGAAGTTGAATAAATTTCATGTGTTTACTTTTGTAAGCATAAAATTCAGGCATGAACCAAAAACAAAGACACATATAGTAAAAGCAAGCAGGAAGCTGTTTTGGGTCTAATATTGAAACCTTTTATCTGGCTCATAGCAACAATTAGGCGACAAAATAGAGGTTGAGAAAAATTGATTTAAATATTTGCACCAGTCAGCACTGGAAATGGGTTCTCTTATTAATATATCCCTTTAACTCCCCAACCCCCCCCCCCCGTGTTTATGCTCTGTCAAGCCTAAATGAGGGGCATCTACCTATAGGGGGGGGCTTGGGCGGAGGACTTTTTAAGGGAGTCTAACGCATATTCACGTAACATCTGGAGAAAATCGCCCAAAACTCTAGACCACTAGATCGACAGCCACGCGAGGAGAAAGAATTTCGAACCTGCACACTAAGACGCTTCCCAGTGATCAGCTTTTTATAAATTCAGCCATTCGTCGGCATGATTTAATAGAAAAGAAAGACTAGAACTACTGTGAATTCACACTTCAATGTATCCACTGCTTTTTCTTTTTAATGCTTTCTACTGGCATCAAATTTCATCATGCTATTATTCATTTTAACGAGACTCTCATTACTCTACTACACTCTCGTTACAAAAACTGCCCAGAATACAGATGTTGGTTTAAATGACATTAAATTATGTAAAGTATTGGTATCAGCTATTTCTGAAAATGAATTTAAAGGTAAAGTATCGGTATCGGTCATCGGCAAAAATGTGGTATTTGTCGATTCCTATTAATTTCATTTTTCTCGGGAGGGGCGGTCACCTCCTCTGACCCCCTCCCTTTAATCCACCCTTGATCAGACCCTAAGTCTGTTCTTTTGTTTCGGCATTTAGTTTTCTTTCTATATTTTGTTTATTTCTGGTTCCATTCTTCAAATAAAGACAAAAATGTAACATTATTGGTAAGGAATACATTTTCTAAAGGCCATAGGTGGGTGGTGCAAGAATCTGGATACCCCCCCCCTCCGTTTGTCCGAGTTTCACTTTTAGTCAACAAAAAGATAATGATACAGCCTTTCTTTGTCTTTTATTCCCCCCCCCCTTTTGGATGCTCCCTGAAATTTTTTTTTGAGAACTGTGTTTTTGTTCCACAGTATTGTTAAATATACTCTTGTGTGTGTCCTTAATCCTGACTTTAGAATACTCATTCAGTTTCGCCTAGGTAACGAGTTTAGACTAAATGCAGGCATGCAACAGCCACATTAAATATATTAATGACTATGCAGGGGCGTAGCCAAGAGGGGGGGGGGTTAGGGGGGTCATAACCCCCCCCCCCCCATGAGGAATTTTTTGCCATACAAAATGCATATTCTTCACTCCCTTATCACACAGCCATATACATATATGTGAGTTGCAGAAGTCGTAACCCCTCCTATGAAAAATTTCTGGCTATGCCACTGTGACTATGTCATTTTATCTCTCACCCCCTTTTGAAAATGTGACATAAAAATGAGACACGAAAATGCGTTACGAAAACGCGACATAAAAGTAAGAATAAATGTCCGCTGAAAATGTCAGTATGCGTTACGTAAACCACCGATTTCTATAAGCTCCGTACGGTTGCATTTATTTGATAAAATGATTGTTTAAAAATTTCATCCGTTTATTACTATTAGTTTACAACAGCTTTAATCTATTGTTGCAATATTTTGTAAGCTGTAGAATGTGCATCACATATATTTTTCTATCAATAGGTTACAATCCTAAAAATTTCAACATAGGGTTACCAGGTAAAATACACGATAGATGAGAGATAAAACGACATAGTCCATTAATATCATTTTAATATGGCAATCATGAAACTAAAAAATTAGGGGGGTTCAGGGGGGTCTCCCATTGATGAGGCTCGAACAGCAGAGTTATACATATATTCTTTCAATGAGTTGTCTACAACTGATTTACAGTTCCACTATATAGAGCTACAGAAATTGTCTTATCCAAAAAAAAAAATAATAATAATAAAATAAAGAAAGAAAGAAAGAAAAAGAATTACAAGATTTATCTGTTGCCTTAAAAAATAAAGAAAGATAAATCATGCCAAGCTCATAGATTATAAAACACTCTCCAATACAAAAATATTTTTGCGACAAATCTGCGATGTATTTTAGTTAAAACTGGCGAGATTTCATAGATAAAAAAATGTTGTATTATAACTATAAATGCAATTTTATGCGACCCTGTAAAAGACCTTTAATTTTTTTTAGCGTTTAACTGAAGAATATAAAAATTTTATACTCATTGTTTTGTGCTAGAAATGTATTAGTGTCTCTCAAATGCCACAGACTACAATGTATGGGAATTCTTTTGAGTTTGATAATAATTGCTTTACATTTTCGGAGGGGGCCCGCCAGCCGCTGCCCCCCTTCTTAAATATGCTCCTGATGTGTATCGTTTATGTATATCGCTCCTATGCATGTTGTTTTAGTACTGAACAAAAACCCTTTTATAATTTATTATTACAGTAAAACATTCAATTAATTGGCATGTTCAATAAACGCCGATCGCTCTTAAATAAACCTAAATGCAATACATATCAGAAAAAAATAAAACACCATCACACGGTGACGGCATTCAAAGCCTAAAACAAACAACTCGATGTCTGCTCATATGGTCATATTACGTAATCAACTTGCTTCGGGCCAAGTGTTTATTTAACTCTTCCCCTCCTTTCCTTTACATTTTTCGCTCTTTCATTTTAACAGCGCAAACGTTCTGGCCTGCTTTGTGTATTCTGCACACATGTATGTGCTTTTGACGCAGGTGGATATGATCTTTTCATCTGCTTTTGCCTTGATAGATTCCTTTGTTTTGTTTTTGAAGTGATTGTCTGCTGGGCATACCACCACTAAAAGACTGTTTTTTTTTTATAATTACGCTTTTTTTATAACGTTAGAACCTGTCTGACACTATTCTAATAACAAGAATAATGTTTCTGGTTTTAGTATTATAATGAAATTGCAAACTTTAATTCACCAGAATTGAATTGGCAAGCAAACCCACCACGAAACAGATTACGCAATGCAAAAGAAACTGCAAGTACAAAGCGGTGGCGGATGAAAAGATCGTATCCATCTGCCTCAAAAGTGCACATACATCTTTTGGATTTGATGCAGTGAATATAAAAATATAAAACCTTCTATGAGTAAAATAAATAAAAACTGTGAAAAAAACAAGCATAAAATGTCTTGAAGTCTTCATTATGTTTGGTGCTGCCATCTATTTGCATTTTGAGGAGATACAAAAAAGAACAATTTTTTTTTTTGTTAATACCAATTTATTATTATTTGGAAGACCGCATTTTGTCCAGATTATAGAAATTCCGGATTTTGGAAGTTCGGATTTGAGAGGTTCTACTGTATATATAAAAGAGGAAAATGTTTGTTCACTATATGCGTCCAGGCCGTTTGACGGATCTGGACCCAATTTGGCACACTGACTAAATAGGACAAGAGAAAGCTAATGCCATAAAAATGAAATTAATCAGATTAATAGTTTTTGAGTTATTTTATGTTTTGTAAGGTTTTTGGCCATTTTTCTCGCATTTTACGTTATCACGAGCTAAATTTTCGTCCGAACACTATATTTTTTATATCATTGGAAACTACAGAGTTTTCTTTTTCAAATAAAATTTGTTACAAAATCGACATTTGCCGATTTTTGGGAATTTTTTAAAGGAAATCCTGTTTCGAAGAAAATGTACTGCTTTTAAAAATGCTATTTTTAAACTGTCGCATCGAAAAACCTAATGGGCAAAAATTTTCCATCTTTTTACCGCTGATTAAACATTTATTTCTCCCTCTTTTAAATTTTGAACCGTGCAGAAATGTTTATTAGATTTTTTTTCTGAAAAGGTCACAGGTTAAAATTCCCTTCCATGATTGAAGAAACAGCAAACTTTGACCCTTTCGTCCTGTGTCTGTAAGTGGGGATGAAGAGTTTCCAAGACAATCGACGGTGTTCATTTTTTCATATGATTTACATTCTCAAGGTCGTTCCTGCACTTCAAACTGGAATCCTTCAGAAATATACAAACATGTGGGATTTATTTGAAATAGTTGCATTAGGAAGTATGCGTCGTGTAGAATTTGAAGATAGTATTTTACAAGGATTATCAATTCCTCGAGAAGATAGTTACTAAATAATTAGAGCCTCATAAAATATTTATAAATAAATTAAACAAACCCACTGAGAACATTACATTTTCATTCCAGCCTACCCACGTCCGGTAGGCTCTGGTAACCTCTGTACGCCAACTGATGCCATGTTAATTTCTTTTCGTTGCAGTGGGAAGTCCCATGTCCCTTCCTTATCGCTGCAACGGGAGGATTCACATTCTTTCCCTTTACAATTTCATACTGATGACTGGGCTCTATTTGTTTTTAGTAGTTGCGTAGGTATTAGCGATAAATGACTGTTAGAACACATACAGGTAGAAGAGGAGAAGTCTAGCCACGTCCAATTTCCGGTAGCCATAAGGTGCTTTGTTCTTTTTTTTTTCTATTTTGCAGCGAGAAATCCCATGTCCTTTTTTTATCATTGCAGTAGGAAGTCCCATGTCGTTTTTTTTTTTTTTTTTTTTTTTTTTTATCATTGCAGCGGGAGGATTCACATTCCAGCCTAGCCAAGTCCAATTCCTGGCAACCTCTGTATTCTATTAGGTGCCGTGTTCAATTTTTTTCGTTGCAGCGGGAAATCCCGTGACTCTTTTTTTTATCATTCTAGCCAGAGGATTCACATTCCTTCCCTTTACAATCTATATTTAAGGTAAATGGCATTTCTCTTTCATTGCACGGGAAACGTCGGGCCACGCTGCTATACTGTTTTGGTGGTTTTGTGCATTTGCAAGTTTTTTTCTAAATAATTGCTTAGTGTAATTATTATCTAGCTTTCCTATTTCAGATTATCTATAGTTATTACAGATATTTAGAGAAGAGAATTATTATCTAGCTTTCCTATTTCAGATTATCAATAGTTATTACAGATATTTAGAGAAGAGAATTACACATTCATTTAGAAATGAAAAATGACTTTTTACGAGTTAGAAAATTTGCACGATTTCGTGACATGCATTAATCTGAATTTATGCCCCAGCCTTTACGAAATGGAGGTTTAGGAATAAACTTCAATCATTTTGAGATTGCATTAAATCAATTCTGAATATTTCCTACATGATACACAAGTGCTTTTTTTTTAGAACAAAAGTACAACTTTTTTTTAAATCTTTGGCACCTGCCTTTTTAGATACTCCACTTGTCTATTCATGAAGAATGTTGTTAATTTTCCACGAATTACATCTGTCATCAGCTTTATGCCTTTTGCTGGCTGAAAACCTTATTATACCAGAACAAATCTTGAAATGTTTAATTTTTTTGGTATTAATTGATCACATGAAAAGAATTAATAAATGAACACTCGCCACTTATCTGATTTTTGTTCTCAGGAAGAGAGCTGGTACATTGCAGGTGCAGGAAACTGCATGAAAAAACAAGTGCAGGTGTCTGCTTCAAACTGCAATCGTAGGCATTCTCATAACCCATTTGCAAATTTCCAGCACAGATGATCACTTTTGCTAATTGGTCAAGTGGTACTAGTACCATCTATGAATGAGCCTGCCACCTCCCCCCCCTCCTTCGGAAGTCGATCTTGGAGTTCTGTTGCCTCTTGTCAAGAGCATCTGTCAATGTTTCCCATTTCTACTTTATTTTCAATTCATAAAATTTTTCAAAAGTCTGTGAAAAAGGAAGGGGAGGGGAAGAATAAACTGTGGCGACTGGTACATAAATTTGCAGTCTCCACTTTCAAAAATACAGTTGCTACGTGGCGACCATTAATTTTGACCTTTATTTGGATAATATCGCAGTAACTGTAGATGAAAGTGTAATATCTTTTTGCCAATATTTTTGTGTCTGGAAACAAGATGTCATCTGTCTGTTCTGAAACTCAGGCGTCGCATCAAGAGTCTGAAAGGTAAACCTTTTACAAAACACAGTACTTGGCAAAAAACAAACGGTACTCGGCAGTAGAGGTCAAAATTCAGAAAATTTGCCGGTGGCCAGTGGCCACTGAGCTTGAAATTTTAAGTGGCCACTCGCATGTTTTTGAATATTGCACAACTTACATACAATATAGTTTAATAAACATGCGCAGTTAATATAAGTAATAAGGAAAGATTTCTTAAAATATACTGTAAAAACCGGGAAAACGGCCGCACCAGTAAAAATATACTCACAGAAGGGCCGCACCGACGTATGAGCAGCATTCGTAAAAATGTAAACAAATGTAAAAATATACCCGCAGAAAGTCCGATCATCATAATTTATTGAAAATTAATATATGCATGCAGCATCCATAATCTGGGAACCTATAATCTGGCACTAGTCTTGTTTTTTTTTTTTTTTTTTTTTCCCTCCCCAAAGGGATCCGGAACTTTGAACGCTGATTTTAATTGATGCATGGGTATCTTCTTTTTTTTTTAAATTCTTCAATAGATAGTTTTTCACCGAATATTTTTCTTTTTGTTTCGTATTTCGGCCCTAACATGTCTTTGCCTATCACCATTACTGCCGCAAATATTTGAATCAATGCATTTTCTAATACCGAGATAAAAACAAAAGTAAATACGGCTTGTTCGCTTATTACATTTAAATTAATTGCAGTCAAAGGTGCAGTGTAGCTGAATGAAGAATTCAAAGATAATGCGAGTGCTTTCATAGAACATTAATATGTACGAGTTTTTAAAACGAGACAGCATGTTTATGCATCATTGTAAACACGTGGCTTCGGCTCCTTCCAGACATACTGCCTTATTTCTAGACATCCTGTCACCGTGCAAAATCGTCAACTATCGCGGGAAGGAATTCGCCCATGCTTTGAAAAGCAAGAGGGAAAGGAGGGGGGAATTGGTATGTTTCAACGTAATTAAGAAGCTGTGAAGAGACTGAAGAGAGTAAAATTGGGAATAATTCAGCTTGCAAAATAAAACTCTAGGATACAAACTACGGAGAGATTTAATAAATTCGATTTTATATCTGAGAGTCAACTGATGAATGTGCATATGTTAATTAACCAATTAAATACCGAAAAAAAAATGAAGCAAGTCGAATTAACCGATGTATTTAATGTAAATACAAAAGCTAATTAGATTCTAATAATAATTTAATACACTTATTTTAAATTAGTATTTAAATAAATTTCAGTTACTATTTATGTTATATTTTATGAAAATGTTCCAAAATCAAAGATCTTCGCTTTATAGCTTTTAGTTTGAATTAAACACTAAATTACATTTGTTCCAGTGTAGGTTAGTATTTTTTTTTTTTTTTTTTTTTTTTTTTTTTTGGCGGTTTATACAGCGATTGTATGCATATTTTAAGACTACTTTTCATTGATAAATAATATACTGGTCAATAGCACGTGATCGACGATGTTTTAATGGAAATTTTCAACACATCAGTATTTCGGAAAAATCGGTAATCCGGCACCGCGTCATTGCAGCCGATGCCGGATTATCAGTGCTGCACTGTAATTAAATAAGCAGTACATTAATATATAATTACTAAGCAGTAAACTAATGTATAATTAAATAAGCAGTACAGTTGGAGGGGAAAAAAATATCAGATGGGCCGCACCCTGAAAAAGTTTTTTTTTTTTTCGTATGAGCCGCGGCCCTTCTCCCGATTTTTACGGTACACCTAAATCTTCTACTAATTAAAAAAAAAAAAATATTACCTGCCAGTATATACAGAGTGTCCCAACCACCAGGGCGCGAAATTAGCGGTCGTTAGTCGTATTTTGCAACTGTAATTTTTGTTTTGACGACAGAGATTTAATAAACAGTCGTCATTTTTGACGCCTAACATTTTGCCCGAGACAGACGACTAAAAAGTGACTATTTCGGCATCGGCTGACTCCTGAGAATTTTTAAACTAAAATACCGCGAAAAACGAATATTTTACGAATTCTGGGGGACTTTTTTACTGTCTAGACGACTATTTTTCAAAATGTGCTGAAAAAATATAAATGTAAATTACCGTGAAAAAAACTTTTGCTTTCGTAAGCACCGCTCCGTGGCAGAAAGAGATCGATCCTCTGCAGACAGCCTTCTGTGGTTGAAAAACGCACGGAAGACCACTTTGTCTGCCGCGGATGTGTAATCATTTAAATCGCACCTTTTTTAATGTAAACAAATAGAGGAACTTAAAGAAATTTAGCCATAATTTTTTAACTCCATGTATATTAATGAAGTTGATCGGAGGAAACTAGGAGCTCGCATTTGCCATATTGGATTCTTTCTGCAAATGAGTGTTTTAGCGGTAGCTCGGCTCGTATGGCACGGCAGTGTGGGAAGATGCGATGATAATACAGTACAAAGCCGAAAATCCAGAATGGACGGGACTATGGTGATTCCGGATTATTGGTCATTTAAAAAAAAAAAAAAAAGTAGCGGCTACGTCATGGATTACGGGGTCTCACCGTGAACTATGTATTTTTATAACATTTTTCGAAATCGCCGCGATCCGTAGGTTGTACTGTAGAAATATTTCTATTGAATTCACTTTAAAAAAAAAAAAAAAAAAGAAGGAAAAAAAAAGGCACCCTACCAATTGCCGCGTATATATTGCTTGCCCAATAACGTGAACGTAGTCACAACTTTAAATTTAAAAAAATCTTCCAGTATCAAAGGATAAAAAGATATAACAGCAATTTTTATCGCCATCCCATGCACTAAAACACTGATTATGGGTGCGCAGAAGTTCCCCCCTTCACTGGAGTGACTGGAGCCGGTTTGTCTGTGACTGGAGCTTTCTCTTTCCAAACAAGTTGTTACATTCTTGTCTTCGTTGCACGTGCTTACTGATATTTTTATTTATGCATTTTTTTAAACAAGGCTTCCAATGGTATTTACGCTAATGTATGTTTTTACTGCAGACTTGAATGATGTTATAAAGAGTTTAATTATTTCTTTGCCTCCTTAAAAAGAATAATATTAAATTAAAAATAATATCTCTACCGATTATTAAAGCTTAAATGCTTTACACTAACAGGAAGTGTCTCCACTCTCCTTTTTGCATTTCTATTTAGAAATAACAGTTAAATCTTTGGAATGCAAAGAAGGAAAGTTAGGTCAACGAGTCAGATTTTACCCTGAGGTTTTGGATATATATATATATATATGTGTGTGCGTGTGTGTGTATATATATATTGACGCAATTGTTATGATAACAAACTAGTCTAATGCTTGAGCATCCTGTAGTTTATTTATTTATTTATTTTATTTTTTTTTTTTTTTTTGAGGGAAGGGAAAAAACTGAAATCCAAAAAATGTCCGGTTTTTTGGTCTTTCCGGTTTTTAGGCGTCCGGATTTTCGGCGCTCTACTGTACTTGATATCAATATTGATGAACGCACGAGATTCTTTTAAATAAGGCAGTGTAAAAGTTAATTGGATTAGTAGTTAATATTCATTAATTAAATATAATTATTTAACGCAAGAGAGTACAGGTTTACAGTCCGGACGCCATCTTGGATTTTATCTGCCGCGGCGTGTTGCAGCGCCGCAATAACGGCTGGTTAAGTGCAGCAGTGACTGAAAACAATACATGGATTGACTGCAATTAATTAATGCAATTTCGTGGAAAAACGAAAGAAGATTTATTTATTTGTGTGTGTGCGGGGGGGGGAGGGGGTGACATTAGCAAAATGTCTGGATTTGGGGGAAATCTAAATTTCGGACTTACGGCCTAAATTGCGATAATTCAAATAAAAAATATTATTTGAATAAAAATGTTATTTGATGGTTTAAACTTAATAAAATTTATCTTTTTTAAATAAAACTCCTTTATGAAATAATGTAAATTTAAAAAAAAAAGAAAAACATAAATTGAATTTGTTATTTGAAAACATTAAAAAAAAACTTTTTATTTAAATATAAAAATTTTAATAAGTTCAGTTTTTAATAAAATATTTTTTAAGTAATTTAATTAAAAATAATTTTTAGTAACATAAAATAGCTAATATGTAAAATAATAAATCCTTCTTGGTGATATTGAAAGCTTTCATCGACCCTCTTCCAACTTCAGTTCAACCCACTGAGAATACAAATACATATTTCCACAATTTTAACATGTACTACCTGTTTGCTTACAGTGGTGGTTGATCATGTGACATTTTGAAGCTAGTACACGTATGCTGCATAAGTTTATCTACCATGACTTATGACTTATGGAGGGGAGGCCCACAAGGGGCCAGGCACCGCGACCATGGGTCTATTGTACCAACCCCAAGTCCTGAAAAAAATGGAAAGTCCTGAAGGGCCCTATGAAAATAGCCCAGTAGCAGATGCGAACATCAGCATAGACCTAACAGACATTTTGTGAAGCTCCCAGGGCTCAATGACATGGCGCCCAAGATGCTCAAACCTGTAAGCCGAAAAGTACTCACACTCACAGAGGATGTGCAACGCAGTTTCCTCTTTAAGAAGACAACCCCGACAAGTGGGATCATCGACAATCTTCATTATATTTAGATGCCTTTTAAGGCAACAGTGCCCAGTTAGCAGACCAATAGCCCTACGGAGACTGGACCTATTGAGACGCAGAAGTTCCTTGCATCTGTCACCAGGGAAGCCAAGATTAATCTCTTTAGCCTGCCTCTGGCCACCACAATTAAGCCAGTTAGAATACTGAAGCCTCCGAAAGTGGTTAAGAACAGTATCCCTATAACTTTTACCCGAGATGCCAAGAACCGGCTCAGGGCCAACAAAAGAGGAACTAGAGCCCGCCCTGGCAAGGAAATCAGCCATCTCATTGCCGGGAATGCCAGAATGGCCAGGAACCCAATACAGAGTAACCTTATTGAGACGAGAGAGCTTGCAAAGCTCCAAATAACACTCCCAGACCAAGTAGGAGGAAATAGCAGTGCTTTGTAAGGCTAGCAAAGCAGCCCTACTATCAGAGCAAATGAAGATATGCTTCCTGGAGTATCCAGCCTTTAAGCAGGAAACACTACACATAAGGATAGCATAAACCTCTGCCTGAAAGACAGAGGCATGAAGACCCAGAGAATAAGAGCTTAATGCCATTGTCCAGACAACAAACTCCAGCTCCAGTACGATTACCAAGCTTGGAGCCATCAGTGTACCACACAATACACCTGTTCTTACTATAATTAGGAGGCTTTCGCCAGTCATCTCTAGAGGGGAAATGAACAGAGAAAGACCCATCAAAAACATGCCTGACAAGCATATTATCAGAAGGCATACAACAGAGAGGATGCGTCAACATAGATGAATCAAGATCACCCCATGAAAGGTATTGCGAATAACCCTTCCAGTACCCCAGGTCCATAAGCCTCTTTCTGCAGACCAGGGCCTCAGCCTCAATAAAGGAATGCAGAGGCAAAAGGTTTAGAAGCAATTCAGTGATTGCAGTAGGAGTTGTACGAAGACAACCCGTGATAACCAAACACGCCATCCTTTGAAAACGGGTAAGATCCTTCCTAGATGAAACTAAGGAAGATCTAGACCACCAAACAATGGACCCATACGCAATGATCGGGCGAACAATCATGGTGTAGATCCAATGAATAGACCGAGGGCTCAGGCCCCAAGTCCTGCCAATAGCACTTCTACAAGCCCAAAAGACTCGTTTGGCCTTAGCAAGACAGTAATCAAGATGATTCTTCCACCCCAAATGGGAGTCAAAGTAAACACCCAAAAACTTCACCGAAGAAGAATATGCAATGGGCTGTCCAAAAAAAGAAAACTTAGAAGACTTGAAGTGCTTAGCACTAGGAAAAGCAACCAAACATGTCTTCAGGGGATTGACAGAAAGCCCAGTAACAGAACACCAGCTCTCCACCACTTTCAAGGCCGAGTTAATGAAGCCAGTGACCACCGGGCCAAACTTGCCCCTGGCCACAATGGCAATATCATCAGCATAGCCAATACAGTGGACCCCAATGCTAGATAACTTAGCCAACAAGGAGTCCACCACAATACACCATAATAAAGATGAAAGAACCCCACCCTGGGGAGTACCAGCAGAAAGACGTGCCACCAAGGTGTCCCCCAGAAGCGAAGCAGAGATAAGCCTGTACGAGAGTAGATTATCAATCCACTGACAGACAGTTTTATCAACACCCTTGGAGACAAGGGCAGACAAAATCGTACCAGAGGGAACTCTATCAAAGGCTCCCTCGATGTCAAGAAAAACAGCAAGTGCCACTTCCTTACAGCAGACACTTTTCTCAACAGTAAAAGCAAGATCATAAAGAGCAGTAGTAGTAGATCTGCCAGGCTGATAGGCATGCTGATTAACAGACAAAGGGGAACGACTAAGCAACGTATCCCTAATGTGCCTATCAATAAGCTTCTCAAGAGCCTTTAAGAGAAAAGAAGAGAGACTAATAGGTCTAAAAGACTTAGCCTCAAAGTAGTTGTCTTTTCCAGGCTTAGGGATAAATACAACACGAGTGTGCCTCCACAAAGTGGGAACATACCTTAAAGCAATGCAAGCCCTAAAGATCTTGCATAAAGAAGGAGAAAGCAGTGCAATGCCTTCCCTGAGAAGGATAGGAATAATACCATCCATACCCGGAGTTTTATAAGGTCCAAAAGACTTAATAGCCCAAACGACCCTATCATAGGTTACAATCTTGCGTGCAACATCCCAAGCCTCTTTATCACTGACAAAAGCAGGAGCAGGAGAGGGGATACACACATTGTCAAGAATGACACAGTTCGGGAAGTGAATCCTGGACATCTCAGACAAAGTCTCACTGCCCGACTCAGAGAAGTGACCATTATGCATCTTAACACAGTTAAGGTTAGATGATTTGTTTTTAGCCAAAAGTTTAACCAATTTGGCAGAAGCAGACAAATCATTGATGTTGCTGCAGTAGTCCTGCCAAAAAGATTTCTTGGCACACCTAATCGCTTTATTAAAGCTGGTGGTATGGGGTGCGCCATATGGTTTATCTACCATAGGCATTGTAGTTACATACCTGCCAACCTTCAATTTTTGAAAATCTTACAATACCACGGTGTCACGCAGTAACGCAATAAATATGCCTATGTAATCAAACACAATTTTTAAAATTACTATTCAGATTTAGTACACTATTTTTAATACATATGCACATATAGGAAAGGAGGGGCATTTATTTGGTATCTTTAGAGTGCAAATGTTCATAAGTAGCTGAGTTGGCTGCTTTTAAAAATCCTTAACAAAGTCTTGCTCATAGCAATGGCCTTTGAGTTTACTTTTTGCAATTAAAATGTCTTCCAAAGTTTCATTAGACAAAAAACTACGAAATTGTGTTCTATTCTTCTTAACACTGCTAAAAATACATTCACAAGCAGCATTACTGTGCGGTATAGTCAATATGCTTAGCATAACATTCGATATTCGGTCATATTTAAATTTCCCACTAGCAGCTGTTAATTTTCTCAATCTCAATTTTTAGCCAACTTTCGTCCATTCTTTCTTCGGATTGAACTTCCTCAGGCAAATTATCAATTTGCAAAATTGAGATTGAAGCTCATCCCTGACTTCATCTACTGGCTTGCAAACATCATTTCCACATACTGCATGTGAGCACATATTTGGAAATAAATTAAAAAAAACTATATCTGAAAATGATTATTTCCTCACCATGGTGGTTCTGCCACTGAAAATGGTAGATGGCTGAAGTGCGAAGGTCCCATCCCGCGGCTGACGATCTAACGGTCTGGAGTTTTGGTAGGTTTTCTCCAGATGTAATGTGAATACGCATTAGAGCCCCTTAGAAAGTCCTCCTACCAAGGCACCCCCCATCCTAGGCAGATCGCCCTAGTGTATCGTTGCCATAATCACACACAACAACAACAACTGAAAATTACTTGTCTGCAAGATTATTTATGTTTGATATGCAATTTTGATGTCGGTCCTATACACGGAGCAAAAAGCAAAATTGCATCCCCTTTGCGATTTGACGATACAAGGATATTCCTTTGTAAAAGAATCAAGGAAAACTTTATTATATTGTTTATGTTTAATTTTCGACATTTCAAATTAATATTTCACAACTTCAAACTACACTGGACAATTTCATCAACACGTGTTTGTGATTGAAAGTTGTTCTTGCGCTTGCGCTTACGATGGGAGCCAAGCGGTATTGGGAGGGAGATATTTCTAAACGAAAGCGCATCCACCTCCGTGCATGCGCAGCAACAAACTTTGCCAAAGCATGGACACTCGGCATATCGATTACGAACGCTCCCATCCCACTTCTCCTAACACGTCACAAGCCAAGCCGCGGGTGGGAGGGAGAAAAAAAATCTGTGAGCCATAGCTTTCACAGCATCGGAGATCGGAGGGAATTCCTATTTTCAGTATCAGTGGAAGAAGCATAAAAGGCAGAAAAAGTAGGGGAGGGGGGAGTTAGCGTAAATATGGGAAATAAAACGATCTAGTGTTTTTACGTTCGACGTAACGTCAATTGGCAATTTAAATTTTAAAATACTCCACAAAACCACTAAATTTTGAAACATAGTAAATAAAATCACATTAGCCTAAACTTTGCCAAAAAATCGTACAATTTTGCCTTGCGGCCGTATAACCGTACAACTAAGCTAAAATCCGTACATTGTACGGCCAAACCGTACAAGTTGGCAGGTATGTAGTTATATAGCAACAATTTATAAAATACTTCTAAACTAAAACTAAAGACCATGTTCTTGTAAAATGTATCACAATATTTTATTCTGGATGCATAGGTGGAAAGCCATAAAAATTGATTTTATATTTACTTACTATTTATTACTATCTTAATTTTAATAGTTCTGATCTTATTTATTATTACTGTACATAATCATTAAGCCTACCTGTTTATAGTTTATGCATATAAACAAAACAAAGGTTTTCGAAACTGCACCTGAACGAGACAGTTTAGCAACCGGGAAAAAAAAGTTAGGTGCCATTGACGCCTAGATTTTTGCTCCCAATTTCTCACCCTGCCAACCACACTGACCTTGTATTTTATTCCTTAAAATATGGATATTAGACATGTACAATAAATCACAAAGTTATATAAGGGACAGAATTTTAAGTGTTGATTAACATTTTCAGAACATTAAATCTAATTAAATAAATTTGTTTTTTTATGCGGACCCCATACAAAAATATTCCCAGTTAGTAAAATTATCCCTTACATTAAATGGGGGATGTACAAAATTTCAACCTTTTTTTTCAGAATTTCAAACTTTTCAGCCTTTCATCCTTTTTTTTTTTTTTCTGGCTACGACCTTGCGTTTTTCAAAAGCATTTCTTTGTACTGCCCCCCTACTACCACTCTTTAAAAAGCACGGCACCCGACAACCTTTCAGCAATTGGCAGCCCTTTTTACCCCCTTTGCCCTGGTATGTCCATATTTTCACTCGAAAACTTGCCATTCCCCCTGCCCCTTCCGTTACAGGGATCATCGCAGTCAAGATGATCGATCGTTTTACGGGCCCCTTTACGAAACACTTTCTATTAAAATGATACTATAACAAAAATACGATCGATTGAAACGACCCTTAACTAAACACAATGTATAACTGTTCCTTCACAAAATTCCAAGCAATGCAATCAGACATTTATCGTTAATGAAACCCGATAAAAATTTCCTTTTAAAAATAAATTACTTCTTTCCTAATTGAGATGCTTATCAGAATCAGACAGTGACAGTCATCGCTTTTTCATTTCATCTGTTTTCTTTCGTTAGCGTAACCCAAATAGAGGCACCTCTGGGATGTTTATTTTCACCTAACGTAGCAATAAAAAACTGCAATCTCTGGAACATAACACTTTCAGTTGGGAGTAAGAAAGGGATTCAAAATAACTTCACCGTCGATCATATAATGTGGTTGTTATATTTGATAATTACTAAACAATTATAATTCTAGACTTCAGCTTTTTAGTGAAAACTGTCAGTATAAATAATGGCAGCTTCTGTAGTTTATAACAGGCTGTTCTGCACACTTGCAAGTTTTTATTTTTAATGATTGCTTAGTATAATCATTATCTGGCCTTCCTACTTCAAATTATCTATAGTTATTAAAGATATTTACTAAGCATTAGAGAATTATGGATTCAATTAGAAATGAAAAGTGCCTTTTGCGAGTTTAATTGCGCGACTTCATGACGTCCATTGATCTGAATTTATGTGTCAGACTATAAGAAATGAATGCTTAGGAAATAAACTTTAATGATTTTGAGATTGCACCAAACCAGTTCTGAATATTTTCTATATGGTACACAAAATTGCCTTTTTGCGAGAACAAAGTATCCCTATTTTTAAATCCCCTGCGGCTGCATTTGCGTACTCCATTGGTCTTTGTTCATGACGAACATTGTTAATTTTCCGCGACGGACAGCTGTCATCAACTTTATGCTGACCATAAGCCTTATTATGCCAGAATATATCTTGAAATATTTATTTATTGGTACTAATAGATCACAAGAAAAGCACTTATAAATGAATGCTCGCCACTCTTCGGATTTTTGTTCTCAGAAAGAGAGCCCTGGCAAAAACAAACAAATGCAGGTATCGGCTTCATACCACAATCTTATGCAATCTCGTAATCCCTGTTAGCAAATTTCCAGAACAGATGATTACTTTTGCTAATTGACAAGGTGGTACTAATACCCTTTATCAATGATCCAGCTCTCCCCCCCCCCCCCCTCTCCCCGCCATGCCGACATCAATCTTTGAGTTTAGTGGACTCCTGTCAACAACATCTGTTTGAACGTCCCGTTTCTGTTTTTCTGTTTTACTTTCAATTCATAACAACTTTGTGAAAAAAAGGAAAGAGAATGGGGAAATAAACTGTGGCGACTGGTACATAAATTTGCAGTCTCCACTTTCCAAAATACAGTCGCCACGTGGCGAGTGGTGACCGTTAATTTTGATCTTTACTCGTGGGTGGGCGATACTAAAGCTGTTCTGCATGTTTGAATTGATTCCCGAACCAAAAAAGACACCATATTGTGCTGGTTTGTGGTAATTCTCTATCTTCCTCCAAGTGTAGGCGGGGAATTTGAGCCCCCTAAGCCGTTCCCCCCTTTCCTATGCCACTATATCAACTAGATATCAGAGCTCCAGCTCTAATTCCTTGGAATAAAGCCCCATCAGGTTCTTAGTTAGAAGAATCACATTTTGATTCTGAATATTTATCTAAATAGTATTTTGTATACTTAAAATTATTCTATTCAGTATTTCTTCTTTTTTATGAATAAATGAATACTTATTTGTTTTCTTGCATATTTCAGATCTCATTCATACTGTATTGTTATCATTTATAGATAAATTATGTTAAAATATATGTATTGAGCTTTAATAATAATTTTCATTACACCCAAACCAAGGGGTGGCTCCAATGGGGGTTTCGGGGAACTTGTGACCCCCCCCCCCCCCCCATCGAGGCTATTTGATTAATTCGTCGGGGAATTTTCATAAGAAATCTATTTTTTAGCAGCATTTTCATTTTGATTTTGCGGTTTAAAAAAATTAATTTTGTACTTTTTTAATACACATGAAAGGCAAATGAGTATTGGAGATTGAAGCGGAAATGTTTACATTTCTGAGAGATAGCTCATTGGGGGGTGGGGTATATTCCTCAGAACTTTTGAATAATGGCTAAATCTAATTTCCGCTTTCATTCATCTCTGCGATACGATCCTTTTCATGTCAAAAAACAGCCACTTCCTACATCTTCCAATACTGTGACGTGTTGACGAACGGTGGGGTAGACTTCGAATAGTGTATACTTGAAATCTGTGATCTCACTCTCAGGGGGTATTTTATTGGATTTGCAGCAAGACATCAATCTTAAGTTAACAAAAGTGCCAGTCTATTCTTCAAACGGCAAATTTATGAGACCACATGTGCGACCACTTTCTATTCGAAGCTCTTTTAATTGCTTAAACGGGTACTTTCTGCACTGAAGATTGTGCTAAAGGGGAGTAGGTTGCCCGCTGTTTGTTTAGCAGAATGACAGTTGACACCATGTTATGGCATTTTGTCTCCGACACCATAGAAAAGTACAATATGGGTGTGGGTGGTCGGGATGGGGGAGACAGTGACCGTTAATTAGACCAGTCGAGTAGTATAAGTATTTTTGTATTTTTATTGATCCTCAATGACAGAATGATGAAAAAGAAATGGTTCGTCGAAATATCCCATGTATTTTTATTTTTATTCGTAAACCCATAGTACATCACTTTTCCAACACTTGTTATTGTGCATTGTGCCAGTGAGTTAGACAGAGTGTAGAATAGTGGGAATTTTTTTTTCTTGTTACGGCAGCATAGCATATCATTGTGAAGTTTATAAAAGTTTAATTTCACTTTTGGCTTTATGTTTCCTAAAAAGAACATCGGTGGTGCCAAAAGCACAAGATATAAAGTACAGTGTGCTTTATGTCGTGATATTTTTGATAATGATTATGTAAAAAAACATACAATAACTAAGCATTCAGATCTTCATAAACAAAATCGACTGGCACCTGTTTAATTACCAGGAGGAATTAAGAGAAAGAATCCTTGGGATATTTCTTCTTGCTCTTCGAAGGTATGTTTATCTACTGAATTAAGAGGAAGAAAACCCTTCAAGTGCATCAAATCCATAAGCTTCAAGTAAGTTATATGTAAATTACATTCATATATATAATTTTAATGTGTTTAAAAGCTTTAATATATGTTATTATTAAAAATATGTTCAGTTTATTTCTCTAAAGCATTGAATTATATATTCTAAACACTTGCTTTTTGTTACGTATTTGTACAAATATACTATGCCCCCTTCCCAAGGGCGGATCCAGAATTATTTTTAAGGAAGGGTGCAAAGCTTGAATACCAATTCAGAATTGCATGAACTATGCAAGTTTATTTGAAGCGTATTTTATTTAGTGTAAATATTTTTCTCTCGGGGAGCTCGCGCCCCCTGTGCCCTTGCCCTAATACCCCCCCAGCCCCTTATAAAAAAAGAATTTAAACTATTTTGAGCACAAATTTTGAATGAACACATTCTGCGTTATTTAAAAATAAAAATAATTTAAAAATAAGGCACATATTTCAAAAACTGAGTCACTTGTCCTGTCTCAGAAATTTTAAAATACTACTTTAAAGTTTATTTATTAACAGCATTTTAATGATACATATTATATCATTAAATGTCCTTAGACATGGATGCTCGTAATGGTTTAGAGTGCACTTTTAATCATGGCTGCGGACCCAGAGTCATAACTTTTTGAGTTGAAGCTGGAGTAGAAGTCTGGCTTTTTGACCTGACATTCTGATTCTATGAAATTTTGTACAACATTATTGTATTTTAAATTATATTAACTGTCTGAGTACTCTATGAATTAATCTAAATTTTCTCCTTATTGGTCTTTTAAACACTATGAGTACTTTTAAATGTGCTCTTGCTTTTAAAACATTGATAAGTAACATGTTGTTCACCCCATTATATGTCATTCCTGATAAATTACAGGACACGATATACATTTTAAACATATATTCTTTCGTTGCAATTTAGATTTTTTTGGTATATTTATCAAATATGATTTTGTAATTGGAGTGAGGACAAAAGGTATGTCTTTATAAACTTTCAAATTGCATTAATGCAAATTTAAATTAAACACCGATTTCATGTAATTTTATGTAAATTAACAGTACTTTAATTCACAAATCAAAAGCTTTTGTGTCATAAATGTAAAATAAAATTTCCCATTGTATAACTTTTATTCATAGAGCTACAAAATTTATAAGTCTTAATTGATATTTTTTAAAGAGATTTACGACTCGGCCGATAAGAAATTTCAGATTTTGCTCATTACGGAAACTTTTTTAAATGTATATTTAATTGTGTAATAATTTGACATGACAAAATATTTATTAAATTATTTTACAGTTCATCATCTCTGGCATTCAAAATATGTATAAACCTATGAATATTTAAATGCTTTAACTAAAAATTTTCATTTAATTAGAAATATTTTAAACTGGTTGTGTTTTATTTATTTGTAAGTTCGTGTGCAATGCAATTTATAAAATAAGTATTCTATGTTTTTAAAATTATTTTATCACGGTAATCCTTACTTGAACTCTTATAACTGTTGAGAAAGTGAAAAGATATTTTTATAACTAAGTGATTAATTAGATAATTTAACTTTTAACTTCTTCCGAACAAAATTAAAAAAAATTAGTGCTTTTCTGTTTCTTAGATGGCAAATTTTAATAAATTCTAAATATACTTTTTATTTATAAATAGATTCAATCGAACTCAATATGCACAATTTAATCTTTAATTTAAAAAAAATTTTGCAGTAAGATTTTTTATTTTTATTTTTTTGTAATTTAAGAACTAGTCAAATACATAGTTTGTTTATTTGGTAACATACTTTATACATATGCAACGAGTGAGAATTCGCACTATATAGAGAAATCTAATTGGATTAACCGGCACTCTTTAGCTAAGAGTTCATAGTTACATCATAAAGAAGATTAACAGCTGCAAGGGAATTAGAGTTTATTAAATTTTGCTTGGGGTAAAAAAAGAAAAAAATTAAATAATAATATAGGGTGTCTACCACGAAAAGTAAGCTTGATTTCTTGACCATAAAAAATACAAAACCCGAATGTCAAAAATGCATTGTGCTAGGGATGCAGAATATGTTCGATCCAGCGATTTAGGATCGGGAGAAATTTTGCAGAAAAATATACAACTGATTTTCATTTTAAAAATTAATTACAAAATTCTCCTGATTTTTTCTTTCCTCTTCCCATTTTTAAAGCTTTTTTTTTTCAACTTTTCCACTGATCAGCTGTTTGCTTTCAGTTAACTTGGACCAATTGTTATTTTGTAAACATGTATGTAGCTTGTACATTGCAAATCTTTTTACATCCATGGTAACACAGAGTGTATGCAAAGTCTACAACATATCATAAAATTTTCGCGAATTTTTCAGATGGATTGAGGGAAATGTTGAGAGTAAAAACATTTTTTGCACCCCTGCATTATGCTGATATAGAATGAAGGAAAATTATACTTTTAAATTTAACACTATTAATATATATTATTAAATATTTATGTATAATAGCATTAAGTTACAAGAGTTACTCAATAAAACAATACAATATAAAGTATCACCTAAAGATTATGATATTATGAAATACTTTAAACAGTAAATAATCGCCGACAATAGTAAAATTTAAAAATATTTTAAACAAATTTATTTCTTTAAAGTTTTATATAAAAAGCATCTTTATTAATACTTATTTTAAATTATCAGGTTGTAACGAAAGTTTTCCGCCAAATCTGTTTGCCGCAGCTCATGCGGCACCCAGCGATTGAACTGCGATTGACAGCAATTATACATAATAGTCCTTGTTTTAGAACTTCAGGTACCAAACCTTCACAGTGTCATATGATACAAGAGTAGTACCTAAAACTGTACACATAATTCGTTGACATTCTGTAGCTGACTTTTTGCATTTGAATTGGATGTAAATAATGTTTTTAACCCGGTTAGTTTCATTTGAGACACCCTGTACTTAATGATAACGATATGTATTTTACAGATTTCACTGCACAATGTTCTAAAGTAAATCTCTTTTTTCCCCAATCCCAAAAAGTGTGGAAAGATATGAGCAAACACCCCAACGCGAACTGTTTGCGCAGATCATATTTGCAGTGGCGGGAAACTTTCGTTACAACCTAATACTTCAATTGTAATGTACACACTGCAATAACAATTGGAGAACTCGAGGTTTTGAGTTGAATTACCAAAAATGTCTTATTTTAATTTACAGTCAAATATTATAAACTGCATTATAAAAAAGAAGAATTTAAAATAAAATCGGCCATTTTCTTCCTTTATTTCGACATTTAGCCATGTAAAATCAGTCTAATTCAAATCTATATCCTTTCAAAATCACAGAATCAGTGTGATGTGATAACTTTAACTTTGCATACAAACTTTCAGATGCATTAAAAATTCAAAAAATTTATATATATAAAAAAAAAAAAAATCAAAATTATGCATTTGTGCAGATATGTGATTTTAGTGATAAAAATCTAAAAACACTTAAAGGTAAATATTCATTTGCCAAAAGGATGCAAAAATGTAGAAATTGCTAGCTATGAAACATGGGGATCAGCGATAATTATCATTTTTAAGTGGAATCCAAGTAATTGTTTTTAAAAAAGAAAATGTGGAAAATAATCAAAACACTGAATTTAAAAGGGAATGAAGGGAGGGGAAAAAATACTCTCAAGTCCAACAATTTTAACTTTTCTTTTTTTCTTTTTTTTGAGAAGGGAAGGTGGATAACTGATATACTTTTCTCAAGGTTTGAAGATACATAGCTGCCAACTTTTGAAATTCACAAGGTGTAAAACAACACACAATTGACATATTGAACTTTTGTCAGTTCAGTATACAACTATTTGGCAGACATCATTTTTGATGATTTCTGCTAAATAACATGTAAATAACATTTTAAATGAATTTTATAAATAGCATACGAACAGTATTTTAATGTTTTCCTATGAAATAAACACATGAAAGACTGTTACGTTTTGTCTATTTGCATAGTTTAAATAGTATAAAATATTAAAATTGACATAACACACTTAATATACATTTCTTAAACAAAAAAGAAATACTGGATGCAAAATTTATATGATTTTAAACGCATTAGGGAAGGGGGAAAAACAATTATGTAATACATAAAAAGTAGTCTAAAATAACGCCTGAAAAGGAATAATTAAAAAAGCATAAACATGCCAAGTCGTTTGCTTTCACAAATATTGTATTTTTCTTAATCAAAGCAGCCTCCGCTTCAATTTCATTATCATTACTATTATTTTGTATAATTTTCGTTCATATTTGAACCTGGGATCTTCAATGAAATTTTTTCTTTACTATTTTACATTTTTAATATGTGGTCAAAAAATGATTTAGATTTGAAATAAGAATGAATTTTATTCTTATTTCAAATTTAAATAGGAGATCAGGATGGCAATTCAGTAATCTTAAAATAAACAAAACCGCGAAAAAATCTCATTAATATATTTTAGGAGATTTTAATTTTAAAACAAAATATGGGGCATATTTTATTAAAATAAAAAACTTTCAAAAATTCGTTAAAAAGCGAAAAAAAATGGAAGTTTCACGTAAAATCATAAAAGTTGGTGAAACAACATAAACTTTACGACAAAAGCGTAAAGTTAGTATAGAATGAGTAAGTATATTCAAGTTTTCTTAATGATTTACTTCTTGGGTGGGGGATTTGTATCATAAAATACCTAATTTTTTTTCACTTAATACAATTAACACTTTTACAACAATTGTGCAAGACCATCAGTATGCTTTTTTTCAACAAAAAACATAAAAACTTCAAGTTTTCCAATCGCAAAATAACGGAACTATAATAATAAAAATGAAGAAGTGGATGTTTCGATTAGGGGAAAAAACATTTGTAAAAGCAAACAAATTGGCTTTTTTTTAATTCCTTTACAGGTGCAATTTTACGGTACTTTCATTTACAGTAAATTTTAAGAAATTATTTTTTAAAACAAAATGCGGGTCGTAATTTTATTAAACTTCATGTATTAATCCATAAGTGTGGTGGGATTTGCATTTTAAAATACCAAATTTTTTCACTTAATGAAATCCACACTTTTACAAAAGTTGTGTAAAGCCGCCATCATGCTTTATTTCAAAAACAGCAAAACATAAAATTAAGTTTCATAATCGTAGAATAACGGGAATCCGGTTTTGAAGACGAGTTTTTCATAATCACGCAAATTTTCGGAGCCCGAAAATGACCAAAAACATTCCGTATTAGATTCAAATTTTATCGTATTCGGCGTCATCTGCAATTTTTCTCTTTATATATATGCTAGTCTACAACTAGAGGAGAGGAAACGGGGCATTTGCCCCAAAATAGTGCTGTTACGTCAAAATGGAAGTGGAAAGACAAGTTTTCTACCGGGTGACGTGATCTCTAGTTGCAGCACTGTATATGTGTATTGCTCAGGGAATATTAGGAAATAATCTGTAATAAGAAAGCCAGTTTAGCTAAGATGTGTGTTAGGGAAAAAAATGCAAAAGCGCGACATAGTTAAAAAAAAGGGGGGGGACGATAGTATTTCCCATCGTACGTGGCGACAGCGGATTTTCTAAAGAGGCAAAAAGTCTTAATAATTATTATTGTGCAGCAGTTTGTAGTTACATAGTTATAAAACAACTCCCGACACTTCAGGGATCGGAAAGAATTTGACTCTCTTGCCCAAATTTTTAATTTCCCAATCGATGAATTCAAAATAGTCGGAACGGCCCTCCCTACCGAGCATTTTCGCACTTTCGATTCGACTTTCTTTTACTGAGCGGGTAGTACAGTGAAAATGAACATCCCAGCGGCGCATGGAGTTGACGAAAGACTTGCATTCTCGCAATCGTCGACGATTCCGCCTAAAATTGTTCTACAGCAGAGCAGTCATCCATTTGGCCCCGATGCTGACCGGAAATTAGATATTTTCAAATAGTATTTCCTGCCGTGCAAAATATTCATGTACATTTCCATACTGCTGGACACCCTGTCAATGAATCAACTTTTTCCCTATTCTTTTAGTACATTGACGGACAGGCGGGGTATCTACCCCAGACTTCCTGATTTGCCCATCTCTTGAACTTTCTATGCAGCCAAAGTTTGGATGAATGTGTTTTGAAAATATGAAAAAATAAACAATAACCAAGTGGCGTTTATTAATTACTTACAGTCTTTATAAAACACCGTAAAGCACCATTTACAGTAGGAAATAATTTATTGTTATGACTACTCTTCTGAATGACAGATTGTTTCTCTAACGGTATATTTTACAACTGAGCACTGAGCAGATGCCTTCCCCTCCCCACACACCATTGATACGAGAATAAACCAATCAACTTCTTCCTCTCAGGAAATCACTCGTAAAATCAAAATACGAATAAATGAAGTTAAGAAAAGATACATAAAATAATTTCTCACAATGAACTTAACGCAAAAAATTAGAAACAAAGAATTTGAACCGAAATGGAAAAGCGTAGTTGAGTCGCTAATCGTGACCTAATGCTTCATTTCTTGACTTTCGTGACCTTTTTTCCATCTTTTGACTTTTCCGTGACTTTTGCATGATGGTAGACACCCTGTAATAATAACCAGCCCCTCTGATAGACCAAAGCCCTCTCCAGTCCAGTAAGAAGTGAAGATGGCTGTGGATAGATCTGAAAACAGAATATAAGTTAAAGGAAACTGATTAATCTTGACTGATAATTTAATTTTTATATCGTTATGGAAAAAATAACTAACTTTTGTGAATTTTAATTCAGTTATTTTACTGCAAATTAAATAAAAAATTATGGTATACAGCGTCTATATCATCTTTCCGAAAATTTCCCTTTTATCCTGTAAAATAAGTAAATAAAATAAATACAATAAAAGTTTTATATTTGCGCGTAGATTTGTATGTTATATATAGTGGCATATCGTAAGCCACCGCAACTTCCCTTATTTTGAATCTTTATCCAAATCGCTATTGAATCTATGGACGGCACCAGCATTAATATAAACTATTAAAATAAACTAATAGTATGTGTTCTGAACTGATTTTTGAGTTACAGAATTATATGGATCAGAATTCAACTCTTTAACTTTTAAACAGATTAATATTATGTTTGCTATCCGCCTTATTAATTAAACTCTTTTTTGTTAATGTTAAAATTTTAAAAGTGACACTTTCACTATGAATTATTAGTAAATGAGCTTGCTTTATAAAATTATTCATCACGTTATGGAAACCTTGTTTCAAAATGATCTTGGAGTATTATAAAAAGTGAATTTTTATAAAGGTTAGTTTCGCTAAAAATAATTATTTTTATTGTTTCTTAGCAAATGATAAGCTGTCCAATTATATTTTGCTCACGGTATTTTTTATTTTATTTAATTTCAGATTTTAAAAGAAAGTGGTTAATTTTCTTAATGAGTGCTTGACTTTTTAAAAAATTTTAATAGCGCATATATTTACATTCTATTTCGGAGATTTTTATAATTTATTATTATTATTAACTGAAGCTTCCAGGGGTATACTTCACAACAATTCTTTTCGAAATTGAGATACGGTGCCATCTTGTAGCTTTCAATAAGTACTATCACCACATGAATTATTATTGAAGTAGAATCATTTTAACCTTCTGACTGACTAGTCATCCGAATGCTTTCGTCAAGAAACTGCACCTCGTCTTAGAACAGAAATCTCTTTCTACGGAAGCAGGACGGGAAGGATATTTTCCTAGCAAAAAAACTTGATTTTTCATCCCCCCCAGACACCCTGGACTCCCTACCGCGAATCCCTCTGGCTAATTGCTGCAGAGCCGCTCCAGCTAATAGCTGTCTTTTGTGCTTTAGTAGAGGCATGTTTCCGGGTCAGATCAACCCCTCTGTCTATTTACAGAATCTCTGTATATATGAATTTATAAAAAATAAATAAAAATTGTATCACAAATTTATAAATACTCTGTATAAAAAATATTCTCCCATTTTACATAGCAAATTATATATTTGTAAAACTGTAAAATTAATAGTTTAGAACAAATAATAATTTTTTGCAACTCTGCTTTTAGTGGTTTTCAAATACCTTTTCAAATAAATGTTTTAATTACATTTTTTTTTTGGCTATTTCTATTAAAAGGTTTCTTGATAATTTTATAAATACTAGGGGCCAAGGCCCCTAGACTCACTACGCTCGCTTTTCGTATGAGGCATTCGGCCCCTAATAAGGCTTATTCATAAAAAAGACAGAATTTCAACAGACAAATCCCAAAGATTGGATAAGAAAGAATGTTACTGAGCTACACATTGCTTGGTTCTTGCATGTTCATTGATACATAAAAATTTAAACTTCACACTACAGTAGATCCCCCCACATAAGACGGTAGATATTTTGTTATAGGAATCCGTGTTGTATGGGTCCTTAGCTATACTCCACCTGGAGTGCGGACTCCGCGTATAATCGCTGGAAAAATTATTTGCACTCCTGAGAAACACAATGTCGCCATTCAAAAGTTATATTAATTAGGAGCTTAAAGCGTAATAAAAAGCAGAACATCTGTTTCAGCTGTATTTTTAATTATTTAAAACCAACTGGACACCTTGCGTATTTGCCACGCATGGCGATTTTTCAATATTTGGTGGCTTACGTATATGAATAATTAATAATTAGCTCTAAGAAAACGGTTCTTCATATGTTTTCTTTTATAAAAACTATGGAACAGCTAGGATAGCTTGCCACCAATGGCAACTTTTTATTATTTGGCGATTTACACATGCTCAGAACTTATAATTACTGCTCATGTAAGGTTCTCGGAAAACCGTTTTTTATATTTTCATATACATAATCCTTTGCAGATTGACATATTTAGCACCACGAATTATATCATCTCGCCGCGCTGGCAAACATCCAAAGTGTACTATAACTGCTATAATGGCATAGTTAACGCCACCAAATATGTCTACTGGTAGCAAATAATACTACAGCTGGACCGAACTGGCTTTAAAATAATCTACATTTTAACTATTTTTCATTTTCAAGATACTGGGTTCTAACATTCTGGAACGTGAAGTTTACCTTGCTTGGAAAGATACCATTTTGCCAGATTATTCCTAATGCCAAGATGGCACTTTTAAAATCATTTACAATTAGTTATTCTGTTTTGTAAAAATGAATAGTCGCTCATTCTAAACTCCTGTTGTCTAAGCGAATTTACTATTTGAAATTGTCAACTTTGTGTAACACACTTTGAGTTATTTATTTCATATACTTTTTAATTTGGCGTAAAATGGGTATCATTCTACTTCATGTTTGTCAATTTCACGCTATTTTACATACTTGGAATTGCTTTGTTGCAAAGGAGTGAATGATTTTATGCTAAATCTCGCAACCATTATGTTTATTTTTTTCAGTTTTTTATTAATATCTTCTAAAATAATTCGATTTTCGAAATTTAAGTCAGTTTATCAGGTTCCTCGGAATTTTTCAAATCTGAACACCTTAGTCGAAACTCAAATCCACATGGTTTAGGAGGAGATAGCCCAACAAGCTTTGACAGAGGCGACCGCGGCCGTTACTTTTTTTTAGAATAGAGAGATAACCTTTTAATAGAAATAGCCAAGAAAGTATGAAAAAAATCATACTTTAAATTTCAAAATACTTCATTCACACTAGGTAGGAAGAAAAAAAAAGTAGAGTAAAAAACAACGTACCAAGGAAAAAACCACACAGAATGCAAGAATATAGATTGAAAGCTAAAGAAAATCCTACCCAAGTCCCTAAAATCAACAAAAATTGAAAAGTGATACGGCACGTAGAAAAACTCGCGTAGACAAAAATCTTGCGATTGAAAGAAATAGCACTCTCAAGTGCTAATAATAATAAAAATAAGAAGAATAATAATAGAATAGTAATAAAATTAGGAAATAAATCATGACAAATGCATAGATTATGAAGCACTTCCCAGCATTTGTCTTTAAAAACAGTTACAGGAATCTTGCTTAGGTGTAGGTCTAAATATGAGTCACTGGTAAAACAAATTGGCTTTGTTTTTATAGTACTGGGATATTTTCATTTAAATTTTTTTTCTCAAATTATAAATAATTTTGCTTACAAAAAGAAAAAAAAAATCATACGGCAATCTTAACAAAGATACTCTCTTCATTATGAAAGAAAAAGTATGAATCAAACCAATTTTAAAAAAGAGAGGCTCACTAAATTTTAACACTCAGCACACTTAAGCATAAAAATCTCTCGAGTCGTTAACTAGTTTAAAACATTATTAAACCCATTGTTAATTTCCTTGCCATTACTGAAAAGAAACAATCAAGAAGACTCTTTTCTGTAATAAATGTTGTGTCCAAGCGCACATATTTGAATGTTGCACTGATCAAGTTCTGCGCTCATGCAGTCGATATGCCCTGCTGGAGCTCTGAAGTATATAACCCATATTTAACCTGTTCGCTTTCATCATTGAAAAGATGCTATGAAGAAGACTATGTGGGAGAGATCACATGGAGTTATTTTTCAGTGGAGTTTGTGAGAGAGTTATTTTTTACTAAAAATTAAGGTTTTTTTTTTTTTTTTTTATTGGAGGGGGGAGGGATAGTAATTGCGTATACTTTCAGAAATTATCTTTGTTCTTCCTAAACACTTAAACCTTTATTCCTTTACCCAAAAGAATATTTTCAGGGAATTATATCAGGGAATATTTTCAGGGAATTCTGATGCAGTAGATGTAATGTTCAGGCATTTTTTCTTTTAAAGTTGTGAATGGTGCAAAAAAATCTAAACTGCATGTCATTCACAGGAATTGCCCTTTCGCTGGATTCCATAGCATAAATCTTGAGAAAAATAGTATATTTTATGCTCTCTGTTCTCCCTCCCCCTCCCTCCATGAAATCTGTATTAAAATATTATGATTGAGATACAACAAAGCTGCACCAAAACAAATAATGAAATCTTTTAAATTCCCATAATTTTGATAGCTTATTTCCCTACCCCCCCCCTCAACGTATAAATAAATTTATCAAATTTACTCCCCCCCCCCCCACGTGTATTTTTTTATGATTTTCCCTTGCAAATCATTTTTAGTATGTTTCTCTATAAAAACTGCTTAAATAATACACTTTTATCATGTGCATGTTCTACAGAATTTCTCTAAGTTTTCCATCCACGTCAAATAAACGTGCATAGTTTTTTATTCCTAATTTAGCCTTTCAAAATTTAATTCAACTTTTAACTTATTTGCGTATAAAAGAAATTTTATTTTCATAATTCTTGTTCTTTTTATTATTAATATAAAAACATATGCTTGTTTTAACAAAAAAAGACGGTGGTCTTCCCTCTGATTTATTCTGGAAAAGTAAATATAAATAAATAGTAGGTTGTTTTTACCCTTGTTTTGATTTTAATTGTAACATTACCCTAATTTTTGTGTCTCAAATCTGACACTTCATATCTCCACTCAATATTCTGGTTTGTTTCAGGAGACAAAACTGAGCATTTGGTCCCCTGCGGCATATTTACATATATTTCAATTAAATTTCCGAAATGTTCAGTTTTTGTTACATTGTGTGATGGGCACTGCTAAAGCACTTAATTCAAACAATATTCTTCATTTATTTTCTATTTTTTAAATCTATTTAATGACATGATTTACTTTTTATTAAGAACATGGTTGATACCAAACTGTTTTATTGTTAGATAGAAGTCTTTTTTCCAGACTATGCTCAAATTTTAATTATTTAACATCTATTTTATTCTATTTAAGAGTATTTATGGAGTTGATCCTAGTGGTACAATATTTTAGGTCTTGATCTGTCTATAGACTGTATAAGAATTGCCAATGGATAAGGCACTAAACATTGGTAGATGGCGGATGTGTGAAAGCCTGAAATTCTAGAATGCCGCACTTTTGTCGATCTAACGATATAGAGTTTTGTGCTGCTTTCTTCGGATGTAACGTGAATACGCATTAGAACCCCTCTAAAAAGTCCTTACCCCAAGCACCCTACCCTTAAAGCCTACAATCCTCATGTAGTTTTGCTGTAACAGAACAATAGAGACATCAATAGACTAGCCAATTCAGAAATTTCTGCATTATATTCTTTAAAAAATATATATTTTGGTCATTTTTGTTTGAATTAAAAATTGTTCACATTTTTCTTCACGCCTCTATGTTAAAAAACATAGTAGAAGGTGGTCTGTTGTAAGCAGGAGTGTAGCAATTCAATGTTTTGAGGATATGGGGCAGGGGCTCTCAGTATGTTTCTATCGATTCTAGAAACCAAAACAAAAAAGACATCATGATTGTGCTAATTTGTGGTTACTTTCAATTCAGGTGTTCGAGATCTCTGAGCCCTCCTCCTTTCCTACGCCACTGATTGTAAACTTCAACAACTTGTCGCTGTGCCTCATTTGGAGAGGTAATCAGTCTTAACGATACTTTCAAGCTCATATATTTTACATCTGTTACCTATGTCAGGCGCGTAGCCAGGAAAATTTTTCGGGGGGGGGGGGGGGGGGGGAGACTATGAACTTATACGTGTATAAATAGATGGAATTTCATCACTAATCCAAAAATTTCAGGGGGGGGGGATATATCCCGATATCCCCCCCCCTGGCTACGCCCCTGACCTATGTATTTAAAATCAAGCGTTTAAACTGCCTTTTGAACAGTTAAAAATAACAATTTGCAATATATTTTCTAATTGCCCAATTTTTAAAATCAGGCTTTATTTAGAGGTTGGGGAAAGAGGATTGTAATATAGTGTGATGATGTAAGCTATTTATTTTTTAGTATAATATATATTTTCAAAAATAAGAAGAAACATATAGAATACAGAATATATTTTATAGGGTGTGCGGAAAAAAGACCTTGGGGAAAAAAATCACCTTGTCATTATTTACTACATATGTAAGAACAACATGGAATGCTTTTATTTGAAGAGAGGAAATAGAGAGACGAGGGGATCAAGATTATTTTATTTATTTTTAATTTAGATTACTGATAATCAATGAAGATTAAACATAACATTTAATGGAATCTTATGTATTCCTAGAATTTTAATACCTCATTTTCCGACACCTCCCCAACTCACACAGAGTTTGAAAGTTTTAAAAAATATTTACGAAATTTGCATTTTATTTCTTTTTATTTTTTAATATTTATTTTAGCTTTTCCTTGCGCTTCATATTTAATATGTTTCTCTAGAAAAGAGAGCATAAATGGGATAAGAGCATACGCGGGCTCCGAATCGCTTATTGTTTGCACTATAGCATTTGCACCAAAAACTTCCATTTTTATCATATTTCATGTATATTATAAAATTTTATTTCCATGGACTAATTTTGCTTTGTGGCACATTTTTTTTTTTTTTAAAGATCGTGTCATTTATCCTCCGAACAAAAGCTCGCAAGGATTTCTTAAAACATTTATTTTTTTAAGTTAATATATATTTTTTGAATTTTTATCACTGTTCTTTCCTTTCAAACCCTAGAATGCACACTTACGACTCTGTATTGCAACATCTGAGCATAGGATTTTGCATGATTGTGGTTGTTTGATTTCCACGTTGCCATCATGTCCGATGAGACTATCTAAGAGTCACTGGCACTGACTTAAAAAAAATGAGGGGGCCCGTTCTCCAAATGGACATTGTTAGAATCACGGAAAAGCGCACCGGAAAAAAGCGCACCCGGAAAACAGCGCACAATATTGAATGGGTTTATATTTTGGGAAGAGAAGAGGAGGGGGGGGGTGCCATGGCGTGAGTGAAAAAAATGTGTGAAACAAGTGGACATCCAAAAGAGCGTAAACAGAGGTACATTAGTGTAGTAATTAATTAATTTTTTATTTTTTCACAAAGAAAAGAAATTACTGCACTTTTATTACAAAACAAATTTGAGCCCAGTAGTCAATGAATTTGAACCCAGCATTTAACTCAAGGCTAAGTGAAAATACTACTGTTTCTATTGGGGGGAGGGGGGGGGGATTGGGCATTCAGAGTGTGAAACAGTTTAGTATAAAAATGAAACAAAAAAATCAAATACTTAAAAAAAATCACTACACCAAAAAGCACCCTTTCGGATGTCCACTCCTTTTTTACATTTTTTATTTCAAGCGCCAATCCCGCCCATCCACCCACTCATATAAAAAAAATAAGCCCCTTCAATATCGTGCGTTTTTTTCCGCCCACCACACTCTTATCTCCATAGAATGGCCGAGAGGATAAGACAGTGAAAATTGGTGAATGTGAGGTAGTGTGAAGGTCCAGAGTTTTGGATTACACCGCATTTGCTGATCTAACGGTCTGGAATTTCGGGCGGTTTTCTCCAAATGTAACATGAATATGTGTTAGAACCCCTTAAAATGTCGTTTGCCAAAAGTATTCTTACTTTATCAGATGGTCCTCGTGCTTAACACAGCAACATAGACCGTAGTAGACGAAAAATTTCAGAAATATTTTTGTTTAAATTAATATATATATATGCTAGCCTCCCGCGCGTTTGTTTCCCCTCTCCGGCGTTCGCCGAAGTTCGTCGGCAACTTTACTCGCCGCGTGACGTCACGTTTTCTCCCGCGGTTCTTCTTTCGGTTTTTCTCATGAGCCGTGATCGCTGCAGCATATCTCCATAGTAACGGAGACATTTTGTTTCTGATTGGCCGGTCAGAACCTTGTTTTATGCAAATTAACTGTTGCACATGTGAATTGTACGTATATAATGTGGTTCCTTTTGCCTGCGAGTTATTGCATTTCTATGGCATGCTATTTGATTCTAGCCTCTGTATATTCTGTGTATGCTAGTTCTGTAAGACGCTCAGCGAGCGTGAATGTATTTGAACTTTATAATATTTATTTTAATTAAAGAACTTTTGGTTTCTTAATGATGTCTCATAATTTCAAGTGTTAAATCACCACTGCTGGCAAAATGCGAATAATATCTTCTAAGATTTTGGTTATGGGCCGAGCAATCCCATTGTAAAACTGCTCATTGCTGACTTTTAATAATGACAGCGTACGTGCATTGTAATTTTCAACTCAAGCCCCGGCCTGTGTTTTCCGTCATTCGGCGTTACCGAGGTGTCTTCACCGAGGAGTGTAGCGGCGTTATGAAGCAAGTGTTCCGGCTCTAGTGTTGTCGTATTCTACAAGTATCATCATCTTGTGCCTTCAAGAGTTCCGTCACCAGTCAAGCTTTCGAATCCCCGTTTTAGTGTTTAGTTTTCAAGCTGGTTATTCCTTGCGTGGAAATGGACTTTTATTGAGTTGCTTCGATGGGGGCCGATCATATCGGCGTTTCAGCCAAGCTTTAAAGGAGCCTTTTAACAGACTATGGAACTTTTCCTTGCAGTAATGTTTCGGTTTCATCAGTATGAAATAGGACTCTCCCGTGTTGTAAGTTATATTTAAATTTTCATCATATGCATGTGTTTATTATACTTCTTGTAAATTAGTGTTGTAAAGTGGTAATAATGTGCTCGCATATTCACGAAAGTCACAACCAAATAGAGATGCTTAATGCATCGAACTGGAACACCTGGAAAGATGACATGAAGGTTTTGTTAATGGAAAGGGGAGTTTGGAAATTTATTGATAAAACTGAACCCGCTTTAGACGATAAAGCTACACAAAAGGAAATACTAGACTACAATTTGCGTAAAGCGAGGGCATATTCGACGATATATTTGGGTGTTAGCCCTGATCTTTGCTCACTTATATCAACGGTAGATTCGGGTGATGTTGCATGGGACACGCTTAAAAAGCATTTCGAACCCTCTTCTAGAGCTAGAACTATACAACTTTTAGATGAATTTTTCTCGCATCGTTATGTTGCGGAAGAAGGAATTGGATTATTTGCTGCTAAAGTAAAGAAAACAATACTTAAATTACGCGACTTGGGTCACCCTGTTGAGGAGTTATATCAGGGATTTCAGCTCATTCGATATTTAGATTCTAACTTTCAGAATATAGTACAAACGATTTATCGTTGGCCAGAGAAAGACTTTACCTTTCAGAAAATCTTAGACGAACTACTTGTAGAGGAGGGACGCATTCGTCAAGTGAAGGGGGACACAAGTAATTACGAGAGTACTTTGTTATCCACAACTGTTGAGGACACGCAAAAACATAAAAATGAAAACCCCAACAAGTTAGGTCCCTGCTTCCGGTGTAAAAAATACGGACATGTAATAGCCAATTGCAGAGTAAAGCTTAGTTTTAATAGAAATAAAAGTGGTACAAAACGAAAAGTAAAATCTAGTAATTATTGTGATGTTAAAGTAAACGAAAATCTCCTTAATGTTGAAGCTAGTAAACCTAATGCAGTAATAAACAAAATTTGGGTATTTGATACAGGTGCATCTAATCATTTCTGCAACAACAAAAGTTTATTTTCCACATATAAACCAGTACAAAACACCACAATGTCTCTCGCGATAGGAAACTTAGAAAGTGAGGTTGAAGGTGTTGGAACTGTAGAGTTTGGTGTACGTCTTAATGGAAAAGTACATATTATAAAGCTGACGGATGTGATGTACTCACCGAAATTGCGTAGGAATTTGATATCTGGTTTGAAGGTGGAAAGTGCTGGTGCAAAGTTTATACGTACAAACGGTAAAATTTGGGTATACAATAAAGCAGGTGAAGCAATTTTTTATGCCAAACGTACCAATGGTCTTTATTTTTTTAAACCCTCGCACTACATTAAAAATAAAACGGACGGCAAAAAGGTAGGAAGTAAAATGTATAATCTGTCAACTGAAACAACCAGTGAATTAGCCCTTTGGCACTACAGGTTTAATCATGCTAATATGGATTATTTAGTGCATACTAGTAAAAATAATAGTGTTCGTGGATTACCCACATTAAAAATCAATAAAGAATCTTGTACGTCGTGTAAACTAGCTAAAGCGCGAAGGAAGAGTTTTAAACCTATATCGAATATTAGATCTTCGAAACCGCTTGAATTATTGCATCTTGATGTATGTGGGCCGTTGCCCGTTGCGTCACTTGATGGTAGCCAATATTTCTTAACTGTCACTGATGATTATTCTAGGCACGTAACTGTTTTTACTTTGAAGAAAAAGTCTGAAGTTTTTTATTGTTTTCAAAAATACCAAAGACGAATGGAACGGCAATTAAATTTAAAAATTGTAAATGTGCGTACAGATAATGGAATGGAGTTTTGTAATAAAGACTTTAAAAATTTTCTTGGGGTAAATTCCGTATACGGTGCTTTGTTTACATGTCAATGTTTTGTTTACAAATCATTGGCGAACAATCTGACGCGAGAGTGAGCGATGCACCGCCAACTGCCGGTGGTAGTTGTGACTGGCAACCATAAAGAATACGTGTTTCGTCAGGTTTGGGAATTTGAAATTGTTTGCGTTATTGATGGAAGGGAATGAAATGTGTTATGTTAATATAAGAAAAGAATTTGTGTGTGTTTGTTAGAAATATAGTACGTTATAAGCCGGTGGGTGTTGGGGACATTTCTGAGCAGTTATTTACCAAAAAAATAGAGGTAAGTGCTCTTTTTTAACGAATCTTTGCGATGTTTAAGGTTTTTAATGTGAATTTTAAATTGATATTTGAAGTGTTTATGTTTTCGTAAGTGCTATTTACGTGCTATTCTAATCATACTGACTTTATAAGAGGTGTACAACTAGGTTGTTTAATCCACCGATGTTTTTTTGAGTTGAAAACGGGCCAGTGTTTGCCCAGTTTACATTGGCTGTACAACTAGGTTGCTTAGTTCACTGTTGTTGTTTTTTTTTTAGTTAAAAACGGTCCACTGGTTGCGTAGTTTACATAGCTGTACAACTAGGTTGCTGAACCCACTGAGGTTTTTTTAGTAAAAAACGGTCCACTGGTTGCATAGTTTACATAGCTGTACAACTAGGTTGCTGAATCCACTGAGGTTTTTTTAGTAAAAAACGGTCCACTGGTTGCATAGTTTACATAGCTGTACAACTAGGTTGCTGAATCCACTGAGGTTTTTTTTAGTTAAAAACGGGCCACTGGTTGCCTAGTTTAGATAGCTGTGCAGCTAGGTTGCTGAATCCACTGAGGTTTTTTTTAGTTAAAAACGGACCACTGGTTGCCTAGTTTAGATAGCTGTGCAGCTAGGTTGCTGAATCCACTGAGGTTTTTTTTTAGTTAAAAACGGACCACTGGTTGCCTAGTTTAGATAGCTGTACAACTAGGTTGCTGAATCCACTGAGGTTTTTTAGTTAAAAACGGTCCACTGGTTGCTCATTTTTAGTGGAATATATGTGCAATTTTAATGTGCTGATAGTGGAAAAGGGTTGGCGACAGTCGCTGGAGCTTGGCGGCCGCCAAGCTCCAGCGACTGTCGCCATGTTTACATGGGGTGGGCACCGGCTTGTATGATTTTACCATTTTCTTGACAAAGAGGGTATTCATGCCGAAAGAACAAATACTTACACACCAGAACAAAACGGTGTTAGTGAACGGTTTAACTTAACAGCAATGAACGCAGTTAGGGCTATGCTTCATGCCAGCAGTTTAAATAACAAATTTTGGGGCGAAGCAATTCAATGCTTCGTACACACTTGGAATCGGATTTGTCATAAAAATAAAGATAAAACACCATTCGAACTTTTTACAGGTAGAAAACCAGTAGTCTCTTACTTTAAAATGTTTGGCTGCACAGCCTATGTAAACACACCGAAGAATTTAAGAAATAAATTAAGTTTAAAAGCAAAAACCGGCATAATGGTAGGGTATGCGTCGGATACTAGAGGTTATCGCATATTTCTTAAAAATGAAAATAAAGTAATAGAAACATCAAATGTTAAATTTAGTGAGAGAATTAAGTGTGTGGAAGCCGAACTGGAACCCAGTAAGAGTAATAAAAGATTTGTATATTTTCAAAAAAATGATATGGATTTAGCCAGTCTTGAGCAAACGCATGGTGAAATCACCCTCCCCCCAGATGAAAACATCGTTTGGATTAGACGTGCTGTTCCACGAAAGGATGAAACGCGAGTTGATATTTATTATAACATTGAGGGTAAAAATATGCGTTTAAGATCCGGTAATGAGGTAGAGAAATACTGTAAAGCGCATAACATTAAATTTGATAGTAATCTGTTTGATTTTAGTGGTAAGAACACTTATTCAGGAAAAGTGACAGATCAAATAAATTTAGATGAAACAACGGACAATTGTCAACCCGAAGCGCTTAATATAGAAATAAAAATTCCCAGTAATTATAATGAATGTATGTCGTCTGCGGAAGTCGAAAAATGGCAGTGTGCTATGGCCGAAGAATTAAAGATGATGCATGCGCGTAATGTGTGGGAACTAGTCCCTAAACCTGATAATAAAAAAATTATAGGGAACCGCTGGGTATATAATTTGAAATGTGATGAAAATAATAGGATAGTAAAATATAAGGCCAGACTTGTAGCGCAAGGATTCGCGCAATATAGAAACGACACATATGACGAAGTTTTTAGTCCGGTAGTTAATTTTTCATTAATCAGACTATTCTTTTCAATTCTTGTATGTTTCTTTAATTGGTGTTACTGTCAAATCGATATTAAATGTGCGTATTTATATGCACCTCTACAGGAAGAAGTTTACATGTATCAGCCACAGGGATTCAAAGATCCCAACCATCCTGATCACGTTTGCCTACTTAAAAGAGCTTTGTATGGTTTACGGCAGAGCGGTAAAGAATGGTTTTGTGAACTTGACCGAACACTAGAAAAATTAAAATTTAAAAGACTAGAATGGAGTAATTGTACATACGTATATAGTGATAATGTTGTTCTTCTTGTGTATGTCGATGACATTTTGATTTTTGGAAAAACATTGGACTGCGTCAACCACATTGTAAGTTTGTTCAAAAATGAATTTGATATCACTGTTTTAGGAAAAACAAAAATGCTTCTAGGAATTGAATTTGAAGAAAAGTTTGGAAAGTTATACATACACCAACACAAGTACATAGATAAAATTTGCGAACAATACAAAAGTTTTAATTTCCCACTATCAACTCTCCCCATTGTTAAAGGCTGTATCCTGTCAAAGACGGACAGTCCTGCATCAGAATCGGAAAGAAATGAAATGTTAAAGTTACCATATAGAAACGTTGTGGGATGTTTGTCGTATCTCGCGAACCGTACGAGACCAGACCTTTGTTATGCTGTAAATATTTTAGCACAATTCCAAGAAAACCCCGGTGTAAAGCATTGGAACGCATTATTGCGATTATTGGGTTATGTTCAATATACAAGAGATTATAAACTTAATTTGTCAGATGTAACTAATGTAGAAATTAACTGTTATAGTGATTCAGACTTCGCATCCAATAGAGATGATCGCATTTCTATGGGTGGGATATTGCTGTTCATGAGTAATGCGCCCGTAATTTGGCGTACGTTCAAACAAAAGTTTGTAAGTCTTTCTACCATGGAATCGGAATTTGTTACTTTAACGGAAGCTTCTAAAGAAGTTAGTTGGATAAAACACATCTTAGATGAATGTAATGAATTGGGAATTGCTGAATTACAATTAAAAGACAATAAGATATTTTGTGACTATGAGGCCGCGATTAGATATGCAAAATCGCCTATTGAGAATATTCGATCTAAGCACATTGACGTAAAACTACACTTTATAAGGGATTTAGTAAATGATGGACTTTTTGAACTTAGATATGTTCATAGTAAAAAGAACTTAGCTGATGTATTTACGAAGCCACTCCACAAACATGGACTGAATAAGTTTTGTGAGGTTATATTTGAACGAAGTGTATAATATATTGTTTTCTTGCATAGGAATATTTGTGGTTTGTGATTTAAAAAAAAAAAAAAAAAAAAAAAAAAACTTGTGTGTTTGTAAATAATTCTGCAGAATACGTCTAATAAGGTTTATTGTATTGTGTTGCATCGTTTAATATATATATACTAAAATGTTTTGAATTTAAATGTGTAAAGGTTTTGGGAAAGTAATTTTAAATTTTTTTCATGTTTTGATAATGTACTTTTTTTTTGCTGCGATCACGGTGCATGAGAGGGGGCCGCTTGCTAGCCTCCCGCGCGTTTGTTTCCCCTCTCCGGCGTTCGCTGAAGTTCGTCGGCAACTTTACTCGCCGCGTGACGTCACGTTTTCTCCCGCGGTTCTTCTTTCGGTTTTTCTCATGAGCCGTGATCGCTGCAGCATATCTCCATAGTAACGGAGACATTTTGTTTCTGATTGGCCGGTCAGAACCTTGTTTTATGCAAATTAACTGTTGCACATGTGAATTGTACGTATCTGTATATTCTGTGTATGCTAGTTCTGTAAGACGCTCAGCGAGCGTGAATGTATTTGAACTTTATAATATTTATTTTAATTAAAGAACTTTTGGTTTCTTAATGATGTCTCATAATTTCAAGTGTTAAATCACCACTGCTGGCAAAATGCGAATAATATCTTCTAAGAATATATATATATATATATATATATATATATACACACACACACATATTTTTTAATAAGTGGGTCTGCTGTAAGCAGAAGCGCAGCAGCTCAATAAGTTTAGGGGGGGGGGGGATCGGTATGTTTCTATGAATTCTGGAAACTACAAAAAATGGAACTTATTTGAGGTTATTTTCATTTGTGGTTGGGAGGGTGTCTCAGAGATGACTTTTACTAGCCAGAAAAATAAGCTTTCTCTGTAAAGTGATAGAGTGATTGAGAAGGTTTTGAAGTATTTAGACCTTTAACTGCATAGTTTCTTTATGAATGTTAACGTGCATGGGGTATTTCGAGTGCCATGGTAAGATATAACACTAAATGTAGACAAAGACACTAAACATGGTAGACGACTGAAATATGGAAGTCCCGTGTTAGGGCCTACCACCCGGCTATCAAACTGTCTGGAATTTTGGTCAGTTTTCTCCAGGTGTGAGGTTAATAAAAAGTCTCCCGACCAAGGTATCTCCCTGGACCAGATCTCCCTCGTGTAGGTTTGCCGAAGCTCAAACCAAAACAGAAATCCCTCGCATACGGACACAGAATTTGTCTGGCTTACGTATGTAAAATTGTTATTTCTGTAAGATTTTTACAGCCTTCAAAATAAAATATGCACCAAAACACTGTTTTTTCCCCCTTAAAAAATATACCTCTAAAATTATTGTAAATATTATGTGGTGGAGGGGAATTGGAAAAGCACTTTTAAAAGTACTTTTAAAAGCGCTTTTTGTTACTTAAAAGTTTCTATTCCAGACTATCAAGCATTTTAGTGCTAAAATAGAGCAAAAAATTCAATATACCACAAAGCCTTTCCCTACAGCAAACGCTAGAAAACAGAGGAAGTTCTTTTCCATAAAAAATGACATCTTTAATATTGTTCGCTTTTTCCACTCTCCTTTCATAATATCTCTAAAATTTCGTACAAATCCTTAATTCCATGTCCACAGCAATTAGGAGACAGACAAGCAGACAAATCGAAATCACAGATGATTCATCATCAACTTCTTAAGAAGGAGTTAAAATGGGATAAAAAGCACTTTCAAGTTTCGATACTCCACAGTTACGTCATTGTTATAAAAATATTCATGTGTCTTCCTCAATAATAATTATTGCCAAGGTGTTTTAAAAATACATTAAATGTATCTTAAACGGAGCTATAAACTTTGTCTTTTGATGCCTATTTCAGTAGTGGAAAATTTTGCAAGTAAAATATAAAAGCAAGCAATTTAAAAAAGAAGAAAGAAATCAACAGATCTGACTAATATGCTTTCTGTATAATTAAATTCTTATTCCCTAATTTTGAATTAATGGATGCACGAACATTCCCCAGCTATGCGTACGGGAAATTTGAAGACAACCTTGACAGTAATTAGGTTGGAGGGGATCAAAATTCCATTCGTCTTCTTTTGATAACACTACCAGGGTCCGTCGTGTCAGAGCCATTGAAAAAAACTCCACCGCCGATACTACAGTGGACCCTCAGGCCTGCAGGACACCCCACATTGTGGCAGCTAATTGCCTCTCCGTTCTCACGAATTCTCAGAGGGGGAAGGAACAATTTCCGGAGACGGTCTTGCCAGTTTGAGAAGCAAAAATAGAAAGCGACAAAACACGGCTTAGGCGGTTTTGAAGGAATCTTCAATTAGTGACTATAGTCGGTCTTGTCAATTTGAGAGGCAATCTCGACGAACACGGGGTTGACAGTGGGAGGGTTAAAGCCATAGAAACAAGCGATAAAGTTTTGGTATACCACTTTACTGCGCGCCTTCAAAATCGTTTTTCTCAAAAGAAAATTTTTGTTGTAAAGTGGTTCTACCTATAAACATTTCGGACTATATTCCGTATGCGGTGCTGTTTACATTTTGATGTTTGTTTACATGTTTGATTTGGCATTGGTTCTGGCGCAATCGTAGGCGATGCTCAGCGGGAGTGAAGTATCTTGCCGACGGTTATTTAGGCTGGCAACCATAAAAAACCTGTACATCGTCGGGAATTTGAAATTGTTTCATGTTTGTTATGGATGGAAGGGAATGAAATGTGTTATGTTATTGTATGAAAAGAAAGTGTGTGTGTGTTTGTTAGAAATAGGGTGTAAATATAAAGCTAAATAAAAGAAAGCATGTTGGTTTTACGTTATCGGCTGGTGTGTGTGTTTGTTAGAAATGCAGTATCAATATAAAAGTAAATAGAAAGCATGCTGGTGTTGCGACTGTTACGTTCAAGCCGGTGGGTGTTAAGGACATTTCTGAGCAATTATTTTTAAAAAAATTAAGGTAAGTGCTCTTTTTTAATGAATGTTTGCAATGTTTAAGGTTTTTAATGTGAATTTTAAATTGATATTTGATGTGTTTATGTTTTCGTAAGTGCTATTTATGTGCTATTCTAATCATACTGACTTTATATGAGGTGTACAACTAGGTTGTTTAATCCACCGATGTTTTTTTTTAGTTGAAAATGGGCTAGTGCTTGCCCAGTTTACATTAGCTGTACAACTAGGTTGCTTAATCCACTGTTCTTTTTTTTGTTAAAAACTGTCCACTGGTTGCCTAGTTTACATAGCTGTACAACTAGGTTGCTTAATCCACTGTAGTTTTTTTAGTTAAAAGCTGTCCACTGTTTGCTCATTTTAAATTGCCTGTTACTGAATTTGCAGACGTTCTTTTGGTTAAATATGGACATTGTATTTTGTTTTAATGTTTTTTTTAGTGGAATGTATGTGCAATTTTAATGTGTTAAAATATTTTGACTTTGCTGATCGTGCAAAATGGTTGGCGACAGTCGCTGGAGCGTGGCGGTTGCCAAGCTCCAGCGACTGTCACCGTGTTTACATGGGGTGCGCACCGGCTTGTATGATTTTACCAACATTTCAATTGCATTTTTCTCACTTTATTGTGATTTAATATATCAATATTACATAAATTAACAATTCGATTAATATTTTTACAGCAAAACATGTTGGACAGAAATACTAGAGTTTTTGTAGTAACGAGTTCAAATTAAAGAGAATCAGTTTGTAAATGGAAATGTAGAATACGGCCAATTATCTACACTAGGGATCTAGGCCGGGGGTAGGATTGCCCTTCGTGGGGGACTTTCTAAGGGGTCCTAACCCATATTTAAGCAAAGTTTCGGAAAAAAACTATGGAAAACTGCAAAAGGTTAGGTCGGCGGACGAGACCTAGTTTCGAACCAGGCACCTTCCGTCTCCTTGTTCAAAGCGCTAGCACTATGCCACTGGTGGGGCGAGATTCAATTTGTAAGGAAAATACATTTATTCGAGCTATCAAGAATTTTGATGTTCAAGATATTGAAGTTAAACTGTAATTAAATTTACATACATCTCTTAATTTTATAAAAATAACTGCAATTTGTGTAAAAACGTGCAAATTTAGTCATGCTTAATTTATAAAATAAATTTTCAGTGAATTTACAGCAATATTCTTGCACAAAAAACTTTTGTTTCTGATATTTTTTCAGCGGGAAAAAAAATGAGAGAACTTTCTTGCTGAACTTTTTTCAAGGAATTTCATTCATATGAAATATTTTAAGCATTAACCTGAAGAACTCTTAAAAGTAGCTTTCGAGATTTTATAGAAACGTGCAAGGCCGTAACCAGGAGGGAGGATCATATGGGTTTCACACCCCCTCCAAAATTTCAGTAAATACATTATCAGTTTATTTGCATTGATTCTAGAGATCAGTTAATTTAATTTTAGCCCTACAGATCCCTACCACTCACCAAAATTGTTTGCTTGCTGAGGCCTTGGGGAAATGTCTGTGTAATGTAAAATATTTTGAGACACGTTAATTAGGTTCAGTTTAAATAATAATCTACTAGGAAAGATTGTGCAATGGTTTTTTAAAATATCCGGGGCCTGGGTGTCCGATAATGTATGTCGATGGGAGTCCTGGAAATATTTCACAATACAAAACATTATATTGACCTCCATCTCCTCTAAACTTACCTGGATCCTGGATATTTTAGGTTAGAAAATGAGGTAAAATCATAAAAGACGGTGCGCACCCCATGTAAAGACTGTCGCCAACCATTTTGCACGATCAGCAAAGTCAAAGTATTTTAACATATTAAAATTGCACATATATTCCACTTACAAAAGCATTAAAACAAAATAAAACGTCCATATTTAACCAAAAGAACGTCTGCAAATTCAGTAACGGGCAATTTAAAATGAGCAAACTGTGGACCGTTTTTAACTAAAAAAAATACAGTAGATTAAGCAACCTAGTTGTACAGTTATGTAAACTATGCAACCAGTGGACCGTTTTTAACTAAAAAAACCTCAGTGGATTCAGCAACCTAGCTGTACAGCTATGTAAACTATGCAGCCAGTGGACCGTTTTTAACTAAAAAAACATCAGTGGATTCAGCAACCTAGCTGTACAGCTATGTAAACTATGCAACCAGTGGAATGTTTTTAACTAAAAAAACCTCAGTGGATTCAGCAACTTAGTTGTACAGCTATGTAAACTATGCAACCAGTGGACCCTTTTTGGTACAGCTTTAGTATGGTCCCTTTGGTGCGCTTTATTTTTGGCGCGATAAAGGATGCCAATATGGTAACCCCGCCGTCTGATGATCCGGAGCAGTAGATTCATCCGTGACGTCACGGTTTCGCTAACGTTTACCTCCAGCGAATCGGGAGCGTTTGTTCCTTTATTAAACTTTTGGAGACCCCTTTGCCAGTATTTCGCGCGGGAGCTTCGAGTGGTGGAACCGCCATTACGCTTTATGGTTTTATTTTAATGGCTTTATTTTAGATTAAATTTTATTATTTAAATATTACTGAAATTTAAAATGGATGTTCAGGTTAATACTGACTGTTTATATACAGTTTTGTATGAATAAACATTCTTTTGATAGTACGTTTCAGGTTAATATTTTCGTTCTCGATTCTTTATTTGTTAAGGGTAGAAGCAACAAATAATTACGTTATTAATATATTATACAGTGAAATAATTTTAGATATTTTGATTTTATTATTTCCATATTGCAATAATTTAGGGATTTTAATCGAGGTATGTGATAAGCATTGTTTGTTTTTATTTGTTATTATTACTTTTGTTTATTTGTTAATGGTATGAGCAACAAATAATTCCGTTATTAATATTTGATATTTTGATTTTATTATTTCAATATTGCAGGCATGAAAACAGCTGAAGAGCAAAAAAGAGGAAATACACGTGGACGTATTTTGCGGCAAAATTGAAAAATTTACGTACATGTATTTTCAGGCATACATAACAAGGTTGATAATGCAAAACTATGGAACAGGGAAATACTGTGTGAGCTTAAATTCAACCACTGCTAAATTACATGGTGTACTAAACAATTTCTACATCCAAGATCAAAACAAATCATAAGTCTCACATCCAAATTTCAGACTATTCTTTAGATATAAAAAAAAATATTCTGTAAAAAAAATAATTATTTTAAGACCTACCTTTTTTTTTTTTTTTAATTTTTGATCAGAAATGGAATGTAAAAGTATACATATGGCATTGGCATTTTCTAAAATAAGCATTCAAATAATAGAATAAAAGTGAAGTTTTTCTTGGAAAAAAGAATAATTCTTTAATAAATGTATAAATATTTTTTTCAGGTAAAATTTTTAGAATCTTTGCAGTCTTGTAGCACATCAGCACACAGAAGTGTAACTTATGACAGGGGACATATGTTTCTGCTCCTTCCTATATCTAGCTGCAAAATACCAACTCACAAGATTATGCTTTTTTAAAATTAACAGTAAAAATAATTACAAAAGAAAAAACCTGCACATGAGAATAAAACGAAATATCGATTCTCCTGATTTTAAAATTGAAGGGAAAAATGATATAGAAATCAAAAAAACATATTATGGGAAAAACTAATACTTTTTCTGAGTTGAGTTACTAAACTAACTGAACTAGTTGAGTTACTAAAATGCCTTACATTTTAATTTAACAATAGAATAACCTCCATTTTATGGAAGTAAACCAGGATCTTTTACATTAATTTCTTTTTTCTCGGGGGGTGCGGTCGCCCCCCCCCCCCCCTTTAATCCGCCCTTGTTTTCTTATTCAAAAAAAATTAGTGTATTGATCTTGCTTTTTTGATCGTTAGTTAGCGCGCAAGATCCAATGAAGCCGATACTAACAAATTTATTTCCGTAGAAAATACAGCACATAGATGCACTTCAAGTGATGGAACGTCAACATGCAGGGAGCATTTAAAATTTTTTCCCCATTATGTCATTTAAAACATCGACGTAGTTACAGGTGCGGACAAACTTCGTGAAACCACTTTAGAAATATTTCAGTCCGATATACAGAAGAACCAAATTTTGAATGTGCTTTAAAAATAATAATAATTTATGTAATGCGGGGGAAAGCGAACCTTCACAAACCGAGGTACCGTGAGCCGACGTCGCGCCTAGTCATCGAGAAGCTTGTTATTGTTTTGTCTTCACTCGGCGAGCTGGCTGTTTAAGCGAGAGCGAATTCTGCTGAGACTTAAAACCCGACTTGTGTCGCCTCAATTTCTTTTCTTTCTTTTTTTTTTTTCCCCCAAATTGCGCACTCGAATTTTTAATAAAGAGCATTTTTTAATTTTATATTTCGTTACTTTTAACCCACAGAGAGTATCAATTGAATGTTGTTTAAAATTAAGTATTATGAGGCTTGACCCATAATAATTAGTATTGATTTTTTCTTTGGTTATGAACATTTTCATAAATGATTAGTAAAAGTAATCTTTTAATTTATTTAAGAGGGTGATACGCCTTGCCCAGAGACTGATTAATGCAATTTTATGGGCGGCTAGTTGAAATTTGTCTATCTTATGGAAGTAAAATAGAATTTTTTTTTCCTCTAGCGGAGGAGTAATCGCTCCCCACCAACCCCTTTAATCCGTCCGTGGTCTTACCATTAGTTAACTTTTCACGAAGTTACTGTACATATTTTTAAGTAAAATCCGGGTAACTGTTTAAAAAAAAAAATGCAAAAAATAACCCAGTGGCGGATTATTGAAAGTTTGTCGGGGGGAGGGGGGGTTAGTTAGAAGATTGACAAATACATCTATTTTATGAAAGTAAAATAGGATCTTTTACATTAATTTCTTTTTACTCCCCCCCCCATTTAATCCGCCCTTGAAATAACCAAAAACTCGGAAATTTTTTCATTTTCTTTTGGATTTCTGAACAATAACTCACATTTTTTAAAAAAGCATTATTCTTTTTATTCAGCAGAAAATAAAGATGTGTACGTTTTTAATAGCTATAAATATCGAAATATTTATTTATTGGAAACTAATACACTATTCTGTTTAATTATTACTAATGATTATTTATTTATTTAAGAAATAAGTATATTTACGTATAAGTATGTTAAGTATAAATAAGTATAAGTACTTACTTATTATCCCGGCGGTCATTCCCGTCAAACTATTATTTCGTCAAATGAGTTGCCAAACGAATTCAAAACCATTAATAATTTCATGTGCCCAACATTTATCTGGGCAAAAAATCGCCCGTCTTGGCGGACCGCCGGGATAATACGTAAGTACCGTCAGGGTACGAACTGATCATTTTCCCCCAGCGGGGGACATTAGAAAGAAAACATTCTCCAGGGGGGACACTTGAAAAGAAAAAGGAGGGAAGGTGTAAATGCTTCACTCACATGATACTACATGAAAATGCATTCGCCGACACGTCTGGGAACTGACCTATATTAAAACAAGACATAAATTATTTGTTCTATGGAGTCACAGATACATCTGTTTACTGTACCTGTATTGGAAGCCACTCTTGAAGGTTTTGAGCTTAGAAAAGAGACGAAAAAACGATAACATACTACCTTCATTTTGACTTCTTGACTTAAATCCCAAATCTTCAATTGCCAGTTTTAACATTTCTTCAGCAGGGGATAAATAGTATCCCTGGCAGGGATCATTTTATATTTTTCTAGACAGGGATATTACATTCGTCAGCTGGGGACAATCCCTGGCATCCCCCCCCCCGTCAATTCGCACGCCGAGTACCGTATATTTAAACTACCAAAAATCATTTTACTTTCTTTGCATGTTTAAGACCTAAAAGAATATAAGACTTATATTTTAAATACCATTACTAAAAGCTGCACTTTTATATAAGTTTATAACAAGTTTTATTTGTCGTGCAGACCGTCAGTTTGCTTTATTTAAACAAAAATCCCAGTTTTGCATTCATAAAATGTCTAGAAGTTCTAGTTCCGCCGACGATTTTTCCAAAACCAAGAAAATTTTTGGATCCGAAAATGGCCACAAAATTTCGTTTTCACTCCACATTTTTCTGATATATTCGTTAACATCTGCCTTTTTCTCAATGATCCACAATAGAAGTGTCAGTTAAGCTGGTATGTGTCCATGGAAAAAAAATATATATAGATTCATCAAGCAATAAAAACACGTCGCCAGCAACAATAGCTCACCGACAACGGTTTTCCAGTGCCGAAAGGTCTTGATAGATAATTATTGTTGGTTAGTAGTTCACAAGGCCATAGCCAGGAAAATTTTTCGGGGGGGGGGGGGGGGGGGTTCAAGTTTTATGTTTTAATATGGTACTTTTTTCAGCACACTGAAATTAAAATTAAACAAAGTATGATCTCCAGCTTTGTGTTTTTTCACTTTTATTTAAAATGCGAAAAAAATGCATCCAAATTGAAACAGTGCTATATAAGCAATATCCTATCGGCATAGCGAACCTCTGTGTCAGTGCAGCCTTTAAAGAATGACAAGCACTGTGTGACAGAGCAGGGCCGGCTGGACCATATAGGAAAACTAGGCGACTGCCTAGGGCGCTGACTCGAGAGGGGCGACACTAGCCAGGCAGCGGATGTTTTTTTTTTTTTTTTTTTTTTACTCCTGCTGTCCGCAGTGTCACTCTCTTTTTATTCTAAGGAGTAGCGGACTGGTTACGTGAATAATGCAACGTAGGATCTCCCTCCCGGTCCACATGGGTCGAGACTGGAGCCTACATGTCCCAAACTCCAAAAATCACAAACTTATCACTCTGACTTTTTTATTTATAGAGGTCATAAACACGATACTGTGAAACTGTTTCGTGTTTCGATCTCCGATGGAATCGAGAGATGACTCACTATTTTTTGTGGAAAGAGAAATTTTTTTAGTTACGATATTTCTTTTTTGTCTCTCTCTACGTGTAAGGGGGGGGGGGTGAAAGAAGAAGAGAGAGAACCAATGTGGAGAAGCATTGAGACGAATGTGAGCTTTTGCTCCGATCATACTGCATTCTAATTATGGGAAATGTAAATACTGTGTAAAATTGTGTAAATAAAGCAGCCGTACATAGTGTACTTAGGGCACATTTTTGCTACCACCTTCACAAATTCCTACTACTATGATACATTAAACACTGTTTATTTAAAGAATTATTTGATGAGAATGAGAAATTCTGCTTGCAAGTGCCACGGAAATTGCATTTCCTTTTGGCCATACTCAGAAGACAGGTATGCATATAACGTACAGAGAAAAGGGTAGCATATTTAAGTGAAATTTATCACTTTGCGATCCTCAGAGAAACACAAGTAAAAAATTACATGCGGTTTGAATGAACTGAAGTGCAATAATTGTAGTTGGCGACACAAGGGATAATTTTTTTTTTTACGAACAGTAAGTTATGTGACTGAAAATTTCGGGGGGGGGGGGGGGGGGGGGGGGGGTTGAATCCCCAAAACCCCCCCTTGGCTACGGCCTTGAGTTCGCCAAGTACATAATTATGTAGCACATGCCTTTCGAAACTTCGTGAATCTAAAATAAGTATTTGCCCCTCTGAACTAAGTTTTGAATTTACGAACTGAGGAAATCAATATACATTGCACTCAAGCTGACTGTAGGCTAGGCGGTAGAGATGAGACGGGCTCAGCCCGAGCCCGAACCGGGCTCGAGATCTGTAATTCACAATTGTGTTCGGGCTCGGGGCTCGGGCTCATGAAAAATTTCTCCTTTATTGAACATACTGCTTGAAATAGATTTTAAAAAATGATTCATGAGGAAAATAAAAGTACTTATAAAAAATAAGTAAATAAATAAACAAATAAAATAGTGGCACGGGCGCCTAGAAGGTGCGTGAAGCTCTTTTGGTATTTTAGTAGGGCGGTTTATATTCCTTAGTCATGAGATCCGACATTTTTTGATAAAGGATGGATACAAAGAATTAGAGAGTGCATTGGGAGTTTGCAACTATATTTGTCTTTAATTTGCACAAACGGCAAAATTTATTGTATTCTATCAATGAAGTAGCATTTTTTTATCTTTAGCTGAAATTTCGGGCTCGGGCGGGCTCAGGCTCTGACTTAAACAATATTGCTCGGGCTCGGGCGGGCTCGGATTAAAAGTCCTCGGGCTCGGGCTTCAAAAAATGAGCCCAAACTCATCTCTACTAGGAAGAGATACTGAACTTCGTAGAGATACGACACGGTTTTAGTGCGCATGCTCAGAAAATCATCCACGGCAGAAAAATCATCCAAACTACGGCAACCCGTTTCCCCTCAGTTGGCCGTTACTCGCGAAGAAGGAGAGTTTTATTTTCCGCTTTTTATTTCTACCTGTTAAAGGGTACGAACTGAGCATGCATAATATCATTCAATTATGGATGCAATGAGTACGGAGAAATAACTACAGTGCAGCAAATTAAAGTGCTGTCACATAACGATGTATTATTATTCCCCTTACATTTTGTTTGTTTTTGTTTATTAATTCATATTTGAAGTACATCATTCATAAAGCCCTTACTTTATATGAATATCGGTATTGGTTGATTTTTAAATATTGGAAAACTGATTTTTTTTTTCTTCAAGCATGCTTCCTATAATGTTGTTGTAGAAGTAAATTATGATTAAGTTCACATGAATAACTTCATTTGTCAGTTTAAATGTATACAAATACATATATTTGTGCTGATGGATCGTTTAAATGATAGGTGAAATATTAAGAATTAACAGAAGATTAATTTTTAAATTTAATATTTGGTAAGTTTTAATGATACTTCGTTAAAAAATCTAACTGGGTGAATTAACTGGGTTTTCCTTTTACGGCAGTCAGGAACGTGACTTCTTAAATTAAGAATAGCATAAGATTAAAACTACCGTGTTTACACGCATAGTAGTCGCCCTCGCATTACAGTCGCACCCGTTTTGAAGCAGAAAAAAACGTTGATATTTTCCCTGCATAAAGGTCGCAGCCACGTATTTGATCTTCATTTATGTCTGTAAAAAGAAAAATGCCTCTTTTTTGTGTGCAACTGACAAAAGGACTATTGGTAAAATCATACAAGCCAGTGCGCACCCCATGTAAACATGGCGACAGTCGCTGGAGCTTGGCGGCCGCCAAGCTCCAGCGACTGTCGCCAACCATTTTCCACTATCTGCACATTAAAATTGCACATATATTCCACTAAAAATGAGCAACCAGTGGACCGTTTTTAACTAAAAAAACCTCAGTGGATTCAGCAACCTAGTTGTACAGCTATCTAAACTAGGCAACCAGTGGTCCGTTTTTAACTAAAAAAAACCTCAGTGGATTCAGCAACCTAGCTGCACAGCTATGTAAACTATGCAACCAGTGGACCATTTTTAACTAAAAAAACCTCAGTGGATTCAGCAACCTAGTAGTGCAGCTATGTAAACTATGCAACCAGTGGACCGTTTTTTACTAAAAAAACCTCAGTGGATTCAGCAACCTAGTTGTACAGCTATGTAAACTATGCAACCAGTGGACCGTTTTTAACTAAAAAAAACACATCAGTGAACTCAGCAACCTAGTTGTACAGCTAATGTAAACTGGGCAAACACTGGCCCGTTTTCAACTCAAAAAAACATCGGTGGATTAAACAACCTAGTTGTACACCTCTTATAAAGTCAGTATGATTAGAATAGCACGTAAATAGCACTTACGAAAACATAAACACTTCAAATATCAATTTAAAATTCACATTAAAAACCTTAAACATTGCAAAGATTCGTTAAAAAAGAGCACTTACCTCTATTTTTTTTTTAAATAACTGCTCAGAAATGTCCCCAACACCCACCGGCTTATAACGTACTGTATTTCTAACAAACACGCACAAATTCTTTTCTTATATTAACATAACACATTTCATTCCCTTCCATCAATAACGCAAACAATTTCAAATTCCCAAACCTGACGAAACTCGTATTCTTTATGGTTGCCAGTCACAACTACCACCGGCAGTTGGCAGTGCATCGCTCACTCTCGCGTCAGATTGTTCGCCAATGATTTGTAAACAAAACATTGATATGTAAACAAAGCACCGTATTCGGAATATAGTCCGGACTATTTAACATACGGCAGATAATCTGAAAGTATTTGGTAACTTAGTAATTTTATTATAATACCAGTATTTTAACATTAGAGAGTAGAATATTGTGTAGTATATTTCCTCGCATAATAGTTTAATTTCTCCAAGAAAAATGGCAAAAAAGTGGGACTATTACGCGAGTAAACACGGCATGCCATAAAATTTACGTCATATCAAAGTAAATTCTCAAAGAAATGAGATTAAAGTAAACTATTCCCTTCTGCCGAAACATGGAGGATTTAAATATTTAAATTGTGCATTTACAGGGAAGAAACGAAGATGAAAGTAATAGGTATTATTAGTAGATTTGTTGCGATAATATGGGTTAAAGTACAATATGCCGTTAGAATATACAGAAAGGGGCACGTGCTCCCAATTTTGCGTCAAGATCTTTTTATTTTCAATATTTCTTTGGAAATTCAAAAGGAACCATCGATAGAAGAAAAATCCCCCCAAATCTTTCCTGTGCCTCCCCCTCCCCCCCCCAAAAAAAAACCCCGTAAAAATCAGTCACACAACACCAAAGGACCATTACAAGTACAAAAAGCAAAAATTGAAAAGTAAATAGTAAATATTCAATTACACCTCAATATCACTTACATTTTAGAACAGCTGAATAACTTCTGCATAGAGTGCTTAAAATAACTCATTTTCCAGAGACTTGTATCTAGTTAGTTACGATCTCAGAAAAATATTGCTTTATCTAAATATTTATAACTGAAAGTGAAACATTTTGACTCAAAGCGAAAAACCAGATGAAACGCGCCGAGTAAAAGGGAGCCAACAGCAGTTTGGCGTCTGTATTCTTTTCGCCAAATGCAATCCGGCGCAATCATGGAAAAAAGTACAAAATAGAAAGCTTTTGAAGGATTTTTTAATTAATTTAAAGCATGATATGCGCACATATAACATAAATAAATATTAAAACAATATTATTGTAAAGTTCAAACAAGGAAAGTGTGAGATAAGACTTAAAATTCAAGCTTCCGATGACAGCTCGAAAGCGAAACTACGTAAATAATCGCTTCAAAATAGTACTTAATTTCGGATTTCTAGTTAAAAAGTGATTTTTATGCATTAAGTAAGTATTTCAGATTAGGAAAATCCAACGGAAAAACATAAGACTGATTATTTAATGCTTAGATATAGCAGTTTTTCCGAAGTCACTCCATTCCACAATGCTAATTCTACGGAAGATTTTCATCCATAGCCCGCGGCGGCTGATTCTCCGCTTCAGCCAATCAGAAATTATTTCACTCGTGCCGGGTCTCTGACGAAGTATAGGGTCTCTACTACTAGGCGGCTAGGTATGGTGCGAGATGCAGTGAAAACGTACATCCCAGGCGCGCATTATTGTCCTCTTGCTGGCGGCGAAAGATAGCTATCTCGTGAATTAATTTCTGTGGAGAGGCCACTAAACAAATCCAAATTTCGGCTAGTATTGGTTTCCTGTTCGCACCCATCCCCCAACTTTTTCCTCAACCAAAATTACTCTGCTATGTTTGTCCCGCTAAGTACGTCGTCGATTTAGGACATCTTTTGCTTTAGGTTCGTAATCAATTTTTTTTTTTTTTTTTTGAAAAAGCGGAAAGATTTTAAAACATTTTCGAAAAGCGGAGGTCTGCCGAGAAAAAAAAAAAAAAAAGCGGAAGATTTTCATGCCTGATATTGAAACAATTTAGTGATTTTAATTAAGGTATGAGATAAGCATTGTTCGTTATGATTTGAATTAGTTCTTTATTTTGCTTACGTAGTCTTTTGTCAGAATGCAGGGATCACTCTAGAGCGTTTCAGGGGGGCGGCCCGCCCTGGTGCCCTTTTTCCGGTAAAATGCCGCCCTCCTTGCCCTTTTTCTTGATAAAATTCCGCCCTCTTTGTTTTTGTTTTTTTTTTCAATCAAAATGCCGCTCTCCTTTTCTCCACCCCTCCTTGTTTCCCCTTCTCTTTGATTCTCGTTACCATTGCTGGCGCTCGGCTAAACCCCAAAAAAGCCTCTCTCCAACAGCAACAATCAAGTTGATTTGTTTATTCTCTTATCAATGATGTGTGGAGGAGGAGGGGGGGGGGGCATCTGCTCAGTCGCCGCTCTTCTCCCTCCCGACCTGAGGAGAGGGTTAAAACCATTAACTGTAGCTTGTGGTCATAAAATATCTCATTAGAGAAACAATCTGTCATCCAGAAGAGTAGTCATAACAATAAATTATTTCCTACTGTAAATGGCGCTTTACCGTGTTTTATAAATGCTGTAAGTAATTAATAAACGCCACTTGGTTATTGTTTATTTTTTCAGATTTTCAAAACACATTTGTCCAAACTTACGGCTGGGCTGGCTGCACGGAAAGTTCAAGACAAGGGCAATTACGGAAGTCTGGGTAACACAACACACACACACACACACTCCTCCCCGTCAATGTACTAAAAAGAATAGGGAAAAATTGATTCATTGACAGGGTGTGCAGCAGTCAGGAAATACTACTTTAAAATATCGAATTTCCGGTCAGCATAAGGGCCAAATTGATGACCAATTGATGATTATTCTATAGGGCCATGGGCTCCGGCAGCATAGGGCAAGGGGGGGGCAATGCCCCCCCTGGATTTTTGTATGCAGTGTTTTCCCTTGCTTTTTTGTTCTTTCCAACATGATAACCATATGTTAAAGTAGTCTTTGCCCCCCCCCTGGAAAATATTCTGCTGGCGCCCATGTATAGAGGGTCCAAATTGATGACCAATTGATGATTATTCTATAGGACCATGGGCGCCGGCAGCATAAGGCAAGGGGGGGCAATGCCCCCCCTGGATTTTTGTATGCAGTGTTTTCCCTTGCTTTTTTGCTCTTTCCAACATGGTAACCATATGTTAAAGTAGTCTTTGCACCCCCCCCCCTGGAAAATATTCTGCCGGCGCTCATGTATAGGGCTATTTTAGGTGGAGATAGGGGTGGGAACTGTCAATACAAAATTTGTGTCTATTTTGCAGCCCCTCCAAAAAAATGAAATCGTCGACGATTGCGAGAATGCAAGTCTCGTCGACTCCACGGGCACACGCCCCTGGGATGTTCATTTTTATTGTACTACACGCTCAGCAAAAGCCCAATGGACAGTGCGAAAATGCGCAGTGGGGAGAGCCATTGAGACTATTTTGAATTCATCGATTGGGAAATTAAAAATGTGTGCAAGAGGGTCAAATTCTTTCCGATCCCTGAAAGGTCGGGAGTTATTTTATACAGTAGAAGATCTTTATAATGCAAACCTCGAAACGCAAGGTTTTGCATTATATAGAATTTTGCGTTATATGGATCATTCACTTATATCATTAAACTTCCCTAGTAAACATATTAAAATATAGCTAGAACACATAAATATAATGCTTAAAACTTTTTTTAAATACAAATACTACTTTAAAAAAAAAAAAAAAATGGAATTTATTTATTTACAGAAAAAATAAATAAATTGAAATTACCAAAAGCATTAAAGTTTATTTGTTAAACAATATATTAATTTTGATTTGTTTTAGAATTTGCAATCTCTCAACAAATAACTTTTCTTGCAGCCTTTGAACAGGTAATAATTTTACTTTGGTTATGCAGTCTTGTGTTTCTAGGAATTTAAAATATTGATCTCTTATGGAAATTTCTTCAGATTCTGAAAGTTTTTCAACTTTCTCTCCAGCATTTGATTCTGTTTCAGAATTGTTTTCCTCTTGTTTTGAAACAGAGGAAATTATTTCAGCACTGGTCAAATGATTAACAATTTGTGACTTATCATCCATTACCAAATATTCAAAATGTTTTCTTCATGCAGGTTTGCAAACTGAGTACTTTCCATTTTGTGCACAATGCATTAGTTCAGCAGTTTTCATTTTAACTAAAGATGGCTTAAATCCAGTTCCAAAATTCAGTTTTAAAATAGTGTTACATTGAGAAAACTCCCCTACTTCTCATAGACTTTTAAAAAGTATTTTACTGTCAATATTGAGACATAAGCATATCGTCGGGCAGGGGGCGGGGGCGTGTGCCAACCCCCCCCCCCCCAACTTTGTTTAGAAAACCATTCATTTTAAAACCTTTCTTCTTGCCAAACTTAAAGAAACATGGCTATTTTTACTTTAGAATATGCTATGTGCATTCTCCCACCCACACGCACACACATTAAAAAAAAAAAAAAAAAAAAAAAATTTGGTGATGCTACGCGTATGATTTAGGAAGCCAAGTAACGGCATACGATTTAATATAAAACAAATCAATTTACAAAGAGAAATATAACTAAATAAATAAACGTCTGTTTGGGAAGTCAATGGTAGAGGAGGGAGAAAGAGGGTGGTTCGGTAGTGGAGGGAAAAAGGGAGAGGTTCGTGGTTTTATTAAAGTAAACATTCCTTCCTCTTCGACCCCGCCGGCCAGCTGTTATGCTGATAATGCATAATGCATGCATGGGAGAATAATTGTTTATTTTAAGCTTGGCATGTTGTGGGATTTATCTAATGTCTCAAAATTAATTCCCTAGGAAAGCAATTAAAAAAAAAAAAAAAAGCAGATTGTAGAAATTTCTTAATTGTGATTTTCTCTGTTTACATCCGCAGTGTTAATGCAGTTTATGGAGAATTGCGGTTTATAGAATTGCGGTATATCGATCTTCTACTGTAATTATGTAATTACGAATATTACACAACAATAATTGTAAGACTTCTTCCCTGTTTAGAAAATCCTTTGCCACCGCCCACGATAGGAAATACTATCGCCCCCCCCCCCTCTTTTTTTATTATGTTGTGCACTTGAAATTTATTTTTCCCTCGGACACGTCTTATTTAAACTGGCGTGCTTATTACAGAATATTTCCAAAAGTTATGCATATAGTGCTGCAACTAGAGGTGAAGTCGCCCGGAACAAACCTTTGTTTTGGTGCTCCCTTCTTTCCATTTCAATTTTGACGTAACAGCACTATGACTGGGGCAAGTGTCCCGTTTTCCCTCCACTAGTTGCAGACTAGCATATATACAGAGAGAAAAGTTGCAGTGACGCTGAATACGATAAAATTTGAATCTAAAACAATGTTTTTGGTCATTTTCGGGTCCGAAAATTGGCGTGATTATGAAAAATTTGTCGGCAAAACCGGATTCCCGTTATTTTGCAATTACAAAATTTAATTTTTTTATGTTTTTTTTGTTTTGTTGTTGTTGTTGAAATAAAGCATAATGGATGCTTTACACAATTTTTGTAAAAGTGTAGATTTCATTAAGTGAAAAAATTTGGTTTCAGAATTTGTTTAATCATTTGCTTAAAAAATTGCTATTAAGAAAACACATTTTCGGACATAAAAGTATGTTTATAAAAGCTACCCTTATGTGTTTGTAGACAATAATTACAAAAGTTGCCCTTTTTGTGTGATATGATATGCCCTTTTCCCAAACACTGCCCTTTTTCTGTAATGTGCACCCTGCCCTTTTTCATTTCTAGAGTGATCCCTGAAGAATGCTAAAATGTATTTTAATTTTTTTGTCTTTTTTATTTGTTATTTTTGTGAGGTATTGCCTTTAGAATATTATTTGGGACTATATTCCGTATACGGTGCTTTGTTTACATATCATGTTTTTGTTTACAAATCATTGGCGAACAATCTGACGGCAGAGTGAGCGATGCATCGCCAAAGTGAAGCTACCTGCCGGGGGTAGTTGTGACTAGCAACCATAAAGAATACGTGTTTCGTCAGGTTTGAGAATTTGAAATTGTTTCTGTTATTGATGGAAGGGAATAAATGTGTTATGTTAATATATGAAAAGAATTTGTGTGTGTTTGTTAGAAATATAGCGTTAATATAAAGCTAAATAAAAGAATTTGTGTGTGTTTGTTAGAAATATGGTGTAAATATAAAGCTAATTAAAAGAAAGCATGCTGGTATTACGTTATAAGCCGGTGGGTGTTGGGGACATTTCTGAGCGGTTATTTAAAAAAAAATAAAGGTAAGTGCTCTTTTTTAACGAATCTTTGCAATGTTTAAAGATTTTTATGTGAATTTTAAATTGATATGTGATGTGTTTATGTTTTCGTAAGTGCTATTTACGTGCTATTCTAATCGTACTGAATTTATAAGAGGTGTAAAACTAGGTTGTTTAATCCACCGATGTTTTTTTGAGTTGAAAACGGGCCAGTGTTTGCCCAGTTTACATTAGCTGTACAACTAGGTTGCTTAGTTCACTGTTGTTGTTTTTTTTTAGTTAAAAACGGTCCACTGGTTGCGTAGTTTACATAGCTGTACAACTAGGTTGCTGAATCCACTGAGGTTTTTTTAGTAAAAAACGGTCCACTGGTTGCATAGTTTACATAGCTGTACAACTAGGTTGCTGAATCCACTGAGGTTTTTTTAAGTAAAAAACGGTCCACTGGTTGCCTAGTTTACATAGCTGTACAACTAGGTTGCTGAATCCACTGAGGTTTTTTTAGTTAAAAACGGTCCACTGGTTGCATAGTTTACATAGCTGCACAGCTAGGTTGCTGAATCCACTGAGGTTTTTTTAGTTAAAAACGGGCCACTGGTTGCCTAGTTTAGATAGCTGTACAGCTAGGTTGCTGAATCCACTGAGGTTTTTTTTAGTTAAAAACGGACCACTGATTGCCTAGTTTAGATAGCTGTACAACTAGGTTGCTGAATCCACTGAGGTTTTTTTAGTTAAAAACGGTCCACTGGTTGCTCATTTTTAGTGGAATATATGTGCAATTTTAATGTGCTGATAGTGGAAAATGGTTGGCGACAGTCGCTGGAGCTTGGCGGCCGCCAAGCTCCAGCGACTGTCGCCATGTTTACATGGGGTGGGCACCGGCTTGTATGATTTTACCATTATTTGTTTGCATTGTTTAATTTAATCTACTAAAAAGAGAAAGGGGGGTTGAGGGGGGGCACAGCCCCCCTCACACAAAAAGAAAAGTTATTAAATTTTATTAAACCGAATCTATATGTACATGTAAGCTTGTTATCTGTTTAATTTTTTTTCATAAAAATATTTAAAAGCCATTAAAATAAATCATAGCAAAATTAACGGCGACGATCAACTATCTCTGAACCAGCGCCATCCGATCCGCCATATTGTTTACAATTGGCATCGGCAAGGCAAACTTGGGTTGGCGACAAGATTTTGTCGCCAAATCAAAAAATCGCCAAAAAGGGACCATACTAAAGCTGTTCCCCGTTTTTAACTAAAAAAACCTCAGGGGATTCAGCAACCTAGTTGTACAGCTAATGTAAACTGGGCAAACACTGGCCCGTTTTCAACTCAAAAAAACATCCGTGGATTAAACAACATAGTTGTACACCTCTTATAAAGTCGGTATGATTAGAATTGCACGTAAATAGCACTTACGAAAACATAAACACATCAAATATCAATTTAAAATTCACATTAAAAACCTTAAACATTGCAAAGATTCGTTAAAAAAGAGCACTTACCTTTATTTTTTTTTTAAATAACCGCTCAGAAATGTCCCCAACACCCACCGGCTTATAACATAACAAACACACATATTTCTAACAAACACACACAAATTCTTTTCATATATTAACATAACACATTTCATTCCCTTCCATCAATAACAGAAACAATTTCAAATTCCCAAACCTGACGAAACACGTATTCTTTATGGTTGCCAGTCACAACTACCCCCCGGCAGGGAACTTCACTTTGGCGGTGCATCGCTCACTCTGCCGTCAGATTGTTCGCCAATGATTTGTAAACAAAAACATTGATATGTAAACAATGCACCGTACACGGAATATAGTCAGAAAATGATTTATTGTGAACTAATCACTTTCTAAAGCAAAATATTTTCAAGTGGTGCAAATAGTTGCAAATTTCCATATTATACTTAGTGACAAAAATGTCATTCAAGAGGGTGGTTAAACCCCCTCTTGGATACGCCACTCAGCATACATGTATATTTTTGCCCCCCCCCCCGTCGGGGAAAGTCTAGCGCCACCACTGCCTAACCCCTAAACTGCTCATTTGACCCACTATATTTGGTCTAAATAATTCGGTCACCCTTGATTATGAAAATCTCGCACTGTGAGGCGGTCCGAATAGCCACTCCGGCAATTAGTGCTTCAAAAACCGAATGATTTAAAACTCTCCGATACCGGTACTAAATTTACGCTCAAATGAAAGACAAAAACATCAAATGGCGAAAAGTTCAAACACATAGATATAAATGCACCTATATCTACACATGCGTGTTTACCCAGAAAAGTACACAAGCATATGACTGGATTCCTAAATATTCAATCTAGAATCTTACAAACTTTTCTATTCACATGATTTAAAAAAATTATTATTCAGTTTCCTATTTAAAGTAAAAATAAATATTTTTAGCTTACGTCAAGGAAATTTAGCCCGATTGATAAAAATAACAGCTTTCCAATTCACTTTAATCAAATTGAGTTTTAAGTTTAAAAACCCAAACCTTTTGTTGATGCAATCGAAGTATCTGGTGGAAAGTTAAAGGTGCTGCCAGTTGACTCATTTCCTATACCATGGCTCCCTGCGATCATGAAGCTCTAAGGAGACTCATCGGGAATGGACGATCAAGCGGGAAAACGGACCAGGATCCATTTTCACCGGCAGGAGGCGCAGCGCACCGCTTCAATAGGGATTTAGCGTTGTTTTGATTGTGTACGAGCTATATTTTTTTAATAAAATAAATTATTTTGATAGAATATGGGTCGAGCGAGTCACTGCTTTGCACCTGGAAGTGACAGTGGATATCCAGAAGCCAGAAAAAGAAATGTATCGTTCAGGAAGAAAAATCCAACGTTATTTAAAGCTCCAAACAGCATCAATACAGCATCACCATAATATTTCTTTAATATGGCCCCTTATAAATGTATAACATAAAAAGTAACACTATGTAAATAGAAAACCTTTTGTACATGTTAGTAGTAGTATAATGCTAATATGAACACTTTAAAATACGGCCCAGTAATCAAATTGAAACAGCAGTATAATACTTTGAAATTGTCCATTTTTAAAAAAATAATAACAGTTTTATGAATAATATTTTTCTGTTTATTAATTTAATTAGGATGGGGGAGGGGATTTTATAATATATAAGAGATACACAAATGAATAGATATTTTTGGCATAAGTCTGCAAAACTTATACAAAAACAAATATTTTCAATTCAAAGTCTGTTTTTTTTTAAATACAAAGTTTTTCAAAATTAAAGAAATATTAAATTTTTTCTGATATGTGAAAGCTTGCAAAACTGATGCAAAAGAGTCAATCACTGAATATGCGTGTATTTATTGAATTAATATTTTTTTTCCTTTATGCTTTTTTATGAAATTTTTTGTAGTACTGAAAAATGAGACTGATACTGAATCTTGTTCTGAAACATCCTTCTTTATATCAAAATTTTATGAAAAATAAAAAAAATTTCATAGATGACCCCCCCCCCCCCAAATTCATCAATTCCTGGGGCCCTTGTTGGTTATAATCAGGCTCTGGTGGTGCTGAAAAACGGCGTTAAATGTTTTCTCTTTCCATATTTGTTTTTGTTTTTTGGTTTAACTAACCAACTTTAAGACTAAAGACAAAAAAATAATAATAATAATAAATAAAATATAATGTGGAAGAGCGGGTATATAATAGGAATTTATAGCCTGAAAGAAGGCAGGGAATGTTTTTTAATTTTTAGCGAATTGCTACCAAAAATATTTGTCAAAAACTGATCTATTATATCGTTCGCATGCAGTTTTAAAGAGAATTTATTTAAATTATTAAATAATTTATTAAATTATCAAACTGATGTTACATCGTTGTAACTAAGTAATATAGAAACAAAATTATTATATATGCATATTAATTATCATATTTATTTATTCAAATGTTAGTGTATACTTCATGAAATTTCAGCATAAATTAATAAATCCCAATTAGAGAAGCATTAAATCGCGCGCGATGTTATTTTCCGCTACCGTCAATAGATGGCGAAATCAATGGTAGCTGCAGTTTCGTCGGCAATTCTCATACTGCGTAGTTGGTCCAAGTTGGATAACAAGTCGATGTTTCTCCTCCCGAGCTTCATGCATGGCGTTTATCTTCCTTGTCCCTTTAACTCCATGGTCTGCTGCTATGCCCCACGCATTTTCGCCGATCCCAACCGCCCGGGCCAATACCGCTTGCGCGCATGAGCTTTAAGGACGTGCATTAGTGGTGTGTCGTTCCGACCGGAACGGGTCCGGAGGAACGGATCCGAGCATGGACCGGGTCCGGAGCGGATCCATCTCTAAAAATGGACCCGGTCCGGTTCCGGATCCGGATCCGCTCCTTTCGGTCATTTGGATTCGGACCCGTTCGTTTCGTTCATCTGGCTCTGAAATCAGTCATTTGGGTCCGGACCCGGTCCTTTCGTTCATCTGGTTCCGAAATCAGTCATTTCTGTCCGGATCCATTCATTTCGGTCATTCGGTTTCGAAGTCGGTCTCGGTCCTCTCTGTCCGAACCCGCTTCCACTGATCGAGTGAAGAACATAGGCTTTCTGAGAATTACAGGGGGTGGGGGGATATAAAGAGGTACCTGTTTCACTTCCTGTGGAAAGATAGTCTTGTACTAGTTGATGCCGGGGGACGGTTGACATTCCAATGGAGACTGAAAGGTCATTCATTATTAGTGAGATGAGATGATGAGAGCTTATAGGAAGAAATCTGGGGATAAATTGCTTTTGAGAATGTCGTCATTGGATGTAGGACTGGAGAAAAAATACGATATCTCTTAATTTATTGATTTGTGAGTGGAATTCAGTGTTGTTACGGGAGGTTATTTTATCATTTTAGTTAGTAGGGATGGAGTTTTTAATAGTTAGGATTAGATTTTCTCACAGTTTTTGGGGGTTGGCTGATCAGCTATAATTTGCCAGGTGTGGGGAAAAAACTTGGACTGAAAAAACGCGAACGGTAAGAACGCCCAAATGATTAATTTTTACTAAAAATTGGACATAAAATTCTTTGTTTTGTAATATGCATGAGGAATATATTTAATTGTGTTTTATGCCAAATTTCTTTTGTTTTAGCATAAAGGGGTAAACTTTCATGTTCAGTAGATCTGGGAGTGAGAAAGCTATTGTTATTAGGGTTTCCGAGTTTCTTAAGCACGTAATAATATGAACCATAGGGAAAGCGTCGGGAGGGGGCACAAGGGGTCACCTACCCCCCTGTGCCCCCCCCCTCAAAATTCATCACAAAAAATTTTTTAAGTAAAAATTTGCTTGAAAATGTAAAAAATAACTTCCCTTTTCTGCTCTTAAATCCGATATGTGCCCCCCGCAAACCTTTCCTGTACCTCTCCAAAATTTCAGTAGGTCTGGAAGCAATGATAAACTCTTCCTTACTATTATTATTTGATTTTCCTAAGCGTATAATACATATGAATCATAGCAGCAATTTCGGGGGGGGTGCAGGGGGAGCTCTCCCCCCCCCCAACTTCATTTCAAACTCTGTTAAACAATCTTTTAAAGCTAATGTTATTAAGTCTTCTTAAGCATATAATACATATGAAGCATAGGCGTAGTATTGGGGGAACACAGGGGGGCACTTGTCCCCCAACTTTGTCTCAAAATCTTTTCATTTTAAAAATTTGTTCGTCGGGTCGTATTAACCGATCCAGCTAAAAATGTAGAAGGAAACTCCATTCTTCCCCTTGACAAAATGTTGTAAAAAAAATTGTCCACTGTCAGGGTATTTTAATTCAAACAAAATTAGTTTTTTATGCCCTTGGTTAAACAATATTTTCAATATCAAATCTGTTGTACTAGTTAAAGCTTTTGAATAATAGGGCTTCTTTAAAACTTTTGTTTCTTTATTTTAAGCAATGCAAAATATTTTATGCAAAAAAGGCTTTATTTGGTAAATAAAGTGAATAATGTTTTCCTTTTTCATAATTAAGTAACTCTCACAGCTTTACATAAAGTTACATTGATGATTGTTAAAATAGATTATTGCATCCTTTTTTTAATTGTCTTTTATTCAGGTATGAAGATCAATATTTGATAATTTATCGTTCCAATTTTTTGTTTATCGTCATTCTTGAGTATTTCAGGAAGTTCTTTTTAAAGTTTATTTTGAAAGTTTCTAGTTTTATAAAAAGAAAAGGCTTTATAAGTTTATCTTATAAAGCTTAAAAAGAAAGATTTTTTTAATAACCTTTTGCGTCATAATTAATTTTTCCTAAATTCATGGCAATTTGGTAAACTGCTGAAGTGTGTAGGTTTAGAGTTCTGGGCTACCGAGCAATTGTTTACTCCAAATGTAACCCGAATACGCGTTAGAACCCCTCAGGAAGTCCCCCGCCCAAGGCATCCCTTAATAAAGCAGACTGCCCTCGTGTAGACATCCCTTAACCATGAAACCAAAACAACTTTCATGATAACTTTCATTGGAAGTAAAATGTTTAATATAGGGTAAAAATTATTATCACTTCCGATCCCTATTGTAGAGATATCCTAATAACACTGATCTAGGGTTTTCTTCCTTCAATATTGATCATAGACATATAGAATAAATTACAAAGTTACTTTATATTATCGAATAAAACTCTCAGGAAATCAGAGGTAATTAATTACAAAATTTTACTTTTTATACATCCCTCTTACAAAAATACTTCAGCCTTTCCCATAAAAAGGCTCAGAGATATGTTTAATCAAAGTTGGTGAGTGGCAATACGCTATACAATATCAATAATAGTAAAAGTATTATTATTAGAACTATTGGAACAAAGCTATTTAATTAATTAACTAATTAATTTTAGTCACAGTTATTTAAAAAAAATATTTTACATTTTTAGAAGTGAGTTTTAAATAATTTTAAAACTTTACTTTAAAAGTTTTTTTTTTTTTCTGTTTTAGCATTTTGAAATGAAAATTTGTCAAAAACCTTGCATGTTACACTAAAATTTGATTTAAAGAGGGTCTTTTAGGGAAGTTTTTTAAAACCCTGGAGGATAGAGGGGGGCACAACCCCCTCCCCCCATGAGGATTTTTTTCCCATACAAAATGTATATTCTTCACTCCGTTATCACACCCAGATATACATGTATGTGAGTTGCAGAGTTTGGCAGTATCGTTAATATACATGTATTTTCAAAATACATTTGTATCTTGTATTTTGTATTTTCACTTGCAAAAAACAAAGTATTTTGAGAATGTATTTTAAAATATATTTTCATAGTATTTTGTATTTTCAAAATACAAAAAATACATTTTATATTCTGACATTAAATTAATCTTAACACCACAGATTGCTCAGATAGCATGTGCAAATGAAAATCATAAAATTGTTGATTTCATTCCCCCCCCCCCTCTCTTGATGTAATTTATGAGCTGCACTAGAATTACACGTAGTAGTGTCACTGAAGAAGTGTCAGGATCTCTTGTGATCTTTAAATTTAAGTAAACAGGAAAGGGAAAGAAAAGCCTTTCATACTCCTGTTTAAAACACAAACAGTATATTTGTCTAGGAATGTTTCTGGATTCCCACTGTATATGAAACCAAAAGTAGTAAAAACATTTTTAGGTAGTATTTATTAGATTCTTTAAGGGAATTTTCGAAATGTGTTCCTAAGTTCTAGAAAAATAAGGCTGCCAGTATTTCTGCAGTAGTATAATGGATTCTTGGTTACTGTGGTTAAGAGACAAAGATACACGAAGGCTGTCAGCCGTGGGGGGATGCCTTGGGTGGGGAACTTTTTAAGGGGTTATAAGGCGCATTCGAGTTACATATGGAGTGAAACACACTAAATTCCCGACCATTAGAGCGACAGCTTCCCGTAATGGATGGGGTGAATCAAATTTCCATTCTAGATGATTTTGAAACCTTTTGCGCAAATCTTAGTTTAAAATGTTTCCAAATTTTATCTGTAGATGGAAATGAAAATGTTAAGGAGCAGTGTCAGTTATGGAAGCTGAAAACTTAGATAATATGGAAAATATTTAAATTTACGATAAATTCTAAAACTCACTGAAAGACAAAACTTGAATTTTTTTAGGTTGTGATTTAGCTGAGTATTTATATTCAAACATTCAACTGGGTCCATGGGCGTCGCAAGCTTTGGGGACAAAACTGCATTTTCCTTCACCGTATGTATTTAGAATTACATAAATTGTATGCTTCATTTCCATAAATATAATTTAATCTACTAAATCAAATTTTATTTGTTTTCTTTTATCTCTTTTTTGAAATACATAATACCGTGTTTACTCGCGTAATAGTCGCACCCCCGTTTTGAAGTAGAAAAAATAGCTTTAGTTAGAATAACATGTTGTAAATTTTACCCTGCATAACAGTTGCACGTAGACTTTCACTCTGAAAAATTGGCAAAAAAGTGCGACTGTTACGCGAGTAAACACGGTACTTAAGTATGTGTATTTTGTTTGTTATTAATATTTTTGTAAATTTAAATTTCAAAGCTTTTTAAAATCTCAGATGGTCATTACTACCCCCAGGTTATAATAGACCCACCTGTCCAAATATTCCGTATAAATTTATATTTGAAATAGTATAAAATATCTTCGTCATAGTGCCTTATCAACCCAATTTATGGCTTCGAGTTCTTTGTGTAATTATCGAATTAAAATAACAAAATATTTCATTGTCAGAGCCACATTACTTTAGAGTCTTGACTTACACGAGAAATACGTTCCCAGACCTCTCGCGTAAGGGAAAATTTGGCTTTGTGAGATAGGACATTAGTAGATCCAGAAGGTGGCCTCCAAACGAGCTGTCTTAGAAGTATATATTGCGTATATTAAGTCAAACTTGCACGATGGGTATCTGCCTAAAAAGTGTGTTTTTTTTTTTGGGGGGGGGGGTTCTAACGTGTATTTCCGTTACATTTGGAGAAAACCGACCAAAACTCCAGATCATTAAATCGACAGCCGTGCGATCAGCGGTCTACCATTTTGAGTGCCTTATCCACTCGGACATGGCAGAAACTCTTAGAAGATTGACTTTAAAAATTTTAAAGAACTTATAAGCATAGGCGCCGACTTCATGGGGCTTCAGTCCCCCCAATATTTTTATTCAGGGGGCTGAGCCCCTTCAAAAATTTCACTCCAACTTATTTGTGTCAAATCATATTTCTTCCTCCAAATCGGTTAAACTTAAGAATCCTAAAAGTAGAGAATGTATCGCTAGCTTCTTCTGTCTCCCACTCCGCTTTTTCTTTCACAGAGATTCTGGAATTACGTTGGGCGCCTGTAACGCCGTAAGGCACTGATGTCAACCTTCTTTATCAAGAGCGCAAGCACAAACAAATGACCATCAGATAGCTAGGCAAAAAGAAACGGGTTTTTCCCCCCCCCAAGAACCCTTCAGATTTTACACCGTGACACAATTGATGTTGGAATTGCTTTCTAGTAGGGAGAAGACTGCGCTTTTTTTTAGGAGGGTCGTTCTCATGTAATGTAATCTTTCTTTTTTAAATCAGTACAGCAAAAGCTTTCACTTTTATTCTATTGTGAGATACAGACTCTTCTGTAGACGTCTGACCATAAGGGAGATTTTCCCATTGTGCAAAACTGCAAACGATTGTGACATTCCCATTTCCCAGCAGTATTAAGTTTCGATGCTGAAAATAAACCGTTTAAATGTGACTTAAAAACAATTCAAGGCAGAAAATTGATAGTCAAATTTAAGTTTGAAGATTTTAAATCATGAAGAACCTTGTGAGATAGATGAAAAATTGATGTTTAATACAGTTTCGGATTTAGACAGTATTCATTTCTTTATACGCTTTATCAAAACTTTACTAATATCGAACGCTTAACGTTTCTGATTTAGCTACAGTTAAGAGCTAAATAAAAAATGATTTCATAAAAATCTTCGAGCAGCACAACTTCTGGATTATATTTTATAATTGCTTGCTCTTATCTTCTCTCTTTACATATAAAACTCTATCCCCCATGAAGGGCGTAATCAGAGGTGGGGGGGGCGGGCGGGCTACGCGGGCTGAGCACTACTTAGCTGTCTCCCAGCCCCCTATGATTTTCAAAAATTTTTGTTAGTTTACACATAAATACGAAAATTTAGAAACGAACATTTGAAAACCATGAAATCTTTAAGAAGACTCGTTGTTTTAGGCGAATTTCGCTTCATAATTGCAAGATTTCTGTTCGGTTTATTATTTTGCTACTCTTGGCTGCATGTGGTGCCAGTGGCGGTTCCAGAGGGGGTCACAGTGGTCATGACCCCCCTGGGCCTAGATTTAACCATCTCGCCAAGAAAGAAGGAAGAAAAAAAAACGTGGGCCCAAGCCGAGCTTGGACAAGGCCCAAAATTCAGAGAGGCCTTGATCATGTGCATACATATCATATTGTGTTGCTGAAAGAGAATTCCTCTTTAGAAAACCATTAGTCTCTGACTAATTTACTTTATTTTATAACGACACTAAAGTATGCACACAATATTCTGACTATGTGCTCAGTCGTTATTCCTTGGCAGAAAAATATGCAGCCGTTTTGTAAATATGTGCATTCATCCATATTCATCCATACATAGAGGGCAAATGAAAGGGGAGTCACAGCGAGCATGATTAAGGTAAGGGTGGATGGGGTAGTTGCCTCGAACTCACAATGAAAGAAAACGATCAAAATCAAAAAATGGTTTTAGAAAAATGTGTGAATTGGGCGTGTGATACATATACTCGTATTCGACCCCCACCTCCACCCCACACTTGCAAATAGCCTCCCTCTTCTGTAAAAGCACTCTATGGAGCACCTATGTTTGTAAATTATTATTTATGGAATATCAAACTAGCGTAACTGCTACAAAACCATAAAAATTATAGAGGAGGAAGGAGGGGGCTGTCATGGGGAAAGAGGGACTATACCTAAACAGGGCCGGATTACCCATTAGGCTGAGTAGGCTTTCACCTGTGGGCTCCTACCATTTTAGAGGCCTGCGTTAAAATTTAGAAGGAAAAAAATATAATTAAACATTATTAAAGCTATTTTAGCGTTAATATTTATACAGAATATGTATATGTAACTGAGAAAATAATTCTGATTCATTATTGACTTCGTACACAAGAAACACTTTTTGGCATTGTACACTTCTTAATTGAAATTTGAATGAATATGTGCTAGAAAGTTTGAAGCTGACTATTTAGCTTGAATTTTTATGTGCACATTTCAGTGATACCTTGCATTAGATGGATGTATATTTTGCAAATTCAATAAGGAGAACTTTTAGCACTATGTTTACACGAACGGGCTATGGTAATCATAAGAAGGCTTATAAATAAAATACCCTTCGTACCCTAGTCATCACAATCATATTTTATACAACTCTTTTCGTTCTGAATAAAAATTAATTTTCGTATATTGTTGCACAAATATCATCAGAATAAATTTCAAATAACATAATTCGTTATGGTTTTAGTTTATAAAATGAATACTATGTATCCATTTAGCCAAAGCGTCTCTGACTTACCAATTGCTAATGTGCTAGTTTAATTTGTTTTGATAATTGTTTAGGTAATATGGAACAATTTTCCAAATAGAAGGGTGATTTAGAGTGCAGTGGAGTTTTTATATATGTTTTAAAAATAATATGGCGTAGACTATGATTTCGAATTAGATTTCATTCATTTTTTTTCCATTTTTCATATTATTGAGTATTCTTATTTTAATGTAAAGTGAAAATGTTGAGTATTTTTAAAAATTGTCTGTAAATATCTACAGTAATTCAGAGTGATATTTTTGGCATTGTATTATTCCACTGTGTTATTCCAATTTTAAATGTAAAGCACGATTATATTTTATACAACTTTTTTCCGTACTGAATAAAAATAAATTTTCATATATTGTTGCGCAAATATCATCAAAATATGTTTCAAATAGCATAATTCATTATGGTTTTAGTTTATAAAATGATTACTATATGTCCATTTTGCCAGGAGCGTCTCTGATTTGCCAATTGCTTATGTGCTGGTTTAATTTGTTTTCATAATTGTTAAGGTAATCTGGAATGGTTTTCCAAAAAGAAGTGTGATTTAAAGTGCAATGCAGATTTTATATGTCGAGTTTTCTATGCCAAGTTCCACACGAAGCCCCCCCCCCCTAAACACTTCGTTTCCAAATCCTTTTATTTTAAACATTTGTTTGGCGGGTCGTTTTTAACCGTTCACTTCACCATTCCACTTAAAAATGCAAGCTATTGCCTGCGTCTTGACAAAATATAATTAAAAAAATTGTTCCTTGTCAGGGTTGCTTAATTCAAACAAGGTTATTTTTAAGCTCTTGGTTTAAACAATTTTTCTCTTCTGTAATTCGGTTTAAAGTGCGTGAGTATATATCGAGTGCCTTCCCCCCTCCCCCCCCCTTTTGTGCACTCACACAAACTGACGGGCGTTGCGCGGGTGCATTGAGTGTTAAGGCACAACTTTTCTAAAATTACTGTCTGGGTCGCTTCTCACCGTTGCAAAGACGCGAACGCAGCGATTTTCCTTCTGTGATCAGCTACCCCATTGTTACCCCACATCATTTCTCCCACTGCGGCCCAAGACCTGTGCCGGGAAGCAATGATGAACACAGAAGGAAATCGCTCAATGATCCAGTGGGCCAAATTTCGTTAAGATTCGACGTAAGTTCTAGGTGCCTATAGCGAATGAACATACAGACAAACAGGAAAATTCTTCTTATTTTATATATTTAGATTATTGCATTATTTGGATGAGCTTTAAGAATACTGGTTTTACTTAATATTAATTTGTAGAAACAGTCCATGATAGTTTGTTGGACTAAGGATCTAACAATAACACGTACACACGATGAATGTGCATGCTAAATCTGTACGGCTGATTATGTACTACCGATTGAATTATCAATTCTGGTTCCTGTTCAACAACACAACCAGATGAAATAATTGAGAAGTTACTGTAAATTTAATGAATTAAGTTATGTATAGAGTTTAATTATTCCGTTTAATTAATTATTTTCAAGAGAAAGTCTTTTTTTTTTTAATCTTAAAAATCAAAAAGAAATTCTGTTAATAAGAATATATCTGTTAATAATAATTCTGTTAATAATAGAATTCTGTTAATAATAATATTAAGAAATTCTGCAATAGAACATGTATTATTTGTATGAATTCTTCTGCACTGTAAAATTCTGTAGATTGATACCAATAGAAATAATTAGAACAAAAATATGGTTCAGAAGAATTTTTTTCATGCTTTATTTATTTATTTTTGTGAGCGTGTGTGGGGGAGAGGGTAGGAGTTGGTTATACAAAAACGGATAAAAAGTATGATGATTTATCTTCAAGCATTTAAAATGAAATCAAATAAAATGCACGAGATATTAAAAGAAAACATTTAAAATGACACAAACCACTAAAAATAATTTTCAGATTTAATTTTACAGCTAAGCCAAAGTACTTTTAGAAAAAAAAAATAAGAAGATGAAAGATAAAAATGTCTATTTTACAGGAATTATTAGAGAATTAACCTTTTTCTTATATAGGAAAGTTTAACTTGAACTCGTCTCAATACTTTATAATTTTTAATCTCAACAACACAACTTTACGTTAATGCAACATTGTTTGGTGTTTTGTAAGCTAAGTTTTACAATTAAAGCTCAATTGCTTTAATTGTAATCAGTCTTCTCCGTTGTTGTTGTAGTTTAAAGTTTACTTTTAGTCATTCTTATATTCAACAAGGAATTTCTTTACGTTTTCTATTTTCTAATCAGGTATTGACCAGGGACATTTCTTTTACTCGTTTTCTTTTCGTCTTCGACTTCCCTTTATGGAAGGTTCTAAATAATTTCCAGAGTGATCAAAGATAAACGCTCTTTTCGGGATATTCTCTGATAGCCCGGGGATATTTGCGTCTACAAAAGGTAGCGAAGGAGCGCGTTCTTGGAATTTGAGGGGTAGTTCTTCAGACGACGCTGTGCTTCTTTGTTACTAACCGGAAAAAACGCGAAGGGTCGCCAACCAGAATAAAAGAATTCCCCCAGCTAAGAACAATAATTTTTATTTAAATATTGAACATAAACTTGCTTCGTTTTGGATAAAATATGAGAATGGCATTCAATCAAAAGTAGACGCACCAAATTTCTTTTGTTTTACATTTAAGAATATATTATATCCAGCAGAAACATTCAAAAGTTTTGTGATAGTAAATATGTTTTATCAGATTTTTTAAAAATTAATTTTATACCGATTATTCTGTTTATAAAAGATAAAATTCTTTTATTAAGAATTTTTAAAATAAAACATACTAAATTATTTGAAAGGAAATTTGCAAGGGCTGATAGAACTTAATTGATTTCAAGTGAATTATTTAAATTTTAATGAAACTTTAAGACGTAATAAGTTGATTTCTTTCCGCTGAAATATTTAAATCATTTTTATTTCCTAGTTTTATGTGACATCTATATATAATGTGACATGAATTGTATACATGACAGTACAAAAAAAGTAAAATAAAGTAGCATCAAAACACTCAGTAGATGAGAGATATGTGCCTTTGATTGACTTAAATTTTAGAGTAATCTGATAATTGAGAATAGTTATGTATAAAATAATGTCACCATGGGTGCCCACACATTTTTATTTTCGGGGGGTGGGGTCTGCTTTTTAAAGGGGGGACTTTAAAAATGCACGGGATTTCACATACTTAAAAACACTTCCTTCCTTCACCCCCCCCCAAAAAAAAAAAGATAGAAAAAGAAAAAATGGGTTTGCTTGTGTGATTACGGCAACTGTACGCTAGGGCGATCTGCCAAGGATGGGAGTACCTCGGTAGGCGGACTTTTTAAGGGGTTCTAACGCGTATTCACGTGACATCTGGAGAAAACAGGCGCGTGGTAGCCCAGATTCCTGGACTTACACACTTCAACCGTTTACTAAATTATCATGAAATCAGTAAAAAGTAATCATACTATGACGTAAAAGGTATACGATTAAAGAAATGCTTTTTAAAGCTTTATAAGATAAACCTATATAAAGCTTTCTCTTCATTATTAAGCTATTATACTTATTTTACTAGCAAGCATTTAAAAAAGATGCTGAAACACGGGAGAATGACGATATACAAGTTCAAAGGTAAATTATCAAACATTGAACTTCATATATGATTAAAAGACAATAAGTAGGATAACAATAAATCTATTATAATATAACTTAATGTAACTTAAGTAATATAACTTAATGTAAACACGTGAGAGTTATGTAATTATGAAAAGTTAAAAGATTATTCACCTTTATTCATCAAATAAAACCTTTTTTGCATAAAGTATTTTGTATTGCATTAAAAAATTAAAATTAATTAATTAATTAAAGTTCTAAAGAAACCCTTTTAGCCAGGAAGTATTTAAAACCAGTACAACAGATTGAAAATGAGAAAGGTTGTTTAAACCAGTGCTTAAAAAAGTAACGTTTAAATTAAACAACCTTGACAGTGGACAATTTTTTAAAAATATATTGTAAATACGCAGACTGGAGTTTCGCATTTTTAAGTGGAGCGGTTAAAACAACGCGTCAAACAAATTTTTAAAATGAAAAGATTCTGCGACGAAGTTGGGGGAGAGGGGGACACGTGCCCCCCCCTCTGTCCCCCCGATATACACCTATGGCTCATATGTATTACATTCTTAGGAAAACCTAATAACAAGAGCTTTCTAAGGAAGGCGGAAGGCTTATCACCGCTCACAGACCTACTGAAATCTTGGAGGAACACACAGGGGCGTAGCCAGAAATTTTTCATGGGGGGGGGGGTTACGACTACTACAACTCATATATATGTATACGTGGGTGTGACAATGTAGTGAAGAATATACATTTTGTATGGCAAAAAATTCCTCATGGGGGGGGTTATGACCCCCCTAACCCCCCCTTGGCTACGCCCCTGGGAACACATGAAAGATTTTTTTTGGCGGGGGGAGGGCACATATTTAATTTAAGAGCAGAAAATGGAAGTTTCTTTTAAATTTTTAAACAAATGTTTGTTTAAAAGATTTTGAGAGTAAGTTGGGGGGGGGGGGGCAGCGGGACACGTAAACCCTGTGCCCCTCCCCCCGACTATAATGCTATGGTTCATATGTACCATACGCTTATAACAATACCTAATAATATAACAGTAACTTCCTAAGGAGGGCTTATCACTGCTCCCGGACCTACTGAAATTTTGGAGGGGCACAAGAAAGATTTGAGGGGGCACATATCGAATGTAAGAGCAGAAAAGGAAAGTTATTTTTAAAATTTCAAGCAAATGTTTATTTAACATTTTATTTTGAAATTCGAATCAAAATTTCTATTTTTAAGGGGGGAGGGGGGGCACGGGACACCCTGTGCCCCCCTCCCGACGCTTTTCCTATGGTCCATATGTTATATGCTTAGGAAACCTAATAACAATAGCGTTCTAAGAGATACCATTCCCAGACCTGCTGAACTGAAAATTTACCCCTTTACCCCAAAACAAAAGAATTTTGGATTTAAGATCCAGTTACCTTTCTCGTGTATATTACAAAACAAAGAATGTTTATGTCCAATATTTAGTAAAAATTAATCATGTGAGCGTTTTTACCGCACACCGACGTTGTTTATGCTTTCTGAAATCAGTCTTATTGCTTATTTCTGTTATGTCTGGCTGGGATCTTTCCTTTCGATCATCTCTGTCCGGATACTCTCCATTTGCTCATCCTCATCTCTGTCCGGATACTCTCCATTTGCTCATCCTCATCTCTGTCCGGATCCACTTCTTTCTGCCCAATGGATCCGGAGTCGTTCCTCTCTGTCCGGATCCACTTCTTTCTGCCAAATGGATCCGAAGTCGTTCCTCTCGGTCCGGACAGGTTCCGATTTCGGACCGAAAGGAACGGGTCCGGACCCGTTCCTTTTCCTGGGAGCGGATCCAATAGGACCGGGTCTGAAGGAGTCGGTCCTTCAGAGGATGGGATCCGTTCGGACCGGATCCTCAAAAGGACCGACTTTACCCACCACTATTGGCCAGATTAAGGCTACTATAGGGTTCTAGGCCAGATTACTGCATACTCCGTTCGCAAAAAACGTGGTTTAAGTGATTTTTTTGAGTGATCGGCGGGCTTAAATTGTTGTGTAATTATCTGTACATTATTAATTAATTTAATATACTATTTAATTAACTAGTAATTAAATCATATGCAAAATATCACCTTTAATGAGATCAATCAAATTTCATAAGCAAATAATAATTGTCATTAACAGTCATCATTGAATTTTTTTTTTGTTCATTAGCAACCATTAATGCTGTTATTAATTTGTGTATTGGTTTTATTTCACATAATGAATCATTGAAATATGACATACAATCAGTTTTAAATCATAAATAACTTAATTACATATTTATTAACTTCATTATGTAATTAATTAATTTAATTACACATTTAAACTCATTAAGCCAGTTAATTTGTCTGTTACAGTTAAAAGAAGAATTGAGAAAAAAAGCAGTACTAAGAAAAGAATTTTTTGAAACTAATACACATTATTTTTTTGGGGGGGTCGTCCCCTATACCCCCTCTCCCCAACTTAGATACGGCACTGATCTGATAAGAACTTTTATAAATAAAAAAAATAATAATAATGTTCTGCGAATAAATATAAAGTAATAACATATTTTATAGACTGAATTGACACATGCTTTCTGGATTACACGTATTTAAATAACTAAATGTTTATATCACACGCATCTGCTAAATAAACTCATAAAAAAAAACACTAATCAATATCCGATAGCATTTTATTTAATAGACCTCATTACTTCAAAGAAAAAGGAAAAAATAACTAATCGAATATCAATAACAACATTTTGCTATTTGCTTATATTTATGTTTAGCTGATCAAGCGGCAAGACAGAGTACTGTAATGCAGTGCAAATATATCTGACGGCCAAATATATCTGAACGTTCCTTCCTTGCTATCGGAAACGTTCCTCCCTTCCTCCGATTCTGAAATAAGATCCTCAGGCAGCAGGCCAATCAGAGCTCTACAGAAGTCACTTGACGCGAAGAGCCAATCAGAGCAAGAAGTGGCATACCAGGCTCCAGCGGGGTCGCCGCGACTGAAGAAAGAGAGAGGAGAAAGCAAGAGGGGGTCTGGGTACTGGTTTTCGTGACGTCACAAGAAAGGATGGGATTTGGAACAGTTTGCATTGAGTTCAATGGAAGAAATGGAATTAATAATGCCAATAAATACGAGTAGCTTAATTTTTTATGACGCATTGAAATAGCATTTTCGTTTTACAACACTTTGTTCTTAAATAATAGTGAATCAACAATATTTTGTGTCAGAAATTAATGAAATAAATTGGTACTGAATTTAAAGCAGTTTCAGCATTGTATGCAGTATGTTTTGCATTTCGGGCTAGCAAATATTCTAAATAATATAATGGTTACTCAATGTTATCATTTATCTAAAATAATATGTATATGGATTAAATTTATACGTTGTATAAGCGTAAAGTCATATTTTTAAGTAAGTAAAAGTAAATATATTTTTAAGTAAAAATAATAATTTTTATTAATTTTACTTAAAAACTGAAATACATTATTTAGTTTTGCTTCGTTTTAATAAGCTTTTTGAAAGAATTGATGTTAAAAATATCCAGATTCATAAATAGTCATCTCAAGCCATTTCGTGACGTCACAAGAGAGGATAGGATTTCAAAGAGTTTGTATTGAATTCTATGGAAGAAATCTGATCAATAATGTCAATAAACACTAGTAGCACTAGGAATATAATCAGAAATTTCCACAATTAGTATTTTAAAAACTTGTACAATACATTCTATATATAATTATGTTATACAGACTCCTAATGTCAAATTTTATTAGAAGCAATTAAAGCACAAAAAACAAGAAAATAAAAAGTAAAAGCTTTTATTACCCAAACCTTACAAATACTATAAAGTTTTTCATGACAGCACTACAAGTTTTTGCTTTAGTTTTTTCTAGATAAGACTTTCAAATATCACATTGAAACATTTGAAATATACATAATTAAATATTTTTAAAAATTAGTGAGTATAACTCTTGAATATGTAAAACTGCCTAAATGCTCTCAGGGGTTTTCATGTAAAATATATTGCAGTAATACATATACTTTTTTGTTATTGTTGTTAGCATTGCAGTAATACATTTTCTTTTTTGAGTTAATTTCCAAATCTGTGTTCATACTTAATTTCAGAATTTTCAACAAATTCCGGTAAACCGTTTAGTTGGAAATATTTCTTTAATAAATACCTTCTATATTTTTGTTTTTCTAAGTATCCAGCAAATAGATTTCTCTCTCTCTCTTTTTTTTTTTTTTTTTAATAAATAAATCAACCATGAGATCCGCATTGAACCTTAAGTTACTTGGTATGTGCATTGGAAGGGGATCTGCGTTTAATTTGTAATTAATGGTGAAATTTTCTTAACATAGAATTGCCATGAAACTCTTGATACATTTCTTAATTTCAAAAGAATTTATATTTTCCTTTGCATTATTTTTTTCGGTTTCCTCAATATCTTTTTCCTAAACGTTTTCTCTTCTTTTAGTAGGATCAGTTATTTCTTGTTTTTTGGTAATATCGGATATATAGGCTGGTAAGCTCGAAAAAATGCACGGGATAGCATTCGGTTCTAATTTATAATGCTTTCTTTTTACAGTTAAAAGTGCCCCATCTGATTTTAAAATAGCATCGTCTTTTAAAAGATCTTCATCTCGGAAATGCTCAATACGTATTTTTTCCTGGGGACCAATTTTTTTCTTGGAATATTTTTAGTCCATTCGGCCCGCTTTTCTTCGTTTTTTGGGAAAAGTGAAAACATTTACATTTTCTCCTCTTTTGTAATTAGCTTTACTTACAGCCTGGGACGCAGCCAACGGAAGCATAGTGATTGCTAGAACAAAAGAACAGAAATCAATAAAACTAACGCGAAATACGGCAATTTTATATTTTTATGTACTCTATAGCTTAATAACTATTATCAAGTATGTCGTATTAAGAATAGAGATTGCTGACTTACCATTAGTATCCAAAAAAGGCACGAAAACATCTTAGTTTCTTCTACTTTTCCGTATGATTCTAATGCTTTTAATGGAGAAAAGTCCATCCTCTCTTGTGACGTCACAACACCTCCACGCGTTCAGTACCCAGGCTCGCCTTGTAATTGTCTACTCTCCCCCTCCCTTCCCGGGGGCTCCGGCTCCAGGCGCCAGTGTCGAAGAAGTCGTTGCCAGGCGCCTGTGACTCCATGGGTGGTTCGAGAGAGAGAGCGACCACGTGCAGAAGTTGAAGTTGGAGGAGTGAATCACCAGAGGGGTGACCGCATGTGCCGACTCCTAGCGTGCCTATATACTAGGAGAGTGGCGACAATGGTTGAAAAACCAGTCACTGAGAGTGCGCGAGCTTGAGATTTTTACCAGGTTTAGGGTTACCGATAAATGGCCGCACTTCTACTCGCCCATGTGGCGTTTTTTCCCTTTTTTTTTTTTTTTTTTTTTTTTTTTAATCGTGCAGTAGATTGAGATGCTTTCGAAGCGATAGCGTTTAATCTATAAGGTACTTGAAGATGAAGAATAAAGATATTAAAATAATAATAATAATAATTCAAACTGTAATCGTGTATATTTTTTAATGCTGAATTTTTTTGAAATGGAAATATTTTACTAATTTCTTTCAATAGATAATTTTCGATTAAACTTATGGTTTTGGATTGTCAATAACATTCAATATTTTTATATGTTTTAATATAAAATTTTATAGAAAATGCAGTTTTTAGGAAAACAAGTAATATCACTTTGACGCAATTAATTCAGTTATAAAACCTTATTTAGGCTGTTGAAAGATATTTAGATTTTGTAACTGTACATAATATTTATAATATTAAGACTTTTTATAAAAATACTTTAAAAATTTAAAATTTAGTTTAACTTAATGTTGCATTGTTGTCTATATATTACGAAATAAATTTAAGATGTCTGAAAACAGCCTAAAATCTTTTATGGAAATAAAAATAATACTGCTATTCAAATTTCCTGTTAAAGCATTCTAACGCTAAACAAACAGTGCCATTGCTTAAAACATATTAGAGAAAATAAATCATTATTAGATATTTACTACTATTACTAATTTAAAGCTTGAAATACACATTATGAAAAAACAAAATAAATAAAGCAATTTATAAATATGTTATTTTGTATGCACAAAGCACACTAGATCTATCTGACGAAAGGGGAAAAATGCCTTAGGCGAAGGACTTTTCTAATGGATTTCAAAAAGTAATTACATAACATCAGGGGAAAACCGCCCAAAACTCCAGACCATTACACCGGCAGCCGCGCTATAGGCCAGAAACCTGGACCTTCATATTCCAGCTATCTACCAATGTTCAATGTTTTATCCACTTACAATGTATCGGCCACATTTTACTAATTGGGAATTTTTTGTACGGAGTCCGTATAAAAATTCAATTTATTTTTTTTATTTTTTTTTCGATTTAATCTCTTGAAAATTTTTATCGATGCCACAAAATTCTGTTTTTTTTTTTTTTTTTTTTTTTTTGCGTGACTTTTCTATTTATTGTATATCATCAATACTGTAAAATCACTTATTTTCACTTATTATTTAAAAATGAAAGTGTACGAACAATTTAGATATTAGTTAAACTCTTAAAAGAAAGCTTCAACTTTGACATATTAAATGACACCTAGTATAAATCAACAAAAATTAACACGTTATTCAGTTTTTTAAATTTCATACAAGATTATAAAAGCGTTTAAGTACCCACACGAACACATACACACACACACACAAAAAAGGGGGGATAGAAAGAGAATGCTATTATACATTCGATTCTGTCCTTTTCACTTGCAAGCAAATAGCCGTGAATTGGCGAATATAATTCTAAGCCAATGTCAAGAAAAATATCGCCAAACATGACATTTTTATTTTATGAAGTTTAAACATTAAATATTATCATTATACGCTACCCTATGATATAATTTCTGTTGTATATAATTTTTTAAAGTTTCACATAGTTGCAACACCAATCATAATGTGTTCGTACCAAAACAAGTAAAAGAAAGGTGTATTTTAATAGAGAAACGAGGCATTCACAAACGAAACTATCACAAAAGTTTGTTATTTACAAATTACTTTGGAAAATCTCTTCTTTGAAATTTATTCGCCACAAATCGTCAGACATTTAAAAATGAAGAATCGAAACAGAAAATTAATGCAATTATTTATTCGTCAGAAAAAGCGTTTTATACCAAGACCCTTTCAAAACGCAATGCTTTTTCAATGGGGAGAAATCTGGACACTGCCTGGGGCGGTAAAAATAGCTGCTTGACCAATGAGGGGATGACTTGTCGTTGTCATCACTCTCCTAGTATTGAGGCACGCTACCGACTCCCAGGCAAGGTGATAAAAGGGGATGCAAGACGTTTTTCGGCAGATTTCCGAAGAGACTGGTAAACTGAGCTAGGCGATCGAGAAAGGTCTCGAACGACCTCATGTTTAACGAGCGCGTGGACTTACATGTCCAGCTTATTTTAGCCAAGACCTTATTTTGTTGTTGTTAAGTTTTAAATAAAAAATTGTTAATGTTTTGAAATGGTCTTGCCTTTTTTTACAACACCTAGCGCTCAGGTTATTATTATTATTATTTTTTTTTGCTACGGAGCTGAGCCACGTGACCAGCAGTTTCTAGTGCGACTACATCACAGCTTATAAGAATGGTGGCAGAGGTGCCGATCATCCAGGGTCGGACTGGCAGCTTTAATGGGGCGCAGACCGTGGATTTTTTAAAGGGCCTACTTCTGAAGTGTATAAATTATAGTCACTGACGGATTAAAATGTAAGGGGTAATGACCGCCACCGAAAGTATTTAGAAAAAAGAAATTACACACAACAAATACTAGAGATCCTATTTTACTTTCATAAAATTGACATAAATTTCAACTAGCTGCCCCAACCCACAAAATTGCATTAATTTGTCACTGATTGTAGCCACACAAACCTTTTTGAAGTCAAAATGCCGCTAATTCGAATATCTAACTCTGTCGATAACTATGTTGAAGAAATCTGAAAATATGTTGATTTTGACTCGGAAAGTCAATTTTTGCCAGCCAACACAAAATTAATTTGCTTTAAGATTTTCTATACAGCAGTAACATAAGCGAAATTCTACTTTATCTGGCCAACCAGTCGCTGAGTGATAAAGCCACTAAAACACTGGGAGATAGCTGTGACGAAAGCAAAGTTAGGCTGTAGGTTTTCCGGCTGAGTTACTAGCTGCGCTCGCTTATCATCGGAGTATTATCTAAAATTGATCCCGCAGGTACTATTAATGAGACCACGGGCAGGTACGTTAAACTGGTCAAACGGCAGGTAAATCGTCGCAGGGGAAAGAGAATTGGCGATAGTGTACTATACTTTTCCGCCCTCAATGCGATTTTGTTTGCTTCGAAGTTCTTGAAGAATGCCCATTATTTATAAAACTATGCTTGCTAATTGTATTTAAAACATGGTATACAAGTGTTCAGTACCTTTTTGTCAAGGTATCCGTTTTCAGTTTACCAAAGAATGAAGAACTCCCAAAGAAATTGCTAAATGCCTTTCCCAAACGTGCAAATATTAATCCATCAAAGAATTTTAAAGTAAGTGCTTTTTTGTTTGTTTTTAAGAATATGTTTAGTTATTTGGATTTATGTATCTATAAATCTTCTATATTCATATAAGCATTAAATTTTTTCTGATTTCATGATTTCGTTTCAGTTTACAAAAATTTTAC
>JAWZYV010002532.1:0-13966 GCA_038373885.1 Cheiracanthium punctorium | reverse complement strand
GAGGAATCATCACCGAAAAACCTGCTGCCATTAACCTTCAATGGAGATATTAGAAGAATTATTCTGTTCAATTACCCGCTCCGCGCGTTCATTGAACCTGTGACATTAGTCAAGGTCACGGTGCTGATCAGAAAATCTCAAATCGGACGTACCATCGAGGAATCATCACCGAAAAAAATTCAACTCGAGGTAGAGATAACTGCACGAAATTCGCTCAGCTCAACATTGCATGTGTGCGGACATAGTATAACAACGTTTCATGCAGACGGAATCATTTTATTTGTGAAATAAAGGAACTGGGTCGTCTAGAAAAACTATTTTAAACGAATGGAAATCGTCATTTTCCGTTCAAAGCCTGATAATCGTGATTTTCGTAGGACGTCATGTCCAGTGCGACAGCTCATTTGTCACGTTAGAATGATTATTTTTTTTTTACTCTCAAAAAGTAAATGAAGCTGAAAAGAGCGAAAAATCGCCTAAAAATAAGGATTTACATTTTTTAAAGGAGCCCAGATTGTTTTCTATATTTTTATACATAATTTTAAAAAATTTCGAACGGATCGTACAAACGGTGTAGATATTATTGCGCTTTTGTACTTCACTTTTTAATCTTTTTGGTGTCACGGTGGTAAAAGTTTTATCTTCAATTGGTTATGCGAAATTGTTTCAGAATCAGTGAGTTAGGGATCAGCGTGCCTATCTAGTAGGATTTTCATTTTTTCATTTGATGAAATTATGAACATTATTTCCTCTCTTCATTCCTCAGGACGTCCATTCTAGAAAAGATTTTGTTCCTTCAAAGAAAAAAACGTTGGTACATCTTACATATTTCAGATTCTGCCACGGCAAAGTAGGACATCCTGCTAAAAACATAAATCACAGACGTAAATCCATTTAAATAGCTGGATTCATAATACAAAGCACACTAAAAAATTATAAAACAGATTTCAATAGTTCAATAGAGACAAATCTGCTGGGACTGTCCTTTCACGTTGGCAGAGTAATAGTAAAGGTTTTGATGACTGAACTAGATTCATGACGTAAAATGGACATCATTGTTACGCATTCTTAATCGTAGTAAACTGGATGGTGGACCATGGAGGTTATTTCTAGTCCATCATTTTCAAATCGCAAGTTCAGTCATTACTGCATTAGAATCTCAGTGCCATTTAAAACTCTTGACATCAAAATGACGTCTACTTTCCGAATTCCTCGTTCCGATAGGCTGGGAGTACCCCCACCACGGTGTTTCTCGGAGACATCGAAATCCGGAAAGATGACACAAACGGCGTGGCTAAGGCTACTATAAGCATATCTATCCATGGCTTATAGGAATTCCTTTCATTTTCTCTTTTTGCTTCAACAAAAGAGTGCTTTTGATCATTTCCTAGTCGCAACATCAACAAAATTTCTCAAAATTCAGAATTCTGACTTGCTGGGGATATTAGCCCCCTCCCCCCACGTCTTTCCAACGTATTAGGTGTACTGGTAGAAGGTCTAGTTCAAGGAACTTAAACTAATAGAGTAGACCTTGTTGTGCATTTTTGAAGCCAGCGACAAAACCCATCGGCTTCCAACAAGCTAGGATCCAACAGATTTATAATATATGCAAACTCCGTGTACAAAAGTGCTTTATTCGAAGACTTTGCCTCATTTTTCTCGCTAGTACTTTAGGTCAGTGTGCTTCCCAACCTTTTTACATCGACCCACCGTTATAAAATAATAAAACTTTCATGATCAGCGTCGTCCAAAAACAATGAGTTAACACACATACTTCCTTATTTCTTCCTTGTACAAAGTTAAAGGAACTGTAGTGATTGCAAAAAATTTCAGTATGCAGATTTCGACGAAAAAATCGGTTTGGACTCTCTCTAAATGGACTGCGATGAGTTTCTGATTAACGTCTCAGCATACATATGTATGGGCGTTCGAATACATGCATATACAATCCATCTGGACCAAACGCACGTCCATTTGGACTCGTTTCTGCCAAATGTCTGTGCGTACGTAACTGGCACATCACAAAAATTATGAGTCTTAGAATGCTGAAATTTTTATATTTAGGATTTTTTTAACTCCCAGTTGTGCACCTCTCTTTTTGGTTCCAGTATACTGGATAGTTTATGGACAGGACCCCCCAAAGAATTTCAATACATTAAGGTCTGTGGACATCCTCAATGTACTATGTATGTAGTGAGTCATAGTTAGGGCTATGCCCGAAATCTTGTCTATTGTCATCGACCTTGGCGAGTTTTGCCGAAATATTGTCCAATTGGGCGAAAAAAATGATTACGTATTTGGCATAACTGTAAGACTTTTAACCGCAGAATGACGAGATTTTGTATTAAGAACTATTGTCACGTCTAACTGTGCATAATCTCATTTTTGATTCCTAGTCGATTGAGTCATTTATAGACATGGTCACCAAAAAGACTGTCAATACATTAAGATCTGTGAATACGTTGAATAGAAGAACAAAGAAGTCTATGCGACAGTCTTTCGACCGTGCCCAGAATCTCGCAAACTATCTCAAACGTGTCGGCATTTGGCGAAGTATCGCCCAATTACGTGACAGAAATAAACTTTTCAAGCTGAACCGAGCTTGGCGATTTCTCCAATATTGGGCTAGGAATTATTAAACCTCAGTATTTTCGTTGCATCTCATGCAAATGTTTAGATGAAGTGCACGGAAAATGTTTATAGTTTATTAGACGTACAAAGAAGTCATGTAGGGTCCACATCAGATTTTTTTTTTTTTTTTTGCTCTTTACTTTAATCCTTTTTCAATGCATCTCTATGCGCATTTCAATGGTTTGGTAGGATGAGAAATGGCTACCCCATGCAATCGGTGTATCAGATATCTACGTGTAAGCAGATGTCTGCGTTAATAAGAATCGTGTTTACAAAGTGGAAAAGTCACTGACGCTTATTCCCTTGAGCTACGGACAGCGCAAAAATTAAAATGAAATGGTTTCGTAGGGAAGCGACAAAGGTACAGTGAATCACCCACAAATTACCTTATTTATAAATCTGGAAATGGATCTGTTGATCTGCTGAATAAATGTGCACCTTTGATCCATTAGGCTTTATGTTCCGCTTAGCAATATAGAAAAGACGTAAATCCAGGCCACACAATTCTGAATCCTTCCTTTCTTAAAATTATAATGACCTTTCTCTACGTTGTCTGCATTTCGTACAAATTGACAATCATAATCAGTTTGAGATTTTGCATTTGCGTTCGAAACGCTGCAGAAAGCGATTCTAACTGAAAAGCCTGCAGATGCATCCGGTTCCCACAACATTTCAGCGATCTTACTTCATTTTCAGTGTTGACAAAAACCGTCTACCCGACACTGCAAGACCCAATTACCTTGAAAAAATCTGCTCATGCATACAAAAAAGCACAAGCAAAACTTCCACACTTTCCATAAACTGAAAATCCACCTACTCTTTGATTTTTAGTCAATTGTATGCTATTTTGAAATTCGGGGGGAAAGCCTGGTCGATAGGCCAGCAGGCTTTGAATTTCCCAATATTAAAAAGGGGCAAAAATAGAAAAAAAAATGTGCGGGTTTGAAAATTTAAAAAGGCATTCGTTTCCCAATTTTTTTGCTCTATTTTGCGATTTTTAACTGTTAAAAAAAATCTCTCAGAGACATTTTGGGCAAAGGGATTGTCCTCTTTGACAGAGGTGCGCCTCACCATGGCACGGCGGTTATGTCACTGGAAATGGTAGACGGGCGAAGTGCGAAGGTCCCCGGTTCAAGTCCCATAGCGCGTCCGTCGACCTAACCGTTCGGAGTTTTCCGTGGTTTTCTCCAAAACTTAACTGTTAAAAATACGGGTAGGGACCGTAATATACGGGTCCTACTAATAATATAATATAAGGGGTCCTAACCGTAAATACGGGTTAGGACCCCTTAAAAAGATCACCCCACCTATAGGCCTAGATCCCTCGTGCAGATAATGGGTCTTAATCCCACAACACAACACAGCGGTGCCCAAAAATAGAAAGAAAGATGACCAAAAAAAAAAAAAAAAGAAAGCCGATCCCACTTTATATTTTGGAAACGATGTTCTGAGAATATAATCTTCCTATCATTGGTCCAATGATGACAAGGATTGGCATCATAATAGCAGAAGAAAAAAGATGGAGACACCACACGACTTCTTTGGTACGTCTGTCATCATCGTTGAACTTGATTCAAAGTGAAATTGAGATGCAATACATCATTAATAATACGGTGTGTCGATTTCTCAAGCAATGTAAGCGACGTCATTCAGTTAAGTTCAGTTTTGGAAACTCGAACTTTTTGAGTACCATTTGGGAAGTGGTGGTCCTTTAATGAAGAGGAAATGAACACTGAGCCTTTAGCTAAAAAAAGATGGACCCAAAATGAAATGGTCTTTGTGAGAAATGGACTTTCGGAGAGGTTTCTCTGATGGATGAGGACGTTCATACATCCATACATCCGCACGTTGGGACATCACACGCAGAAACTTATCGAAATTAACTGTGGAAGGGTTGAAATCATGGGAGCCCATACTCATGGGTGGAGAGGGACCACGGTTCCTTCCTAGCCTCCAGGAAAAATAAATATTGCGATAATGATTTACGTACCGGTATAACGTAGAACTGGTTCAACACTAAACCATGGTACCTTAGTGGGCAGGACGCTCGACTTGCCCCCTTCCTCCTACGAACAATCCTATGGAAACCCAAGGTTCAACTCGAGTTATCTCCCGAAATCTGAACAACCCAACTATTTCTCGATTACAATTCTTTATTTCGTCCAAGGAAGTTGAAAAAAAAAACATCAAAAAGCATGTCTGCATGGCAGAATATAAATGTATAAGGCACACAAATACGAAAGAAAACACATTGACGTGAGCTGCGCTACTGGATCGACAATCGGGTTTCATCGCCCTTGTTGGAGGGAGTTTCTTTTTGTGCGATGGCATCGCTATTGTTAAATCAGTTGAAAGTCGCCATCTTGATTGAGTAAAACCATCTCTTGAGAAGGAGTTTCGGCTAATATTTGAAAGCGAATTCACTGTCTCATTGTGATTATAGTGTTCATATGGCTTCGTTTTTTACCCGTTTCGTCAAAATGTAAGTGTTTACTTTCATTTATTTTGATTTTTTATGAATTATTATGGCAAATCAATAGGATGTTACGCAGTTATGGATTTAAGCTTACGTGACGATTGAAACGTTGAATAGTAGCATTTTGACAGTTTTTAAATCAGTTTCATGGAATCACTGCTAAGTTTGTGATGCCAAATAGTTGTTTTTGCTAGTAAGTGCTGTGAAATAGTGATATCTGTTTTAGTTAGCGAGTCGATTTGTTAATATTTAAAACGGCGTATAGGAGTCTAGGATCGCAAAGCTTGCCAGTTGAGCGATATTTAGTTGGATGAACTTATTAAGGAAACTTGACTGATAGTACGAGGAGAGGTAAAAACATAGATAGAGCTTGGTTATTTTCCATTACGGCAAGATGAAATAGTTCGCTGTGGTAAATCCTTCAAGGATAGGAATTATGCGTAAGAATGCATGGAGAACTTTTAATGGCACCCCTAATGGGAATGCTTATTCCACAAATACTTCCTCTCGTCAATGGGTATCAAATATCCAAATTAATAGTAAAATGAAACATAAATAGAGGTTGATAAGTCATCATGTTTTTACAATCAGCGTTTGCGGTAACCTATATTATGTATTTACGTAGTATATGTCGATCGCGCCAACTGAGGTGAATGACTTTTGTCCGTCAGAAATTTTACAGATGGCGAAATTAAAAATGATAACGGAATAAAAACGATTGTCTGATAAAATGAAATACAAAACGTTTTGTCGTTCTAAAGCATGGTTACGACTTTGGTGCAATCCCGAGATCGCCAAGTAAAACCAGAAATCGCTATAAGCTATAAGAACTCAACTTTTATAAAGGTATGAATTATTGTAAAAGTAGTACACCACTGCGACTTCTGGTACGGGTTGTACTTCAGAAGTGTGACAAGATGTTTAATAGAATGCCTTCTGTAGAGCTTTGGTATTTTTCATCTTTCGGCGACTTTTGATTTTTTGGCGCCTATAGTATGTCATTTCCCGGCCAGGTGTTCCGATAGAACAGTGTGTAGGACTATTCCTTTGCTAGGTAATGGCTTAATGAACGTCGCCCATTTTTTCGTCTCATTAAGGAGGGACACGTATTAAAAGGGCTTCTTCAGTAATGTTCTCGATGAGGTGTCAGATACTATTTCCCGCAGTTTTGTTAATGGACAGCCTTTGGTCCCCTTTGAATTATTTAACTGGTGGCAAAGAATTTAGGCGATACTTGCATTCCGAAAGAAAACCGCCATCTTAGCCACTGCTGCTTTAGAAGTCGTAATGTAGCTTAACCCATTAACGTCCAGCGATTAATGGGCTGTTTTTAGATCGTCGCGAAATTTGTCAGTCACACAAGTTCTTAACCATTAATTTATTTTCCTAGTTTAATTTGTTGACTCATAAATCTGATTTCCACAAAATATTCAGCGATAAGAAGTTTAAATGATAATCTTTCCCTGTTTTATTCATATTAAAAAAAAAAAAGAATTACTTTCTTCATACCCTATAAAAGTCGGATATTTATTGATCACTTCTGGCATCAACATAAATTTGAGAATGTGCCGAAAAAAGTTGGGCGCTAATGGGTTAAGTCACCAAACGCGACTCAAGTTACCAAATGTTCAGAGCAGTGTTTCCTAAACTTTCCTAGACCTGCTGATTGGAAAAACAGGAAGACTATTTCGTGGACAAGTTGACAAATACTACATAAACTTTTATTTCAGTTATTAAATCGAGTGTTATTCAAGTATAATTTTTAATAAGGACAATGGCTGCTGATTATTTTTTAATGAATTGGATATACGTGGTCCGGCAGTAAAGCCTCGAGTTTCAAGCAATAGTTTATAACTTACCTCATCAAGCAGACACTTTTAAGTTGGCGGGCCGCGAGTTAGGCAGGGCCGAACTCACACCGGGGCATGTTCAACGATTGGAGGACAGCTGCGGAGACATCCATTCAGCAAAAAGAATTTGTTTAAGGTCAGGAGTGGGAGGTGAACGCTTTTTCAGAATCGTACATAATAAAGACGTGGTGTGAATTCGAATCCTTGAGGGACGACACGCTCATAGGGCTAAAGTACAATTCGTTCAGCGTTTTCTGAACTTCCTCTGAAGGTCGATGCTCATAACCAACGTTAGCTGTCTATTTCAATTGAGAACGGGAAAACTGGTCGAAACGCTCGCTCTCCATTGCGTGGGTTCAGGGGTTTTCGGTCTAGCGTCGAAATGTTTTGTCGGTGGATCCCGAATGGTCCTTAAAAAGTCGTAACATTCGCTAGTTGAATGTCCTCTTACCCCATGACGCGACGTTGGTTACGAACATCGGCCTTTATTGGGCTTATTTTAGACCGATTGTTGCTACGCGTTGGTTTCTCTGCTTCATTCCTAATTATATTGCAGGACGGGCGCACGTCTCGTGAAGCTGTTTTGTTATGCTTAATCCCTGTTTTTTTCTTGCAGGAGGAAGAACGCCGGTCGCCCTGGGTCGCCAGCACTCACCGTTGTTGAGGAGGGAGTTCCGGGAGGTAGCTTGGATGTTGAGGGATTGGGATCGTGGGATGCCGACAGTGGGAGTGTGGATCTTTCGGCTTTCGGTGTGGAGTCGGGATCGTGGGAAGGGTCGGATGCTGGTAGTGGGAGTTTGGAGTCTGGATCTTTTGGAGTTGAGGAAGGGGAGGGATCGGGCCCGCGGGAACGGTGGTACGCTGATAGTGTTAGTTTGGATCCTGGATCTTTCGGAGAGGAGACAGTTGAGGAGGAGTCGGGCCCGTGGGAAAGGTGGTATACGGAGGGTGGGAGTTTGGATCTAGCAGCTGTGGGAGTTGAGGTTGCTGAGGAATCGGACGCGTGGGCAGGATGGGATGCTGATGGTGGGGACTGTGTTAGCGTGAAAGTGGGCTCGGGAGTTGTCGGAGAGAGCGTCGAGGAGGGATTAGGTTCAGGGGCAAGCAAGAGGGAAGGTACGGGTTGCGGAGTATGGCGCTGGTTTCGACGGCTCTTCCGTCGTAGGAGGGTTGTTCCGCGCAGCGTCTCTGTGTTGTGTTTTACACAGGACGAGTTTTACATCTTTTAAAAAGATCGTACGGGGACGGGGGGGAGGTTGAGTTGAGGATGGGGTTGAATTGGATGGAAGGAGGAAGGGAGGGTTCCGGGGAAACCATTAGTTTCGATCTTTTAGCTTTATGGCTCTCGCATAATTAGAATTTGGGCATGAATTCAGGTTGAAGAGATTGTATTCTACCGATAGGAATGGTTGTAAAGAGTGTGGGATATAGGTGCGAATAGTGATTATAACACGATGTGTCAAGTAAAAGTGGGTGTTCGATAAAAGTACATCATCGTTCTCTTTGATAAAGAATACTGGATGGGGCAAGGGGCATCAAGGTCAGTTTCTTTGGACGTCACACAATAGTGGCAATCGTACAACATTGGAGTTTTTATTTCGCAGAACTGGTAAACGTGGTAGTAGAATAGTTGGAAGCCAAAATTTAACCAGATTAATGAGAAATTCCCTGTATTTTTTATTTTTTTTTTGGTACTGCGGTCAACGTCACAGGAAGGTTTCGGGGTTAAAAGCGGCATTTGGAAGTAGGGTCGATGGTAAACTGATGGCTTAGGGTCAATTGTACTTATTTTAGGCCATGCCTGCGCCTTTTAGATTGTTATAAGGGTAGAGTCCCAGGAATTACTTCACTGCGGGCAGTTGAATTTGTTTATAGTACTATTTTGGACAAGGTTGGTATTATTTTAAGCTTGAATAGTGGCATTAGTAAGGTTAGGGCTCATGGTATTTATTTTAGTTCAGAGTGGGAGGTATTAAACAGAGACAGATGGCTGACAGTATTAGATTTAGGATTTTAGGAAATTAATTTAGGTTTTTATTAAGGGGGGGTTAGATTTTTATTAAGGGAAATCGGTGGTCTAGTTTAAACGTAGTTTGCAGAGGGGTAAGGGGTTTGCTGTTAGGTGCCTGTCAAATAGGTGAGTGGCTGGTACCTCGAACAGACTGAAGACTCTTCTTCATTTTGGCGAAGCTGGTAACTTTCTATTTGGGTTTTATTTAAAATTATTCTCAAAATGTTTGGTTATTTAAATTTTTTGGAATAACTCAAAATTATTTTCGAAATTTGATTTCTCATTTTTAACATTTGGCTTACTAAATTTTAAAGCTTTTACTTTTAAGTAAACTATTAGGCTGTTCAGAAATTATAAGTTCTTTTAATTATCTCTTTATATTTTATTAAGTATGTACATTAAGTATATTATACTTTTAAGTATTTTATTAAGTATACTGTATTATAAGTATTATATTAAGTATGTATACTACTAAGTCACAGTGAAACTGGGACGAAACTAGCTTGCAGATTGCGGGGCTTAAAAGATACGATTCGTTGCTTTCTTTATTTTCCTGGTCATTTTCGGAACTGTACAAGAGAAAATAAATTTCTTCGAAAAAAAGCGTTAATTAGAGTGAATCAAAAAAGTACTGAATCATTGAAATTATTGGAAACTCAGTTTATTTCATGAAGGGTCTGACATTAGTTTTTTTGATTATTACAATATAGGATTTTATTAATCTGGGATCATTCTGAGAGAATAGGACTGTAACCCGAAAATAGCACTACTGAATTACTATTTGCAAGCAAGATTTCGTCCGAGTTTCATTGATTTATTGGCGGCCTTCTTGTAAATATCTAAATTGTTATAAATTGTTACTCTTACACATACCAAACTTTTGGCTTTTCATCAAAATTTTCCATACAATACAATAGTCTTTAACAATACAATAGTTCAATAGTCTTTTTATCTGTAATAGTTCAATAGTTTTAATAAATCTGGATCATTTTCAATACCGTAGTCAATAGTCATTAACTCAGTCAATAGTTTTAATAGTTTCTATCCTTTTTGATATCTTAGTCAATAGTTTAAATGTTCAGTACATGCATTCACTGCACACATACACATTCAGTACACACATATAATATAATCACTACGCACATGCATACATTACACACACAGAAGTTCAGCATGTAATAGTGTTAGGCAAGGGAGGACGATGGGGGTGGAGGGTGTCTGTCCTGGTGGTTGGCTCTTCTTTTTCTGTGGGCTGAAAAGTGCAGCCGCACACGCTGCTTCATCTGTCGTCTTGTTGCTCCAGCTTCTTCCAACGGCGCTCATGCTTCCTATTTTCCACTGTACCCACCTTTCGGGTGAGACTTGCAGGTCTCTTTCACCAAAGTTGACGTGCGTCGCCATTTCTGGTCAAAAAGTTCCCATCTGCGTATTCCCCCAATGCAAATGCTAGGTTTGTGGGAGGGTGTCCACAATTTAGGCCTAACTCTAAATAAAGTTCGAGTTCTTCCTTGAAGTATCCCTATTATCGACAGTCTCTTCTTTGACCCGACTCTTCCACTGTCCACTGTGACTGCCCATTCAGTACATTTTGGGGCGAGAGTTCATGCTTGAGGTGTCGTAGAGGCTGACCGTCAGCTAAGGTCGGAACCGCTGATTTCTCTCGGATGTGTCTTTGTCCTGTAAGCATGCGCTCTCAGTCGGAAGTCACTGGTCACTCTTGCAGCTGAGTCCGGCTGGAAAATGCGCTCTGTGTCCGTTCCGATGTAATAACTCTGTTTAGAAATAAAGTTTTGTGTCATGACTTGGTCATTCGCTTATTTCGTGATACTTAATTATTATGCACACTTATAATTATCTGTCCTTTTTTTCGGGGGGGGGGGGGGGCTCCCGCTTTTTATAAGTGTCAAGTGTTCAGCAGCCGGTAAGTGATAAGAATAATGGGTTAATATTTAATTGCAACGTGTTCAGTAAAGATTTGAAAATTATTTCTTTCATAGTTAATTAATACACTTACTACATACTCTTAAAAAAGGGTGTGCGAGTCGAAAGAGGCGTTTAAAAAAAATCTTTTAATGATCATTATATCAACATTATAGGAGAAAAAAGCTCAAAAAATAGTTAACAAAAGATTCTTTATCGATGAAATTTTAGGGGAAAAGACGGTCCAACTCACAGGGTGCATCATAAATCTCTATACAAATAGAGATAGCAGTGAAAAATGTCTTTTCCGTTTTCTGGAAGTTAAATTAGATTTGCTGTCACAGTTTTTACTATTTGTATAGAGACTTATGGCTCACTCTGTATAGGGAAAATATGTTTGCAGAGTCAAATAAGATCGACGACCGAGATTTGAAGGGAGAGGAAAAGGTCCAGGTGTAGGGGTGGTGGAGCCTGGTGATCACTTTTTAATCGAAAACAACTTTCGTCAATTTTTTTCTTCTGTTTTTTACCTCGTGGGAAACATTTAATCTACGATTTAAAAAAAAGTTCGAATTTGTTTAGCTTTTTGTGCGAGTGCCGACAAAATATTTATAAAAAATTTAAAAAAATAACTTAAAAAGTCAAGTCCTGGACCTAAACAGCCTTTGTCAGTTTGTAGCATTGAAGGGCATCATCTGGGTATCTTTTGAATTATTAAAAAGTGGTGTGTGTGTGTGGGGGGGGGGGTTAATATCAAAAACAAAATAGTCGTAAAATGGATGACAAAGTGTTTCAGAAGAGTGAATGGTCGGTTAATCTTCAAGGGTTGATCAAAAATCAATCGAACACCCGCTATCCATTCATGCGTAAATGCTTGATTTTTTAAAGCACTCAATTAAAGCTTGTGAATTTGAAAACTTGGTATTTGAAGACTTAGATTTTTTTTTTTTTAATTGGCATTGAAAATCAATACGGACCTCCCAATTTCGCCATTTCTTGTGAGCTTTTCAAGATTGATTTCAATTATTTTTAAAACAATGACCCAGTATCCGATCGTATTAAGCTCTCAGGAAGACAGAAGGCAAGCTTCTTGAACTATTTTGATCAACCCTGGACGTGTGTCCGTTCACAGGGAAAGGGAAAGAGCTGGTGAAAAACTTTAGAGCTAATAGACGACGCCTTTCAATTGACCTTGAAAAAGCAATTCCTATTCAAAAAATAATATATTAGCAGAAAGAAAACCTTTCACTTTTCAGAGGAGCCAATTGAAAGTTTACAAATGTGCACCACAGTCAAGTTCTGTCAGCTTATCTATCCCTTCAGTTTATGACTCATCTAATTCAGTTGAACTCATCGAACATTTTGAGGGCACAAGAATGTTTAAAAATGGTAGACTCCAGTTTCAGTTAGCTTTTGCTACTTTCTTCCTTTTTGCCAGCTCTTTTCCTTGGGGGGAGGGGGGTCCCCTCCGACGAGGCTCCACCTTATCGTGGTGGAGGGGTTTAACAGTCTCCACTCGGGTCGTGTGTCATCCACCCATGAATGTTGGAGTCACTCTGACGTGGCTAACTTGACGCGTTGCACTGATGCAATGCAAAACATTCTACAGACTTCCCGTTGAAAAGACGAGTAAAAGGAGGTGGATCCTGCAGGTGTGTATGACAATGACAGAGTGGAGACTGAACCAAGAGAGCCTCAAAGTGTTACTTGCAGTGGAGGCATAAGCCTAAAATTCACGGTGGACAATTATTAAGCATGCTTGAATTAAGATTATTCCTTCTCTAACAGTCGTAAAACATCATCGCGAATGTAATTATTCTTCAAGTAAGCTGAGAGCTTCGTCCACGAGTAGAAGCAACTAAAAACATGAATTCGAAACTGAAACGTTAAAAGTACTGATAATAACACAGTTTTAGTAATTTATTGTTTGGTTGTGACAAAGCTAGACGAGGGCTATCAGTGTACGAGGGAGATGCCTTGGGCAAAGGGGAACGTTTAAAAGGACTCTAATTTGTATTCAAGTTACATCTGGAGAAAGCCGCCCCAAAACTCCAAAACCTTAGATCTACAGTCGCACAGTAGACCGCAGTACTCCAGAGCTTCACGCTTGAGTCATCTACCGTGTTCTGTTTCTTATTCACACTGGCGGCTGCTTTATTAATTTAAGTAAGAAGTAGAATGAGCAGATTGATAAACGTGTTGATTTCCAGACTTTGAATAGAGCTGATGTTTTTTCTAGGTTTGTCTACACAACTCCACAAAATTTCACCCATAAGTTTACTCATTTAAGAGTAAACACCAAATATACATACATTTATTTTTATTTATATCTACTTATATAATATGCTAACGTATGCGGTACCAAAATCGACGCTATTTCTAAGCTGCGAACGGCAACAACTCTATGTAAACATGAGCGTAATAACAATAATGCTTGTGCAAAAACCAAATTAAGAGTTCAATGGCGCCAAATGGTGCAAGCCTATTCGTTACATTTATATACGTATCCCACGCAGTAGCTAGATTACAAAATAAGAATAATGGACACGTGGAAATGCAAGATCTTTTGGATCTTCTCGCAGCTTTTAAAATATCGAATTGACAATACTTGGTGCATGGATCGCTCATCTAAAAACTTCACTATGCAGTAGGCTAAAGCCCATTTTAGCCATTTCCAGTTTTTTTCATGTTATTGTAACTAGGGATACGTACGTATCAAATAATGTAGCCATACTCAACACTGATGTTATTCAAACAGAAAAGTACCTATTAGCTTAACCATTGAATGGAAGGCACCACACTCAAAACTAATTTGAGGAAGCCTGCAGTTGCTGAAATTGAGAAGTATTTCTGTAGGAATGTGTACAACATGTTCCATTACGTATCACCCGATACAGTCTTTTTTATAATCATTTTATGAATGGAAATGTCGCCCATTATGTCTTTTTGTACATTTTGCAATGTCTGTTCTTGGCATGGCTACCATCGGCCTTTCAATGCTGACACCCAACATGTGTAGTGACCCCTAACCTAAATAAATTGGAATTATGACCAATACCGTTAAAACAAAGAAACTTG
>JAWZYV010002531.1:0-26225 GCA_038373885.1 Cheiracanthium punctorium | reverse complement strand
TACCGGATCCCCCCCCCCCCGAAATGTACATCTATAAACGCAACTGCTGTGTATGTTTAAATATAATTTACACAAACGTAACAATTCACCATGATTAAATAAACAAAAATTTGGCTGCATTTTTCATAATACGAAGAAAGTCCCTTAAAAACATCAAAATGACAGCATTATAATAACAATCGCACGTGTTTGCGTTGTTGACATGCACCATCGTTTTTAATTTTCAATACAATTACGAATAACTTAGAATTGATTAACATGCCATGCATAAAAATCAAACTTCATTGATTTATTCATTAAAAACACATACTTACATTAAAGAAATTCACACATTATAGACCATAATAGATTCAACTTCAATCATTTGAATACCCTGAAAAAGTACTTACGGCCGATGTTTTCGCGAACGAGCGGCATAAGTGTACCTTAACCAACACTTATTTATCGAAAACAGAGCTAATTAATTTAAAAATATAGAAATCAAATATTGCAACTAAAAACATAGACAACACAACCACAATAAAAGGAAGTAAACAAATCTAATCACGTGACTAATTTTGAAATGGAGTTTGCGAATGATTAGCGCCATCTGTCGTCGAACTAAATAGTTAACAGGGAAACTTAATTGTAAACAATGTGATTCATTCATGAAGCTCGGGAGGAGAAACATCGACTTGTTATCCAACTTGGACCAACTACGCAGTATGAGAATTGCCGACGAAACTGCGGCTACCATTGATTGCGCCATCTATTGACGGTAGCGGAAAACAACATCGCGCGCGATTTAATGCTTCTCTAATTGGGATTTATTCATTTATGCTGAAATTTCATGAAGTATACACTAACATTTGAATAAATAAATATGATAATTAATATGCATATATAATAATTTTGTTTCTATATTACTTAGTTACAACGATGTAACATCAGTTTGAAAATTTAATAAATTAATTAATAATTTAAATAAATTCTCTTTAAAACTGCATGCGAACGATATAATAGATCAGTTTTTGACAAATATTTTTGGTAGCAATTCGCTAAAAATTAAAAAATATTCCCTGCCTTCTTTCAGGCTATAAATTCCTCTTATATACCCGCTCTTCCACATTATATTTTATTTATTATTATTATTTTTTTTTTGTCTTTAGTCTTAAAGTTGGTTAGTTAAACCAAAAAACCAAAACAAATATGGAAAGAGAAAAACATTTAACGCCGTTTTTCAGCACCACCAGAGCCTGATTATAACCAACAAGGGCCCCAGGAATTGATGAATTTGGGGGGGGGGCATCTATGAAATTTGTTTTATTTTTCATAAAATTTTGATATAAAGAAGGATGTTTCAGAACAAGATTTGAAATTGGGGGGCCCTGGGCAAAGTCCCGATTTGCCCGTGCGATAATAAGGACCTGAGTACCACAAAAAATTACATAAAAATCAATGTCTTTTCAGTTTCAATATCATTTTTCAGTACTACAAAAAATTTCATAAAAAGCATAAAGGAAAAAAAAATATTAATTCAATAAATACACGCATATTCAGTGATTGACTCTTTTGCATCAGTTTTGCAAGCTTTCACATATCAGAAAAAATCTAATATTTCTTTAATTTTGAAAAATTTTGTATTTTAAAAGAAAAACAGACTTTGAATTGAAAATATTTGTTTCTGTATAAGTTTTGCAGACTTATGCCAAAAATATCTATTCATTTGTGTATCTCTTATATATTATAAAATCCCCTCCCCCACCCTAATTAAATTAATAAACAGAAAAATATTATTCATAAAACTGTTATTATTTTTTTAAAAATGGACAATTTCAAAGTATTATACTGCTGTTTCAATTTGATTATTGGGCCAAATGCCAATTTTAAAGTGTTCATATTAGCATTATACTACTACTAACATGTACAAAAGGTTTTCTATTTACATAGTGTTACTTTTTATGTTATACATTTATAAGGGGCCATATTAAAAAATATTATGGTGATGCTGTATTGATGCTGTTTGGAGCTTTAAATAACGTTGGATTTTTCTTCCCGAGCGATACATTTCTTTTTCTGGCTTCTGGATATCCACTGTCACATCCAGGTGCAAAGCAGTGACTCGCTCGACCCATATTCTATCAAAATAATTTATTTTATTAAAAAAATTAGCTCGTTCACAATCAAAACAACGCTAAATCCCTATTGGAGCGGTGCGCTGCGCCTCCTACCGGTGAAAATGGATCCTGGTCCGTTTTTCCGCCTGATCGCCCATTCCCGATGACTCTCCTTAGAGCTTCATGGATTCATTACACGTTACAATACAACTCAAATAATCAGCGATATTTTTTAAAAAAAATATGCATTCAAGAACTCTTTAATAATAAAAAAGAAACCTTTCAGCAATAGTACGGCCAAATTCGAATTATATACTTGAAGTAGTTATTTTTTTTGGACAAACAAATCATAAATCACATCATATATTATTTGTTTTTAACTGTAATGTTTCATAAAAATACAAGGAAGTCTTTACAATTAAACTTTCTTTTAGTATGAAATATTTACACCTGCAAAAAAATGAGGGGGGCTGGCTATCTATTTGTTTTAGAAATTTTAATGCATGGTATTTAATTACTAGTGATGTATCATAGTTATTTAATCTAAAGAATGCAGCTTTTTATTAACAATTGGCTTAGACCAAATTAGTATGCTAGTAAAAATGATTGCTTCCTCCTGTACCAAGAATGAGTTCTCAACCTAGTTTAAAATAAATATAATTTGAAGCTCCTTATTCACCTAACTTTTTAAGATAGTTATTTTCAAAACCTAAAGCATGTTTTTAGACATTTTCTTTAAAATGCCAAGAGTTAGAGCAAATTTTTATGCATATTCGACTCTGAAAATGAATATGGATTTTTTTTTTTAATCAGTAAAAAAACATTAGTTTAAACGTTCCGGATCAGCACTAGTGTAGTACTTTAATTTCATTGTTACTAAGAATGTTGTTAAATTGTAAATAATCAATTATCTTAAACTAATAATTTTGATTATTATTAATAAAATTTTACATCTGTAATTGATTATTGTAATTATTATTGATTTATATAATTTTTCATCTTTAATTGGTTGTTTTTATGAATTATTGAAGTTGTAAGTAAAAAGTAATTTTTCAAACATTCTGAATTTCCATCATTACTTTTAAAAAAATCTGGAGTGACTCCACTCAACTTTCCGAACACTTACGATTAAGATCATTACCAAGCATTAAATAAACTTTAATCGATGAATATTTCAAGCATATATAGATATACCAAATTGAAGCTCAATCGAATGCCCCGTTTAAATGCTAGCACACTCTCAAGAATTTCTCCCCATATGCCATAATGTAAAAGAAATCTTTGTCATAGCCCTGTAGAAAAACTCATATACACATCAAAATCAATACCGGTCAAACGATGGTGGTTTATAACATATATACCAAATTTGAGCTCAATCGAATGTACCGTTTAAATGCTAGTGCACTTTCAAGAATTTCCCCCCATAGGCCATAATGTAAAAGAAATCTTTGTTGTAGCCCTGTAGAAAAGTCTCATACCATGGCTGATGGGATCTTCCCTTCCCCGGCTTTCCAAACGGGTCTAAAAGCCCCTATAAGCGGTAGTTCGCATTCCTTCCGCCGTGGCGTAGTTATATGTCCTGAACAGAGCGATTTAAAGGGCCAGTCCATATGATTAAAAGGGCATTAAAACTGTCAAAAATGCTTGATTAAATTTTTGTTTGTTTTGTTTAAACAGAATGTATCTTTATCTATAAATATTTTGAAACGTTTCTTCATCCATGCACATATTGAAAAAAAATTTAAGAAATTGTTAGTTGGTTAATGCTTTTTGGAGCTTCTTCGACTTGTAATAAATTAATAATATATAAATATATTAATTTATGTTTTATTTAAATCTTCAGAAGACTGTAATACTTTTTAAAGACTTGTTTTTCGGAACTCCTACATATTTTAATATATTAATACAGCATTCTCCCTATACCTAAAAAACACTCAAAATACTGGGGTTAAACGACAAAATAAATAAATACTTTGTGAAAAAAACACACATAAAATGTAACTTATAACAGTTACGATCGTTTCGACCAAAAAATTCTTTCGGTCTGAATCAGAAAAAGTCCGAGACGCAGGGGCGTAGCTGGAGGGGGGCTGCTGCCCCCCGCCCCGAAATGGGACAATTTACTTAGCTTACAATTTGATATTTAGCTTACAATTGAACTTTAGCTTTAAATTTGATACCCAGCCCACCCCGAAATGAAATCCTGGCTACGCCATTGCGCGAGACGAAGCATTGCCGTCTCCAGGAAAGCCAACTCACTCTTTCAGCAAGCTTTGATGACGTCAGGATCAGAAGGCCGGAGAAATCTGGACATTCCAGTTTTCACCCTCCTCAAACTCAATCTGTCTCAGTCTCATACCTCTTTCCTAGTGTAGTTGTAGTTCGTCGTGTTTCGAAAAATCGCCATTTTGTGGATTGTTCCTTAGGATTTGTTCAAAAGCAGTGGATTTACACATAAAAAGTAAGTTTTTCAATTATTTATTGTCTAATATCTTTGAAATAAATTATGCTTGTTTTTGCGATTCAATTAGTTTATGAGTTCTGTGTGCGTGAACAAACTTTCTTCCTTTCAATTTGTTTAGAACGATATCTTCAAAAATAAAAAATATCTTTATATATTTAAATAATTATACTTTATAAAACTATCGTACAAATAATGAATTCCATTAATGGAATGTTAAATGAAAAATTTAAAAATAAACTTTCACTTTAGCCGTATTTACTTTGTTTAAAATTATTTTGATTGATATTTTACATTTTAAATGTATTAACAAAGATGTTAATGAAAACAAGATGATTTAATTTTCAGTATGTTCTGTTTTACTTTCTTTAGTTATTGTTATAACAACTTATAAACAATAAACTTTAATAATATTTATTTATTTTGCATAATTTAAGTGGGGGAAACTTAAATATTGTTTAATGTTAACTTGGTTTTTTTTTTTTATTTGCATGTTCATGTATTTTTAATGCTGAAATTAAAATTGGATTTGTATTTTTAATACATATATTTTCAGTAGAAAGCTAATAAACACTTCAGTGTTTGTATGCTAAGATTGAAAATAATCTTCTAGTTATTATGCATAGTACTATAATTGACTAATGCTCTTTATTCATATTATTTGATAATGCCTTCCATCTTATTTTATTTTTGAAATGTGTCTCAAATAAAATTTCACTGCTGAAATATTATTCAAAAATTTTAAAATAAGAATAGATTTCACTTTAGCCTTGTTTGCAAAATATTTCGCTTTGTTTAAAATTATTAGTGTTGATATTTTACATTTTAATTGTATTAACAAAGTTGCTAATGGAAACAAAGCTCTCTAGATTATGCTCTTTAGTATACAGTTCATAATTTATTATTACTCTAAACTTTAGCAGTTATTTATTTTTAAGCATGAAATGTAATTTATATATCTAAAATTAAATATTTTTGTTAACCTAAAGTTGTTTTAAATGGTCATGTATTTTTAATGCTAAAATTAAAACTTTATTTGTATTTTCAATACATATTTTTAAATTTTAAGCTAAAGTATTTAACACTTTGTTTTCAAACTTTATGTACAAAAAAACGATCTTCTATTTATTTTTATGGATCATATTACATTTGATTAATGCTTTTTTTTATTATTAGATAATGCCCTTTTTCTTACTTCTTGTTTGAAGAGATGTCTTAAAAAATAAGATTTCACTTTAGCCATGTTTGTTAAATATTTCGCATTGTTAAAAATTTTAAGAGTGATATATTAATCTTACTTGTATTAGTAAAGTTACTAATAAAAATGAAGCTTGATTTTTCATTTAGATTATGCTCTGTTTAGTTTTCTTTAGTTTGGAGTTATAGAAAATTATGAACTGTTTAGTTTTCTTTTGTTTGGAGTCATAAAAAATTATGACTAATGAACTTTAATAGTAGTATCTATTTTGCATGCATGAAATATAATTTAAATATGTAAAGCTTAAATATTTTTGGGAGTAACCTAAAGTTATTTTAAATATTCATGCAATTTTAATACGGAAATTAAACCCTATTTGTAATTATATATATATATATATATATATATATATATATTAGCCACTGGATTATCAATTATTATCAATTATTATTTCATGGATTCAGTTTTATAATTGTTATTAGTTGCTATCACTTTCATGAAGTTTTACTTGGGATTCCATATTACGTAAGTTTAGCTATTTTATATTATATATATTGCAATTTAATAATGGTCTTTATTCACATTATTAGATAATGCCGTACAAGTGCTTTGTCCCTTACTGTAGAGGAAATTATAATGAGGAGGAAAAAGTTGCTGTATTCAAATTTCCCGATGATGAAAATAAAAAGATTTGGATCCAGAAAATTTCAAGGGAAGATTTTCAACCAACAAAAAATTCAAGGGTAGGTTTATTAAATTACTTATTATGGTGTTTCAATCTTCTATATAATCTAGTATTTATTTATTAAAAATTGTGAGTCAGAAAAACTTTAAATGGTTGATTAATCCATTTTCTGAAATTGAAAGAAAAGAAAAGCAATGTTTAAGATAAAAAAAACTGATGTTAAGTTATATAAAACAAATTTATGCATACTTATAATAATAAACATCAAACAGTACGTACTTTTCGGGTGATACAAAAGGTCCACCCTTCTTCATGTGCAAAAGTTCTCTATATCTATTTTTGTTCTTGAAAAGAAAAGAAAAAAAAGACCTTTATAGTAATCTTTCAATTTTGGGGCACTCCTTCAAATATTTTTATTCTTTGATTTTTCCCAAGTTTTAGTTGAAAAAAATCCAATTCAGATTTTTAAAAATCTGATTTAAATAAATTTTTTAAGCATAAGTTAAGTAAGTTTTTTTACACCCTGTTCACAAATTTATCCTTATTAAACATTTTTCAAAGAAATAGTTCATACAATGATGGCATGTTGCTGATAAAATATACATAAGAATGACTTGCTGTAATTTAAAACATATTTGATAAACGTAATTTTTCTTTCTAGGTCTGTGAACGCCATTTCGAACCCAATTGCATCGAAACCCACGTCGTGGCATTTGATGAAAAAATTGGAAAAGTAATATCAGCACCCTTAGATCGGCCTCGACTAAAGAAAAATTCCATACCAACAATTTTCCCTAATTATCCTTCGTACATGTCTGGAAGTGCAACAAGTAGTGCCCACACTGGTAGTGCCCGAGAAAGTCCAGAAGAAAGGAAATTGAGGATGGAACAACGAGACATTATGGCTGCCATGGAAGAAAGTGTAATAAGTAAGAACACATATGACAACGAAAGAAAATTTACGAACATTTCAGAATTAAAAATATGCTTAACAAAATTTAAGCCACATGAAATGTGGGACGTTATTTTTCGACAAAATTGTGTAATGCTTTTAAATTTGTCAACCAGCGGTGCTAAGATTATCCTCAATTACTCTGTATACATTGATGAGTTTTTGACACTCACAATGTCATACAGAGGAGAAGAGATTAACAGACTGGGTTGCATGAAATTTCCAATGCCTGTAGATAATATAACGGAGATTTTTACTATTTTAGAATGTATTCAAATAAATGAAAGTGTAAAAAAGTTAGAATGGCAACTTGAACTTGTCATTTCTATTTTAAATGACATATCTGAAAATAACCAAAAAATGTTACAGTTCATAAAAGAACAATGCTCTCTAATTTGTACAAAGCCTGAAAAGCATCGATATTCCCCTGAAACTTTAATTTTTGCTTCTTTGTTCTATTTAATGTCCCCTGTAGCATATAGATTTGTCCGGCAGTCAGGAGAAGTAATTCTACCTCACCCGTCAACAATCCAAAGAATAAGCGCGAAGTTCAATATAAATCCTTTAAATGAAATAAAAGAGGAAAATTTTTTACGCTATGCAGGACAGAAAAGAAAGTCTCTACACGATAAAGAATTGTATATATCACTAATGATAGATGAAATTCATTTGAAAGAATGCTTGGATTATAAAGGAGGCAATATTGTTGGTTTTGCGAACAACAGTTTAGAATCTGCAAACATTGCTCATGTATTTATGGTGCAGAGTTTATTCTCAAAATTCAAAGATGTCATATACATATTACCGGTAAAAAAAATCACAGCTGATATCCTTTTCCGTCTAGTAAATAAAATTATTACAAAATTAGAGTATTTTGGTTATAAAGTTGTAGAAATTGTAACAGATAATAATAGCATTAACAGAAAATGTATTTCTAATTTCAATAACCCTACAGGTAATTATGTTTATCCTCATACAGTAAATCCTGCTAGACCACTGTTTTATTGTGTTGACCCAGTTCACTTAATTAAAAGTGTCAGAAATAATTGGGTTAATCAAAAAAATGGAGAGCAAGCTATGTATTATCCTAATTTTGAATGTACAGATGAAGTTCTAACGGCTTCACTTTTGTCTGTAAAAAAATTGTATGAAGTTGAGCCTGGTAGTCTTATAAAGTATGGCTATACTCTGTCACAGAAAGCTTTATGGCCTTCCAGCTTAGAAAAACAAAGCGTAAAACTTGCATTGCAATTAATTAATACAAGTGTTAGCAATAGCTTATTAAATCTAGGTGAAAAATACGATATTTTAAATTATTCAGGAACAGTTGCATATATAGAAATTTTTCAGAAATGGTTTTCAATAATGAATGTAAAAAGTCCATTGAAAGGATTACACTTAAGAAATACATTTTGTACACCTTTAACATACGCTGAAACTGATGATAAATTATTATTTTTATGTAACTTTTTAGATTGGTTAGAAAAGTGGGGAGGGACGGATAGCGATACTGGAAGGTTATCCAAAGAAACACATTCTGCATTATTATTAACAACAAATTGTATCATTCAGCTAACACAGTATTGTACTTCTGAACTTGGGATGTCCTATATCTTACCAGGAAAAATTCAAACCGATGAACTGGAGTACAGATTTAGTTTGTACAGACGAATGGCTGGCACACAATGGCCTACCTCGGCCCACGGCAATGGCCTACCTCACAGCTGTCGATCTAACGGTCTGCAGTTTTGTTCGGCTTCCTACAGATAGAATTTAAATACACGTTATTCATACGGGATGTTCGCAGTGGCGTAGCGTAGGTGGGGCGGTTGGGGCGCTCGCCCCGTGCAGAAAATTTTTGCGGGCGGTAAACCCCTATCGCTGACTTACTTATTTTAAGAGATTAAAATGACATTTTTAAATCTTTATATAAATAAATAAATAAGTAACTAAATTTAGACACTGAACATGAGTGTATGGTGTAAGTGTAGATGATGTAAGTGTTTAGGTCCCTCGTTCGGGCCCACCGCGCGGCTGTCGAGCTAACAGTCTGTAGTTTTGTTCAGTTTCATACAGATTCTTACAAATTTCCCAGGGATGTGTCTATCCACTTTTGAAGACCAAGAACGGGATTTATCCCCGCAAACTTAAATTATCTGTTCTGGGACATGTGCGAATTTGAAGCAGAGTTTTTCATTTGAGTCAGTGGCGCACACCAGGAGGGGGTCCGGACCCCCCCTCCAAATACCATTTACAAATTGTTATTTATAATAAGATTTACCGTAAATCAAATTTTAAAGTAAGAATGCCCCCCCCCCCCTTCCTAGTTGCTGAACCCCTACCATTAGAAAGCCATTGCTACATCCGTAGTAATAATGTTAAATGCAAATCATCAAAGAATTGACGAAATAAAAGTGCTGCATTGGAAACATTTATTACGTAATTTCAATAACAAAGAATTATTAAAAAAAAATTACAAAGGTTTCATTTAAACTTGAAATAAAAACATGAAATCATTTTGCTTATTGGTAACACTTCCACCATCTACTATGTTCAGTGTCTTGTTTACTTATTTATATATATATATATATATATATATATATATATATATATATATATATATATATATATATATATATATATATAATATATAAAGATTAAAAAATGTCATTTTAATCTCTTTAAAATAAATAAGTCAACGATAGGGGTTTACCGCCCGCAAAAATTTTCTGCACGGGGCGAGCGCCCCATCCGCCCCACCTACGCTACCCCACTGCGAACATCCCGTAGGAATAACGTGTATTCAAATTCTATCTGTAGGAAACCGAACAAAACTGCAGACCGTTAGATCGAGAGCCGCGCGGTAGGCCCGAACGTGGGACCGTAACGCTTCCACCATCTACCATGTTCAGTGTCTTATTTACTTACTTATTTAATTATTTATTTATTGCAGTATAATTTGTTTAGATAACTGAGCCCATCCTCCAGAGAAATTTCATATTTTTATTTATTATTTTTGTTAATCTGTTTAAAGTAATTTTAAACAATTTAACTTAGCTCCTGAATAATTTGCACAGAGAATTTCCCTCTTTTCTTTTTAATAATACACCTAAGCAGAAGGGTGGAGGGCTTGGTCGGAGGACATTTTATGGCGTTCTAAGGCATATTCATGTTTCATCTGGAGAAAACCGCCCAAAACTCCATGACATTTTAATCTTCTTAAAATAATTTAACCATCGGCGTTATACCGCCTCTAGAAATTTTCTGCCTGGGTCGGGCGCCACCCCCTTACGCCACGCCACTGCGAACATCCCCCACTAATCTGAAATTTTGTTTCTGATTGAAATGTAAACGCATCCTTTCACAAATCTTTGAAAAGCGAAAGTACTACAAAATTAGTTTTTCTTTTAAATATTTCAAAATGAAAATTGGCCTAAAAATTGGATTATTTCTTATCTTAAAAATTCTCCGACGGATGAATAAGGAGTCCCCGGAAGGGGAGGGTCACTGGCTCCCTGACAGGGGGCACGTGCACCCCCCCCTGGATCCCCTGCTGGCGCCTATTTTGATTATTAGAATAATTCGTTAAAGCACAAAAAGATTAAAATTTATCCTTGCCTTGGGTATACTAATCTAAAACCTAATAATACGAACCAGTGGCGTAGCGAGAATTTTTTCTTGGGGGGGGGGTTACGACTACTGCAACTCACATTTGTGTATAAGTGTGTGTGATAAGGGAGCGAAGCATATGCATTTTGTATGGCAAAAAATTTCTCATCGGAGGGGGGGGTGACCCCCTATGCCCCCCTTGGCTACGCCACTGACACGAACATACGTATACGTATTGCAAAATAAAAACTTTGTGAAATAAACACACATAAAATGTAGCTTCGTTACGATTGTTTCGACCAAAAATTCTTTCAGTTTTCATCAGAGAAAGGCCTTCGTCTCGCGCAGTGGCGTAGCCAGGATTTCATTTCGGGGTGGGCTGGGTATCAAATTTAAAGCTAAAGTTCAATTGTAAGCTAAGTAAATTGTCCCATTTCGGGCCGGGGGACAGTAGCCCCCCTCTGGCTACGCCCCTGCGTCTTGGACTTTTTCTGATGCAGACCGAAAGAATTTTTTGGTCGAAACGATCGTAACTGTTATAAGTTACATTTTATGTGTGTTTTTTTCACAAAGTTTTTATTTATTTTATCGTTTAACCCCAGTATTTTGACATAGGGTATAGGGTATAGGGAGAATGCTGTATTAATATATTAAAATATGTAGGAGTTCCGAAAAACAAGTCTTTAAAAAGTATTACAGTCTTCTGAAGATTTAAATAAAACATAAATTAATACATTTATTTATTATTAATTTATTACATGTCGAAGAAGCTCCTAAAAGCACTAACCAACTAACAATTTCTTAAATTTTTTTTTCAATATGTGCATGGATGAAGAAACGTTTCAAAATATTTATAGATAAAGATACATTCTGTTTAAACAAAACAAAACAAACAAAAAAAATTTAATCAAGCATTTTTGACTGTTTTAATGCCCTTTTAATCATATGGACTGGCCCTTTAAATCGCTCTGTTCAGGACATATAACTACGCCACGGCGGAAGGAATGCGAACTACCGCTTATACAGGGTTTCCTATTGTTCTCGGTTTCGTCTGGATAGCCGGGGAAGGGAAGATCCCATGCCGGCCGCATATTAACTACCTTTACTCTTTGTTGGAAACGGGGGATCTTGAAGCCTTCTGATTGGCTGCTATCTCAGATTGATGCATGACGTCATGATGCCTTACCGCGCCTTCTTTATTTTAACCTTGTTCTTAGCCCAGCGCTCGATATAATCTTATTAGCTTATTCTTATGTAGTTTATCAGTTGTTTCAATGTCTGTTTTTCCAGAAAAAAAAGGAAACATTCACTTTCTGTAAATATAAAAAGGAATCAACCAAATGCAAAACTGCATTAAATTGTAATTTTTTGTACAATACATATATATTAAAGATATAATTTTACTTATTTTCCATATTTCTTGCATTTCTTATTATTCAATTGTAACCTCAAAAATGTAATTTATAATTTTTGGATATTAAAGGAAAAGAATACATATGAAAAATTATTAGAATACTACCATCCCCAAATAATTCTTTCTATCTTAACGTGTCTGAATCTGAAAATAAAATTAAAAGAACTTCTGTGTTATTTACTTTCTCTTTCTAAGTTCTGGGGTTTATATTCAACAACTATAAGAAAGTTGGGAGCATTTGAAACGCAACCAACCATTAAAAAAAAAAAAAAAAAAAAAAAAAAAAAAAAAAAAAAAAAAAAAAAACGCTTTGTGAAAGAGGAAAATTAAGAACTTTTATTAAGTACTAATAGTTTTGTTGAAAAAGTTACATAATGAAATAATTCTTGGAATTGAAAAATATTTTTATCTATTAAAATTTTTTGTTTCATCAGTGAAAAAGATTTAATTCATAAAAGTGACCGTACATGTAAAACTAGCAAGAAATAAATGAAAGTTTATAAGGTAATAAAGTTTTATTCTATAATATGTCTCTCTCTATAGATGTGAATAATTTTAAGAAATGCCTTATAGAGAATTAACTGAGAATTATGTATACTCAAAAACTACAGCAATAAATATTGAATGAGAAATTTATTGTTTATATTAGAGTATTCTAAATACATAGGTAAGTGTCTTTACCAGTTCAAGGAAATGTCTTGTTTCGCATATTTTTCTATGAATATAGTAGCATTAAAAAATACTTTTCTAATTTCTAAAAACATTTAAATTTCTAAATATTTTTTAAAGAAAAGTATATTATAAATGCATTTGTATCAATTTATAATATACTTTTCTAATATTTGAGGTTTTAAAATATTATCACTTAACAAAATCTTTAATCAAACAAACAAATTTAAAATTTAACAAAATCCTCTTATATATCCTATTATGTTGAATTTATCATTCAGAATACTCTTTTGATAAAAATATTGTCATTCTAAAAGGTAACTGTATCTTTCTTACAATGAAAAATGAATTTCATTTTATAGTAATACCTAGTACTTTTCTTTGCAATAATTAAAAAAAAAAAAAAAAAAAATGATCTATCCTTAGAATATTCTGATCACACATATGTAGGCATTGTTAAACTTTATTTCCTTTGAAAAACAGGGTTCAATTTTTGTCATTTAAAATTAGTAGTATTTAATATTCATAACATTTGAGTATCTGATTAAGAGAGAGAACAAATTAACTAAAGAAAAATATGTTTAAAGGAATGCTGTTAAATGGGAGGAATTTTTTTTTTAATTAAATATACACGAAAACAAATCATTCTGATGTTTTTTATGCTGTTAATTTAATTAAGGCGTGGCAGTCATGAGTTTAACAATAAAAATATAGATGGCACCACCACATATATTGAAATTTTAAGATGCTCTGAGAAAGCAGCCAATAAGAAGGCTTGAAGTTCCACCGTTCCCAACAGAGAGTAAAGGTAGTTATTATGACGAGAGGCTGGGCAGAGCAGATCTGGCTCAGATCTGCTCGCCAGAGAGCAGATTGCTCTCTGGCGATTTGGCGTGCAGTCAGACTCCTTTGGGAGGAGTCGTTTCTCCCGCTGTTATACACTGCACGCTAGGGGTTGCCGACCGCACCGCAAGTTGATCCGCGAAAAACAGTAGAGTTAGAAATTCCATGTTCTTTTCCTAATATTTTTTTTAATTTATTTGTTGATTAATTGTTCTAAATATATATTTTAATGCATTTAAAATTGCAGTCTAAAATTACAAATCTAAAATTTTTATTCATATTTAAATGCATGCATTTAAGTAGTAGATAAACGACAGTTCTGCTCAGGGGGTGCCATGTTAATTGTGGGGTGCATCGTAGAGGTGCGTTCCCTGGGCTGAGCGGGGAAGGGGGTGTGGTCGGACCGGATGTGGGGAGCGGATGCTAAGACCGGATGTTCAAAGGATTGATAAGAATTTTTTTTTACTTTTTTTCAAATAAGGGGACTTGTAATTTTTTCAGATTTTGAGACATTTTTCAAATAAGGGACTTGGAAAATTTTCAGACATTAAGATATTTTTAAAATAAGGGGACTTGGAAAAATTTTCAGATTTGAACGCGTAACAACAAAAGAATTCATAGGCTAATGATTGTTGGCTTAAACCATTAGGCCGAGAATCCTTCAGGTATATAATTGCAGGTGTATTGTGTTATACTTTAGTTTTCAAAATGAATTGGGACTTTGATTAATTTTTCGAAGTTTATTTTTTATTTATTCAGTTTTCTTTACCATTTAGTAATAGAACCAATGCAAATTGAATAAATGTTGCTTAATACATACTTCCAATGTTTAGCTAATTTTTGTATACTGATTATAGCATATATTTAATAAGTAACAGTTTACTAGAATATTAAAGTAGGGTTTTTAAACATTTCTTCTACTGTTAGGGAAGTGAGAAAATTATACCATAGAACGATTTTAGTACCTATAGTTTTTACAAATAATGATTTAGATAGTGTATGAACTTTTTTATCTAAACATTTTTTTTTTCTTAAGAGATTTTTACCCAAGTTTTAATTTTAAGTTAAATAAGTAATTTTACAACAAATATTTTTTTAACCAAGAGTTTTAATTTTAAGTTAATAATTTATTTTACAACAAATATTTTTTTAATCAAGAGTTAATTTTTTTTTTAACCATGAGTTTTAATTTTAAGTTAAGTAATTTTACAACAAATATTTTTTTAATCAAGAGTTAATTAATTTTTATTTTTTAACCAAGTTTTAATTTTAAGTTATATAATTTTACTACAAATATTTTTTTAATCAAATGTTTTTAATTTATCAAGAAAAAATTTTAATCAAGTGTTTTTAATTTATCAAGAAAAAAAATTTAATCAAGTGTTTTAATTTTTAGCTAATTTTTTGTATACCGTATTTTTGTTAAGTAGCCGTTTAACACTAAAGTAGGATTTAGGATACCCATATATTTTCTACAAATTTCTTCTACTGTTAGGGAAGTGAGAACATTATACCATAAAAAGATTTTTACAAATAATGATATAGTCTTATATTCTATTGCGAGAAAATCACTTTAACCATATATCCCCCAAAACTCAAGTTTTTGTATACGAAATGTATGAATACGCGTTAGATCCCCTTAGAAAGTCCTCCCACCAAGGCACCCCTCATCCTAGGCAGATACCCCCGCGTGCAGGTTTGCCTTAAAACACAAACAAACAAACAAAGTATTTATCTAAACATTTTTTTTCTTACCAACACATTTTTGATAGATTTTAGACAGCGATTATACTAGTTTATATTTTCTATAGATCAATTAGAGAAAAAATTGCATTTTTAGTAATCCTACAAAACATTTTTACTGTATATCCTAAGTAGAGTAACTTGATTTATAGAATTTCAATACGATAAGAGTTAGATTGTTTATGTGCAACACTAATTTCAGTTTGACTATGAAAGCATAATTTTATACATGCATTAATATTTTTATGGATGCACTTAACCTATTTTATAGAAAGGTGAGCATAACTAGCATAAACTTTTAGACTAGATAGTACTATTGTTAGAAAGTTGAACTATTGGAAATAAAAATTGAAGATCCGTTTTAGCACAATTGCATGCACAGTTTTATACTGCATGTACATAAATATCTTTCAACTACTTAGATAGTTTAAATCGCAAATCATTACTTAAACTAAAAAATACAAGGTTTTTACTTACGTGAAGGGACATCGTTCTAAATCTTCTAGTCTCTGGACAAAGTACCACCATCTATACGGCTAGCAAGACCGGAACATAGAGAAATGATTTAAAATACATTGTCCCTAATTCCCGGTCCAACTAGCACATTTTCATTAACTTTTATTCTCATATGCTGAAAATCATTATAATATTTTGACACTAAAAACAAAACACATTTGAAGATATTAAACGCTTTAAAAGTAATTTTTTTTCTTATAACAATTTATCAGATTCACAATGCTATTTTATGTAGGATAAAATTAGTTAGCAAGCGAAAATGTAATCTTAATTAGAATTTACTGAAATACAGATACCTTATTTTCTATTAGGAGAAAGCCCTCAAAACCCAGTTTTTGTATACAAACTGCATAAAGTACTTCTACTGATAATGCTATTAATATTAATTACACTGGATTACCCACTTAAAATTTTGCAAAACACCAAAATACAGAAAAACATGCATTAACAAAAAAAATCACACTTAAAAGTACAACACATCAAAAGTGCAACTATAAGAACCACATAATTATTTTCAATTAGAATTACGGTATCAACTTATATGTAACTAAAATAATAGAAAATATTACACTTACCCTGTACTTGTACACGCGAGAGGTGAAAATAATAAAAATACTCACATAATTCACAAAACAATGATTGAAGTAAAATCCACGTGCACGCCATATTGCTGATAACAGAAATTGAGATAAGAAAGTGCCTTGAGGCCCTACAGAGTCGGCTAAATAACAATAGGCCAGTTTGACGATAAGATAAAACCAGGGAGGCTGTTAGGGGAATACCGAATTGTGGGGACACGTGTTTCATTCTACGTTCAAAAATGGGGACTTATGGATTAAGATGTTTACTACTTAAAAACATGATCTAATTTTTACAAACGCATTGGAACTTTGTATAGGATATCTATTGAACACGTATTAAATACATTATGATTATTCTTCTGAGCGACATTATATCCTAAATTAAAATATCAAAGTTAAGCTACAACGATTAATATATTTTACGTAGTTTAGGAAAATAATGAATCATTAAATTAATTTCTGTGAAACAATTAGCAAAGATCATTATACTAAAGCAAATTATTTTTGTTAAGTTTTGATAAATAACAGTAATAAATTACAGGCATTGCAGATGAATGAGTATTCACGTATAAAATAGGTATTAAACTTATTGTTTAAAACAATTTTTACAATAATAAACTAAAATATTTATTTAATAAATTCATAAACTGAAATTATTAATGAAAACCTGTTAATAAATTAAACTGATTACTCTAAAAGATAGCTAATCATCACAACATATATCAGAAAAAATATAAGCAATTATAATACCTGAAAAATACCGGACAACACTCTTGTTGCATGCGGACAAAACATCTGTTTGCACGGCTAAAGAATTCTTAGGTATCCGTTGCAGGAGACCTTACCTACGCCCAACCTACAAACTCTACAAATTTAACGGCAACTGGTTTTCTCTTATCAGGTATCACAGATCAGATAAGAGATAAGGAAGTGACATGCGCAGAAGACACGTGATAGTGACGTGTGCAAATCTGTGTTGATTTAATATCCGCTAGGTTCGTTGGCAGGATGTACATTGAGTGGCAACTCTCTGTAACAGGCTAATACAAGTTAGATGATGTAATATCTACAGGGTTGAGGAAGGTAGAGGGCGCTTGGGTAATCACGTGATTTTTTTTAAAAGAACCAGTAAAGACATTTTAGTTAGATAAAATGGCCAGGTGTGTGTTGCGAGACTCCCTTTGCACTGTGTGTGCCTATACTTAAGACGTGTGTTTTAATTGATTTTTCGCCGAGTTTCAAAAATGTGTTTGCTTGAATACACTCCCGAGTTTTATACTCAAAGTGATGCGGATGTGTATCTGCAAGAAATACTACAATTGCCTTTAGATGTACAGCCTCTGCAAAGTATTGAAAAGAAAATTTCCCCCGAGTTTTATACTGAAAGTGATGTTGATGTGCTACAGCAAGAATTGTTTCAGTTACCCCTGCAAAGTAGTGAAAAGAAAATTTCCTCGACCCGTAAAGTAATTACTTTTGCTGATGAAGGAATCAATTACAGTTTACCTGGAGCAACAGTCTCTGTTTACTCTTGGATACCCATTTTGCAAAAAATACGTGAAGATCTACAGAAAGTGACAAATTATGAATTTAATATGGTACAAGTGAACTTTGGCTCTGAAGAACAACCTAAAATTGAAGATGGCAACTACGAAGATTTTAATCTAGACCTATCATCGGGTGTATGCATTCTAAGTTTTGGATCTAAACGAACTTTGGATTTTAAACCAGCGAACTGTGAAACCACTACCATTAAATTAGAACATGGTTCAATGTGTAAGATATATCCCCCAACCAACAAACTTTTAACGCATGGTATTCCTTCTGAACCTTATGTGACAGACCCGCACATTAACCTAACGTTTGCCAAAATGTACATTTATGAGCCTTCCCCGAAAAGGGCAAAGTTGGACGATTGGACGGACGATCTTTACCATAGCTTATATGCTTCTGTAAATAGTACATGGCACTTGGAAAGACTTATCTACGTTTCACTTCACGATGAAAGAACTGACTTGAAGATTCATATTAGACAATTTATTCAGAACGCCCAATTAGACTACATACCAACCGGTCAGGGAGTCGTGATGAACCCTTCCACATGGATCGAATTTATTGTAAAACTATTAGATTTTAATATATGTCATAACAATAGCTCTTTTATTTGTAATAATCAATTATCTGTATTTAATGATGATTGAAAATGCATCTTACAACAAATTTACAAAACCGGAGATTCATTCACGTTAAATCCAATTTCCTTAACACTTTTAAATGATCAAGTAAAAAAACTTTGCGAAATGAGAAATGAAATATTGGAATGCATTTTAAAAACGCTATATACGACGACCCTACCCCATTTAATTTTAAAATTAAAGCCGCAAAAATGTAACCGCGAACCCCATTGTACTTATGATGAGGCTAAACAACAATTAATGGATATAGTACATCAGGAAATTTTTAAAAACATAGGCCGGGTTCAGGATCATCCTTCGCAAAGGATACATGCCTGTTCGAATAGAACACATGTTGATGAGAGAGAGGGTCTTATAAGTAGTAAAGCATGGTTTATGGTCGACATGTCGTATATTGCAAGAGAGATATGCGAGAACAAATGTTCTTGTCATTATGACGGAGAATTTTTTTCAAACATTTTCATTGAAGACTATATGAAGTATCTTCAAAATGCGCTATTTAATACATTTTTTCAACCGTTTTCAGATTTTACTAATTTCAAGGATGGCAAAACATGTGTAATTATGTGATGTTATTGGTGTATAACTAGTATTGCAATTGTAAAAAATATATTAAAACCATTGTGATTATGTAGAAAAGGCATGCTTCCTTCTACAACAGTAAGATTTTACTGACTTGTGCATGCTTAGTTAAAGAATACTCATTGAAAAGTTATTATTTTCTTAATTGTGTAAATAGTTTGTGTAATTTAAAATATATTTTTGTAAATAAATAAGTTTAAATACGAAAACTTTTCTGTGTTTTCTTTATGTGTATGTGTGTGTTGATTACTTGCAAAATAAAAATCTATAAAATTTTACTGAAGCAAAAAGTGATAAAGTTAACATACTTGGTCAAGATTTAAGGTTCTCGTGTTGTGTTTTATACTTATCTTTTATACACTACAAGGTAAAAAGTTACAAATTTAACAAAATTTATTGAAGCATGTACTATGGAAACATTAATCTACTACATAGAAATAAAATATTCCGATTAAAATCATAAACTTAAGAGTAATAGGTAAATTGGGTTACATGAGAATTCACAAAGTATTAATTTTTTTTATAAAACGAACTTGGCTAAAAAAAGTAAGTTTCCATAATTTTATAACTTAATCGATTTTACAGGTTTTTCAAAAATAAAGTTAAGTGAGATAAAGAAACTTAGTATTTTTAAATAAAGATTTTTTGAAGTATTCTTTAATGTAAAGATCTTACCACATTTTACTTGAAGTAACAGAATATTTTAAATCAGACACTATGTTTTTAAAACATCAGAGTATTATCTTGGCATATTTTTGTAATCTTTATTAAGTAATGGGCTTGATTATTTTTATAAGAAATATCAACTAAGTGCACATGCTACACATTTTACTGATTAAGATGGTTATGCTTACAAATTTTAAATAAATATGCTCTAACTTTTATACATGTTACTTGTTCAAACTAAGTATACTTTTGATTTGCATACGTTTATGAGTTCTCATAAGTTATGAAATTATTTCTCGAAGGGAACTTAGCTATTAGAACTTTGTAAATTTTGTAGTAGTAGTATGCTTAACATGTTTTTAATAAAATGGATTTAAATTTGGTATAGAAATAATCAGTTATTTTAGCATAGATGTATAAACTTATCTTTATGTAAACCTTAACTAATTAAAAGTAATATAATTTATGTCTATACAAAGTGAGGGACTTAGACTATTTTTCAGAATTATCAAGTAAAGGATTTTACAAAATACTTAGTAAACTGCATTAATAGATTGTAAGTTGTAATTTTTTTTCTTTTAGAAGTTTTGCACATTGGTATATTTTATGTTCTGATAAGTCGTTGAATATGTTCTTTAAATAAACTAACAGATCTGTACTTTGAAAATTTTATTGAAGTGTTGAACTTTGGTATTTTTCGAATGTTACGAACTTGATACATTTTTTTCTGAAGTGCTAGATATGTGAAATTGTCTTTTTAGAAACATTGAATTATTCAACTTAGTACATTTCAGTTACTCTTTCAAGATAACGGACTTAGAATTTTTTACAAATAGCAAGCTAGTAACTTGCTAAACGTGCTTCTTGCAAATATTTTTAAATACTTAATTTATTATATTTTAATTTGTTTATTTCTTTTTAGTAGTGACAACTTTGATAATTTTTAAGAACGGTATTTAAAAATATTTGCAAGAAGCACGTTTAGCAAGTTACTAGCTTGCTGTTTGTAAAAAATTCTAAGTCCGTTATCTTGAAAGAGTAACTAAAATGTACTAAGTTGAATAATTCAATGTTTCTAAAAAGACAATTTCACATATCTAGCACTTCAGAAAAAAATGTATCAAGTTCGTAACATTCGAAAAATACCAAAGTTCAACACTTCAATAAAATTTTCAAAGTACAGATCTGTTAGTTTATTTAAAGAACATATTCAACGACTTATCAGAACATAAAATATACCAATGTGCAAAACTTCTAAAAGAAAAAAAATTACAACTTACAATCTATTAATGCAGTTTACTAAGTATTTTGTAAAATCCTTTACTTGATAATTCTGAAAAATAGTCTAAGTCCCTCACTTTGTATAGACATAAATTATATTACTTTTAATTAGTTAAGGTTTACATAAAGATAAGTTTATACATCTATGCTAAAATAACTGATTATTTCTATACCAAATTTAAATCCATTTTATTAAAAACATGTTAAGCATACTACTACTACAAAATTTACAAAGTTCTAATAGCTAAGTTCCCTTCGAGAAATAATTTCATAACTTATGAGAACTCATAAACGTATGCAAATCAAAAGTATACTTAGTTTGAACAAGTAACATGTATAAAAGTTAGAGCATATTTATTTAAAATTTGTAAGCATAACCATCTTAATCAGTAAAATGTGTAGCATGTGCACTTAGTTGATATTTCTTATAAAAATAATCAAGCCCATTACTTAATAAAAATTACAAAAATATGCCAAGATAATACTCTGATGTTTTAAAAACATAGTGTCTGATTTAAAATATTCTGTTACTTCAAGTAAAATGTGGTAAGATCTTTACATTAAAGAATACTTCAAAAAATCTTTATTTAAAAATACTAAGTTTCTTTATCTCACTTAACTTTATTTTTGAAAAACCTGTAAAATCGATTAAGTTATAAAATTATGGAAACTTACTTTTTTTAGCCAAGTTCGTTTTATAAAAAAAATTAATACTTTGTGAATTCTCATGTAACCCAATTTACCTATTACTCTTAAGTTTATGATTTTAATCAGAATATTTTATTTCTATGTAGTAGATTAATGTTTCCATAGTACATGCTTCAATAAATTTTGTTAAATTTGTAACTTTTTACCTTGTAGTGTATAAAAGATAAGTATAAAACACAACACGGGAACCTTAAATCTTGACCAAGTATGTTAACTTTATCACTTTTTGCTTCAGTAAAATTTTATAGATTTTTATTTTGCAAGTAATCAACACACACATACACATAAAGAAAACACAGAAAAGTTTTCGTATTTAAACTTATTTATTTACAAAAATATATTTTAAATTACACAAACTATTTACACAATTAAGAAAATAATAACTTTTCAATGAGTATTCTTTAACTAAGCATGCACAAGTCAGTAAAATCTTACTGTTGTAGAAGGAAGCATGCCTTTTCTACATAATCACAATGGTTTTAATATATTTTTTACAATCGCAATACTAGTTATACACCAATAACATCACATAATTACACATGTTTTGCCATCCTTGAAATTAGTAAAATCTGAAAACGGTTGAAAAAATGTATTAAATAGCACATTTTGAAGATACTTCATATAGTCTTCAATGAAAATGTTTGAAAAAAATTCTCCGTCATAATGACAAGTACATTTGTTCTCGCATATCTCTCTTGCAATATACGACATGTCGACCATAAACCATGCTTTACTACTTATAAGACCCTCTCTCTCATCAACATGTGTTCTATTCGAACAGGCATGTATCCTTTGCGAAGGATGATCCTGAACCCGGCCTATGTTTTTAAAAATTTCCTGATGTACTATATCCATTAATTGTTGTTTAGCCTCATCATAAGTACAATGGGGTTCGCGGTTACATTTTTGCGGCTTTAATTTTAAAATTAAATGGGGTAGGGTCGTCGTATATAGCGTTTTTAAAACGCATTCCAATATTTCATTTCTCATTTCGCAAAGTTTTTTTACTTGATCATTTAAAAGTGTTAAGGAAATTGGATTTAACGTGAATGAATCTCCGGTTTTGTAAATTTGTTGTAAGATGCATTTTCAATCATCATTAAATACAGATAATTGATTATTACAAATAAAAGAGCTATTGTTATGACATATATTAAAATCTAATAGTTTTACAATAAATTCGATCCATGTGGAAGGGTTCATCACGACTCCCTGACCGGTTGGTATGTAGTCTAATTGGGCGTTCTGAATAAATTGTCTAATATGAATCTTCAAGTCAGTTCTTTCATCGTGAAGTGAAACGTAGATAAGTCTTTCCAAGTGCCATGTACTATTTACAGAAGCATATAAGCTATGGTAAAGATCGTCCGTCCAATCGTCCAACTTTGCCCTTTTCGGGGAAGGCTCATAAATGTACATTTTGGCAAACGTTAGGTTAATGTGCGGGTCTGTCACATAAGGTTCAGAAGGAATACCATGCGTTAAAAGTTTGTTGGTTGGGGAATATATCTTACACATTGAACCATGTTCTAATTTAATGGTAGTGGTTTCACAGTTAGCTGGTTTAAAATCCAAAGTTCGTTTAGATCTAAAACTTAGAATGCATACACCTGATGATAGGTCTAGATTAAAATCTTCATAGTTACCGTCTTCAATTTTAGGTTATTCTTCAGAGCCAAAGTTCACTTGTACCATATTAAATTCATAATTTGTCACTTTCTGTAGATCTTCACGAATTTTTTGCAAAATGGGTATCCAAGAGTAAACAGTGATTGTTGCTCCAGGTAAACTGTAATTGATTCCTTCATCAGCAAAAGTAATTACTTTACGGGTCGAGGAAATTTTCTTTTCACTACTTTGCAGGGGTAACTGAAACAATTCTTGCTGTAGCACATCAACATCACTTTCAGTATAAAACTCGGGGGAAATTTTCTTTTCAATACTTTGCAGAGGCTTTACATCTAAAGGCAATTGTATTATTTCTTGCAGCAACACATCCGCATCACTTTGAGTATAAAACTCGGGAGTGTATTCAAGCAAACACATTTTTGAAACTCGGCGAAAAATCAATTAAAACACACGTCTTAAGTATAGGCACACACAGTGCAAAGAGAGTCTCGCAACACACACCTGGCCATTTTATCTAACTAAAATGTCTTTACTGGTTCTTTAAAAAAAAATCACGTGATTACCCAAGCGCCCTCTACCTTCCTCAACCCTGTAGATATTACATCATCTAACTTGTATTAGCCTGTTACAGAGAGTTGCCACTCAATGTACATCCTGCCAACGAACCTAGCGGATATTAAATCAACACAGATTTGCACACGTCACTATCACGTGTCTTCTGCGCATGTCACTTCCTTATCTCTTATCTGATCTGTGATACCTGATAAGAGAAAACCAGTTGCCGTTAAATTTGTAGAGTTTGTAGGTTGGGCGTAGGTAAGGTCTCCTGCAATGGATACCTAAGAATTCTTTAGCCGTGCAAACAGATGTTTTGTCCGCATGCAACAAGAGTGTTGTCCGGTATTTTTCAGGTATTATAATTGCTTATATTTTTTCTGATATATGTTGTGATGATTAGCTATCTTTTAGAGTAATCAGTTTAATTTATTAACAGGTTTTCATTAATAATTTCAGTTTATGAATTTATTAAATAAATATTTTAGTTTATTATTGTAAAAATTGTTTTAAACAATAAGTTTAATACCTATTTTATACGTGAATACTCATTCATCTGCAATGCCTGTAATTTATTACTGTTATTTATCAAAACTTAACAAAAATAATTTGCTTTAGTATAATGATCCTTTGCTAATTGTTTCACAGAAATTAATTTAATGATTCATTATTTTCCTAAACTACGTAAAATATATTAATCGTTGTAGCTTAACTTTGATATTTTAATTTAGGATATAATGTCGATCAGAAGAATAATCATAATGTATTTAATACGTGTTCAATAGATATCCTATACAAAGTTCCAATGCGTTTGTAAAAATTAGATCATGTTTTTAAGTAGTAAACATCTTAATCCATAAGTCCCCATTTTTGAACGTAGAATGAAACACGTGTCCCCACAATTCGGTATTCCCCTAACAGCCTCCCTGGTTTTATCTTATCGTCAAACTGGCCTATTGTTATTTAGCCGACTCTGTAGGGCCTCAAGGCACTTTCTTATCTCAATTTCTGTTATCAGCAATATGGCGTGCACGTGGATTTTACTTCAATCATTGTTTTGTGAATTATGTGAGTATTTTTATTATTTTCACTTCTCGCGTGTACAAGTACAGGGTAAGTGTAATATTTTCTATTATTTTAGTTACATATAAGTTGATACCGTAATTCTAATTGAAAATAATTATGTGGTTCTTATAGTTGCACTTTTGATGTGTCGTACTTTTAAGTGTGATTTTTTTGTTAATGCATGTTTTTCTGTATTTTGGTGTTTTGCAAAATTTTAAGTGGGTAATCCAGTGTAATTAATATTAATAGCATTATCGGTAGAAGTACTTTATGCAGTTTGTATACATAAACTGGGTTTTGAGGGCTTTCTCCTAATAGAAAATAAGGTATCTGTATTTCAGTAAATTCTAATTAAGATTACATTTTCGCTTGCTAACTAATTTTATCCTACATAAAATAGCATTGTGAATCTGATAAATTGTTATAAGAAAAAAAATTACTTTTAAAGCGTTTAATATCTTCAAATGTGTTTTGTTTTTAGTGTCAAAATATTATGTCTATTTTCAGCATATGAGAATAAAAATTAATGAAAATGTGCTAGTTGGACCGGGAATTAGGGATAATGTATTTTAAATCATTTCTCTATGTTCCGGTCTTGCTAGCCGTATAGATGGTGGTACTTTGTCCAGAGACTAGAAGATTTAGAACGATGTCCCTTCACGTAAGTAAAAACCTTGTATTTTTTAGTTTAAGTAATGATTTGCGATTTAAACTATCTAAGTAGTTGAAAGATATTTATGTACATGCAGTATAAAACTGTGCATGCAATTGTGCTAA